>JAPDVR010000013.1:440000-490000 GCA_026230005.1 Gila orcuttii
AAGTGCTCAAAATACAAAGTTCAGGCATTGCTCAGAGTAGCAAAAGCCAGACAAGGGAAGCTTTAAAAGGGGAAGGAAAGATTTAAAAGAGAGGATTTTTTTTTTAATTTTTTTAAAAAAAAATTTTTATGTTAAGTACTCACGGAAGAGATGAGTTTTCAGTTGTCTTTTGAATGCTGTCAGGGATTCTGCATTACGGACGAGGGTGGGGAGATCATTCCACCAGCATGGAACCGTGAATGAGAATGTTCTGGAGAGAGATTTCGTGCCTCGCTGTGATGGCACCACGAGCCGTCGCTCCTTGGCCGATCGTAGGCTTCTGGTAGGGACGTAGACTTGTAGTAGGGAGTGAAAGTAGGACGGAGCTGAGTCTGTGGTAGATCTGTAAGCAAGCGTCAAAGCTTTGAATTTGATGCGAGCAGCGAGTGGTAGCCAATGCAGGGAAATGAACAGCGGAGTGACGTGGGCCCTTTTGGGCTCGTTGAAGACAAGGCGGGCTGCAGCATTCTGGATCATTTGTAGAGGTTTAGTAACACATGATGGAAGTCCAGCCAGAAGAGCATTGCAGTAGTCAAGCCTAGAAATAACCAGGGCCTGGACGAGAAGTTGTGTTGCATGCTCAGTTAGGAAAGGCCTGATCTTCCTGATGTTATATATTGCAAACCTGCATGATCGAGCTGTCTTTGTAATGTGGTCTGTGAAGGTCAGCTGGTCATCAAATATTACTCCAAGATTTCTGACCGACCTTGATGGGGTGATTGAGGATGACTCTAGCTGGATAGTGAAGTCGTGCTGTAGAGACGGATTGGCAGGGAGGACGAGAAGTTCAGTCTTTGCCAGGTTGAGCTGCAGGTGATGTTCCTTCATCCAAGCCGAGATGTCCGCCAGACAGCTTGAGATACGTGCAGCTATTGTGGGATCATCTGGTTGAAATGAGAGGTGGAGCTGTGTGTCATCAGCATAGCAATGATAAGAGAAACCATGTGCCTGTATGATGGGTCCCAATGATGTGGTGTAGATGGAGAAGAGGAGCGGTCCAAGCACTGAACCCTGAGGAACCCCTGTGTTCAGTTGATGTGCTTTGGATACCTCGCCTCTCCATGCAACCGTGAAGGACCTACCTGTGAGATAGGACTCAAACCAGTGGAGGGAAGTTCCTTTGATGCCCAGTGATGAGAGGGTGGACAGAAGGATCTGATGATTCACAGTGTCAAAGGCAGCAGAAAGATCCAGCAGAATGAGAACTGAAGATTTGGAAGCAGCTTTTGCGATCCGCAGGGCTTCTGTGACCGACAGTAGTGCAGTCTCGGTTGAATGGCCTTTCTTGAAGCCAGATTGGTTGACATCTAGCTGGTTGGTCAGAGACAGGAAAGATGACACTTGGTTGAAAGCAACTCGTTCAAGTGATTTCGCAATGAATGGTAGGAGAGAGACAGGTCTGTAATTCTCTAAGAGTGATGTGTCTAATGTTGTTTTTTTAAGCAGTGGAGTTACCCGAGCCTGCTTGAATGCTGTAGGGAAAATGCCAGTGTGGAGGGATGAGTTGATGATGTGTGTGAGTGCTGGTAGAAGTGTGGGAGAGATGGCTTGTAGAAGGTGTGAGGGGATGGGATCTAGAGGGCAGGTGGTAGGATGACTGGAGAGGAGAAGTTTAGATACTTCTTCCTCGGTTAGCGGAGAGAAGGTAAAGAGAAGGTTTCCGGTAGTGGGAGAGGATGGTTTGGGTTCCTGTGTGTGTGGAGTTGAGAACTGACTGCTGATAGAGGTTGTTTTGTTGGTGAAGAAGTTAGCAAAGTCATCAGCAGTTAAAGAGGAGGTGGGTGATGGTGGAGGTGGACAGAGGAGAGAGTTGAATGTCTTGAAAAGTGTTCGTGTGTTAGAGGCGCTGTTGATCTTGCTGTGGAAATATGAAGATTTTGCTGCATGAACATCAGCAGAAAAGGAAGAGAGCAGAGATTGATACATACTTAGGTCAGACGTGTCTTTTGATTTGCGCCATTTCCTCTCCATTGCCCTGAGTTTGGTCCGGTGTTCACGAAGAACCTCAGATAACCAGGGGTTAGAGGGAGTAGCGCGTGCTGGCCTGGAGGAGAGAGGGCAGATATTGTCTAAAGAAGAAGTTAAAGTGTAGCATAAAGTATCTGTTGCGGTATTCACATCTAGAGATGAGAATTGTGAGGGTGAGGGAAGTGAAGATGACACAGCAGAGGAAAGATGGGAAGGAGAAAGTGAGCGCAGGTTACGTCTGAAAGTAACTGGTAGGGGAGTTGGTGGAGCATGGGTAGTGAGCTGTAGATTGAAAGTAATGAGGAAATGATCTGAAACATGGAGAGGTTTCACCAAAATGTTGTCTGGGATGCAGTTGCGTGTGTATCACACGTCAGTTTGTGGAGCTTCATCACAACAGTTTCTGTGCAGCAGGAATATCAAATAAACATGTTTCTAGAGCAGAGAAACACCAGAACTGATCCCTGCAGACGGCAGTGTGTGTCTCCGGCTGCAGACAGCAGTGTGTGTCTCCGGGCCGCAGACGGCAGTGTGTGTCTCCGGGCTGCAGACGGCAGTGTGTGTCTCCGGCTGCAGACGGCAGTGTGTGTCTCCGGGCTGCAGACGGCAGTGTGTGTCTCCGGGCTGCAGACGGCAGTGTGTGTCTCCGGTTGCAGACGGCAGTGTGTGTCTCCGGTTGCAGACGGCAGTGTGTGTCTCCGGCTGCAGACGGCAGTTTGTGTCCCAATGTGTTTTTGGGACAGTATGTTTAAACACATTGGGACAGTATGTCCCAATGTGTTTAAACATGACAAAATCACACAAACAACAAAACAATATTTGAATCCATGGAATGAAAACAGATCTAGTGTTCATGTGAAGCTCTCGGTCCTGATGCCAGCCGGAGACACACACTGCCGTCTGCAACCGGAGACATACACTGCCGTCTGCAGCCCCGGAGACACACTGCCGTCTGCAACCGGAGACACACACTGCTGTCTGCAGCCCGGAGACACACACTGCCGTCTGCAGCCGGAGACACACACTGCCGTCTGCAGCCGGAGACACACACTGCCGTCTGCAGCACGGAGACACACACTGCCGTCTGCAGCCCGGAGACACACACTGCCGTCTGCAGCCGGAGACACACACTGCCGTCTGCAGCCCGGGGACACACACTGCCGTCTCCAACCGGAGACACACACTGCCGTCTGCAGCCCGGAGACACACACTGCCGTCTGCAGCCGGAGACACACACTGCCGTCTGCAGCCCGGAGACACACACTGCCGTCTGCAGCCCGGGGACACACACTGCCGTCTCCAACCGGAGACACACACTGCCGTCTGCAGCCCGGAGACACACACTGCCGTCTGCAGCCGGAGACACACACTGCCGTCTGCAGCCCGGAGACACACACTGCCGTCTGCAGCCCGGAGACACACACTGCCGTCTGCAGCCGGAGACACACACTGCCGTCTGCAGCCCGGAGACACACACTGCCGTCTGCAGCCCGGAGACACACACTGCCGTCTGCAGCCCGGGGACACACACTGCCGTCTGCAGCCGGAGACACACACTGCCGTCTGCAGCCCGGAGACACACACTGCCGTCTGCAGCCCGGAGACACACACTGCCGTCTGCAGCCCGGAGACACACACTGCCGTCTGCAGCCCGGAGACACACACTGCCGTCTGCAGCCCTGAGACACACACTGCCGTCTGCAGCCCGGAGACACACACTGCCGTCTGCAGCCCGGAGACACACACTGCCGTCTGCAGCCCGGAGACACACACTGCCGTCTGCAGCCGGAGACACACAATGCCGTCTGCAGCCCGGAGACACACACTGCCGTCTGCAGCCCGGAGACACACACTGCCGTCTGCAGCCCGGAGACACACACTGCCGTCTGCAGCCGGAGACACACAATGCCGTCTGCAGCCCGGAGACACACACTGCCGTCTGCAGCCGGAGACACACACTGCCGTCTGCAGCCGGAGACACACACTGCCGTCTGCAGCCCGGAGACACACAATGCCGTCTGCAGCCGGAGACACACACTGCCGTCTGCAGCCGGAGACACACACTGCCGTCTGCAGCCGGAGACACACACTGCCGTCTGCAGCCCGGAGACACACACTGCCTTCTACAGCCCGGAGACACACACTGCCGTCTGCAGCCCTGAGACACACACTGCCGTCTGCAGCCCGGAGACACACACTGCCGTCTGCAGCCCAGAGACACACACTGCCGTCTGCAGCCCGGAGACACACACTGCCGTCTGCAGCCGGAGACACACACTGCCGTCTGCAGCCGGAGACACACAATGCCGTCTGCAGCCCGGAGACACACACTGCCGTCTGCAGCCGGAGACACACACTGCCGTCTGCAGCCGGAGACACACACTGCCGTCTGCAGCCCGGAGACACACACTGCCGTCTGCAGCCGGAGACACACACTGCCGTCTGCAGCCCGGAGACACACACTGCCGTCTGCAGCCGGAGACACACACTGCCGTCTGCAGCCGGAGACACACACTGCCGTCTGCAGCCGGAGACACACACTGCCGTCTGCAGCCCGGAGACACACACTGCCGTCTGCAGCCCGGGGACACACACTGCCGTCTGCAGCCGGAGACACACACTGCCGTCTGCAGCCCGGAGACACACACTGCCGTCTGCAGCCCGGAGACACACACTGCCGTCTGCAGCCCGGAGACACACACTGCCGTCTGCAGCCCGGAGACACACACTGCCGTCTGCAGCCCTGAGACACACACTGCCGTCTGCAGCCCGGAGACACACACTGCCGTCTGCAGCCCGGAGACACACACTGCCGTCTGCAGCCCGGAGACACACACTGCCGTCTGCAGCCGGAGACACACACTGCCGTCTGCAGCCGGAGACACACAATGCCGTCTGCAGCCCGGAGACACACACTGCCGTCTGCAGCCGGAGACACACACTGCCGTCTGCAGCCGGAGACACACACTGCCGTCTGCAGCCCGGAGACACACACTGCCTTCTACAGCCCGGAGACACACACTGCCGTCTGCAGCCCTGAGACACACACTGCCGTCTGCAGCCCGGAGACACACACTGCCGTCTGCAGCCCAGAGACACACACTGCCGTCTGCAGCCGGAGACACACACTGCCGTCTGCAGCCGGAGACACACACTGCCGTCTGCAGCCGGAGACACACACTGCCGTCTGCAGCCGGAGACACACACTGCCGTCTGCAGCCGGAGACACACACTGCCTTCTGCAGCCGGAGACGCACACTGCCGTCTGCAGCCCGGAGACACACACTGCCGTCTGCAGCCGGAGACACACACTGCCTTCTGCAGCCGGAGACACACACTGCCGTCTGCAGCCGGAGACACACACTGCCTTCTGCAGCCGGAGACACACACTGCCGTCTGCAGCCGGAGACACACACTGCCGTCTGCAGCCGGAGACACACACTGCCGTCTGCAGCCGGAGACACACACTGCCGTCTGCAGCCGGAGACACACACTGCCGTCTGCAGCCGGTGACACACACTGCCGTCTGCAGGGATCAGTTCTGGTGTTTCTCTGCTCTAGAAACATGTTTATTTGATATTCCTGCTGCACAGAAACTGTTGTGATGAAGCTCCACAAACTGACGTGTGTAGAATGAGAAGAAAACAGCAGAGCTCCAGTGTGAAGCTGCTGATACACACAGTCCGACTGAACACACACACATACACACAGCCCGACTGAACACACACACACACCCACACACACACACACAGCCTGACTGAACACACACACCCACACACACACACACACACAGCCCGACTGAACACACACACACACACACACACACACACACAGCCCGACTGAACACACACACACACACACATACATACACACACACACACACACACAGCCCGACTGAACACACACACACACACACATACATACACACACACACACACACACAGCCCGACTGAACACACACACACACACACACACGCACACAGCCTGACTTAACACACACACACACACACAGCCCGACTGAACACACACATGCAGCTCCTGATATACACTTACGTCTGCTGATATACTCCTTTAGAGTTATTAAAATAACTGATGAACCATCAGTGTGTGTGTGTGTGCGTGAGTGTGTGTGTGTGTGTGTGTGTCTGTCTGTCTGTCTGTGTGTGTGTGTGTGTGTGTGTGTGCGTGTATGTGTGTGTTAGTATGTGTGTGTGTGTGTGTGTGTGTGGTGTCTCAGTAGTCATGTGACAGATTGGTTGTTTTGTCTCTGTAAAGCTGCGAGAGCTTCTGTTGACAAGCTTCAATTGAGATTTCACGAAAAGTTTTTTTTTTACATTTTATTTTATTTCAAGGAACACAAATGTATTATATGGTTTTAATGGTTACTTGAGCTGTTTTCTCTCTGTTTGCTGTTGTGAAGCGAATGGTTTTAAATAGTTCTGTAATGCAATCCTCCGGTTTAGTGTGTGTGTGTGTGTGTGTGTGTGTGTGTGTGTGTGTGTGTGTGTGTGTGTGTGTGTGTGTGTGTGTGTGTGTGTGTTGTTGTGATTCTGAATAATGATGTGCTGAATATTCTTGACTCGTTCGTCCATCCGTCTGTGTGTGTGTTTGTGATTCTGCAGGAAACACTCACAAACACACTAAGAAAAACATGAAAAAGATTTATATTGGGAAAACTGCAGTAAAAGCACCAAGAAATGTTGGTAAACATCAGAAGAGAAGGTAAGAGTGAAGAGAGAGAGAGAGAGAGAGAGAGAGAGACTCTTCATCTGAATGTCATCATCATCTGATCCTGTTATGATCGATCATTACTCAAATCCAGTTAGGACAGCTAGACATCAGTGACATCATTTCCTGATCGCTATCGCCACACTGAACATTAAAGGCACAGGGACTTATATTTGGCCTCACAGATAAATGAATAAAAAATTTGCTAATATTGCCATTCAATTATGAAATAGTTATTTCTGAATGTTCAAACTATCCAGCTTTTAAATTTTTTTAAAAAATTTTTAAACATGTGAACGTTAGGGGAACATTTATGGGCAGAGCCGTTGCATAGACTGTGCGAACTGTACAACCGCACAGGGCCTCGCGCCACTAGGGGGCCTCGCAATCCTGCTGTTTTTGTTTTTTTTCCAACAAATTAAGCGGGTTTTTCATTGTAGCTACGTAATGCGTCCTCAGTGAAGACGGGAGAGGGGGAAAGCTAAAGCAAGATAACGCGACCGGGACGGGGAGGGGTTCGCACATCGCCTGCGACGGCACTGATTATGGGAATGTTACTTTTGAATGTTCTGAAACAAGTAGCAACATTTAAAAAACTTTAGACACACGTCCAACTAAAACATTTTATTTTAAAACGCTTTATGAAAAATGTATAAATAATGTTTTTGTGCGTTTAGAGAACATTTGTAAAGTCCAGAGAACGTTCTGTTAAGGTTACTGGAGGATAATGTTTGTTCATTACTCTGAGAGAACCTTGACTGAATGTTCCCTGTTAACTGGGTTAAAGTTAATTAGGGTAGAGTGGGGGAAAACGCCCCCCTTAAGGAAAATGTGACATTACTGTGAAACAAAACATAAATGTGACTAGAATTGCCATCCCAGTTTTGAGTGTCTATGGCAGGAGTTATTTACCAAATATTAAAATTGCTCAACCTTCATAATTAATTATTTTTTTTACTAAAAATATTTTTGTACAAAGGGGGCGTTTTGCCCCAGCGGTGGGGTAAAACGCCCCCAAAGGTGGGGTAAAATGCCCCCTTTCTTACCAACCAGTTTGCTTCATAGATCAACAGCAAAATTAACATAGTTTTTAATCTCTAAAAGTAAAAGGCAGGTAATGCAACATATATAGGCTACCTATTAATATTTATTTCAGGAATGTACAAAACAGCCAAATTTCTAACATTTTAATATTTTGATTTCTACACTAGGCCTATATGGGGTTGATAATTGATGAAGTATTTGTTCACCACTATCATCAAGAAAAACAGACAACCCTAAATAAATATTAAACATAAATTAGTATATTTATAGTGAAATATATTCCATAAATGCATTAAAAGTCACTATGTTTTATCATTGGGTCACCCAACCACCTTCCATCATTGCATCCACCAAGCTAGCTAGCTAATGCTCACATGAGGTAATTTTTTCATGTTTTGTTCAAATATTTTGATTTTACCACCTAGTTATACTGCATTAAAGTGTAAAATAAAGACTTTGATGAACAGAAATATGTTACTGTTGTAATTATGATAAAGAGAAACTATGCCCCTTGGGGGGCGTTTTACCCCACAAGCTATGTCTTTTTAAAAAAATGTTTATTTTTAAAAATATAATTATATTCCTTATAAATAACATATGCTCTCAAACTACAGACTTCACTATTAATCTATCATACATCACTGTGATATCACTGTGAACAATATTCTATTAAACACTTGTTTACTAATATCTGAAAATGATAGCGCTTTCCATGTAATCCTCTTCTCTTCAAATACGTCGCTGGTGTCAGCTTCTCCGTGGAGATTTGTATATCCCCGTTGTCAACGTAGTGCATAGCAATAGTAAAAATATATATTGATTCATTCTAGTGGTTATTTTGGGAAAAACGGGTGGGGGGCATTTTCCCCCACTCTACCCTACTATAGAACAATAATTTTTCTAGTAATACCAAACGTTATGTATACATTTTTTTAGCTTTCACATACAGTTGAATGTGATATAACTATTAAACAAGCAGTCATGTGACACGAATCAAACATTATTATTGCTCTTTCATTTTATGATCTTCAGAGTCATTAAAGTATAACTTTATATCTCAGGCTTATGGATATTCCACAAGTGCATGAATAAATCATATTCAGTGCTTTTGATCTAAGACTGTGTTTGCTGTGTGAGCATGAGGTAATTTATATAATTTATTCCTGCGATCAAAGCTGAATTTATTTAATCGAAAATATAGTAAAACAGTGAAATATTATTCCAGTGTAAATCAGCTGTTTTCTATGTGAATATATAGTAAAGTGTAATTTATTCCTGTGATCAAAGCTGAATTTTCAGCATCATTACTCCAGTCTTCAGTGTCACATGATCCTTCAGAAATCACTATAATATGATGATTTGATGATCAAGAAACATTTATGATTATTATCAGTGTTGAAAACAGTTCAGATTTGTGTGGAAACTGTGATGCATTTATTTTTCAGGATTCTTAGATGAATAGAAAGTTCAAAAGAACAGCGTTTATTTGAAATAGAATCTTTTATAACATTGTAAATGTCTTTACTGTCACTTTTGATCAATTTAATGCATTCTTGGTGAATAAAAGTATTGATTTCTCAAACCCCAAACTTTTGAAAGGTAGTGTATCACGGTTTCCACCAAAAGTATGAAGCAGCAGAACTGTTTTCAACATTGAAAATAATCAGAAATGTTTCTTGAGCAGCAAATGATGACAATAAACAGCACAAAACAAAAAAAGAGTACCTTCCACTATTCCGTACACAAAAGTGCAGACGACCAAACAGGTCCACTGTCAAAAAGTGAGCATAATTTCTGAGCCCAAACCCAGTAACACATGAGAAACACCCGGACTCCTGCATTTCGTCTGTGTCGTCTGAGGCGACCGTAGGCCATATAATCAGTGCTTCCCTCCCGACAGAGAACAAGACTCTCCATCCAGAATAACCTCGAAAAGAAAAAAGAAAAAATATCAAAAGAGTGAACCCATGAAAGGATTGAATATTCAACCCAGCTGGAACCCTCACCCTACATAACTCATGCATATATTCAAAAATACTCAAACAACCACATTCACCAAAAGATCTCAATCAAAGGGAATTAAAAAAGCACAGTCCCAAAGAATCAAAGTAAAAAAAAAAAGCTTTTTACCAACAATCCTGGACGATTCCCCAGTAAAGCTCTAGGGAAGCAACATAAAGGACACAAAGAGAAAAGTCTGCCAGTCAAACATGAAGTTATTGAGCTATAAAAGAGAAAAGAGGACTGAGGTGGCCAGACCAGAGTCAAACTTCAACAAAACAGGTTTACACCGCCAAATAACAGCATATTATACTGATCATGTGACACTGAAGACTGGGGTTAGGTTAGAGTAACCCAACACTGATAATAATCATAAATGTTTCTTGAGCATCAAATCATCATATTATAGTGATTTCTGAAGGATCATGTGACACTGAAGACTGGAGTAATGATGCTGAAAATTCAGCTTTGATCACAGGAATAAATTACACTTTACTATATATTCACATAGAAAACAGCTGATTTACATTGGAATAATAATTCAATGTTTTTACTGTATTTTTGATCAAATAAATGCAGCTTTGGTGAGCAGAAGAGACAAAAACATTACAATAAAATCTTAATTATACCAAACGTTTGACTAGTTAACCCTGATTGAGAACCACAGAAATGAACAGTGTTGGGGAAAGTTTCCTTTTAAAGTAATGTATTACAAAATTGCACTACTCCCTAAACGAGTAACTAATTGTGATACTTTTTATAGAAAGTACTGTTACGTTACTTTTGCGTTCCTTTTTCTCAATAAGTAATTGGTGATGTCACTGTAAAGGAAGACTACACATTCAAACACACGCCGTCAGCGTTTTCACAGATTCACGTTTTTGAAGTTCATACGGAGATGATAACGGTATCGCTTTCAAAACTCGTTCTCGAAAACTTGCACTTTGAAACCTGCGTTCTCAGGCCACCAAAATGCTGTTGCCGAGCAAATAAACGACCAGAACGCATTAAAAGTTTTCTGTTTTCAGTTGGAAACGGTGTCGTGTAAGCGGTTTCTAAGTTAATAACTAATGATTTTACTAGTTACTTAAAAACGTAGTTAAACTGGACAATGACTTTCTTCTAGATCTGCTGTACAGCCACACACACTTTGTTGCATTGTTTTCCTTTTATCTCTGTAAAGCTGCTTTGAAACACTCTGTGTTGTAAAAAGCGCTGTATAAATGAAGGTGACTTGACTTAAAAAAGTATATTTTATGTGATTTAAAAAAAAAAAATTTGTTTTGCATATTTTGAGTTTGCATTTCATTGTTTTTGTTGATTTTGTGGATAGTGAATAGTATTTTTTGCCAGTGAGATTAGTAAATGCCTGCTCATATGTAGTGTTTAACACACAGTTACCGTGTGTTAACACGGTTTTCGACTAAAAACTTAAAAATTTTATGTGTTTTGGCTGTTCATTTACACGACAGCAGCATTTTGGGTGCCTGAAAAACGCAAACTTTTGAAAAGGGTTTCAAAGTGCAAGTTTGAAAGCTGTCTCCGTGTTAACAGCAAAAACGTGAATCTCTAAAACCGATGACATCATGCACATGCACATTACGTGTTCAATCTATCGCCATCTAATGGCCTGGCAGCAGAATACATATGTGTGAATGCGGATCATTTTGACAATGGTGTCGTCTGTACGCAGAAAACTTAAAGGAAAAACTTCTCAGTTTTAAGCCTAAGTTGTAAGTTGTCAGTAAACGTACCCTTAAAAGTAATGCATTACTTTGTCAGTTACTTGAAAAAAGTAATCTGATTACATAACTCAAGTTACTTGTTACACCCGACACTGGAAATGAATGAGCTCAAATGACAGATCTGTCTGTCTGTCTGTCTGTCTGTCTGTCTGTCTGTCTGTCTGTGTGTGTGTGTGTGTGTGTGTGTGTGTGTGTGCAGTTCAGTGCAGGAGCAGAAGGATCTGCGCAGGCGTCTCGGCGTCTCCACACACAAACTGCATCAGCTGGAGAGCGAGTTCAAGTCGATGCGTGAGTTTCTGGAGACGGAGCTTCGGCGAGCACAAGAAGAGCTGGACAAATTCACTGAGAAACTGCGCAGGTCAGAAACACAACATGAACGAGCTGATCTGAAACCTCTCCAGGAGTAAATAGTGTTTAAAGTGACATTTACAGTCGACACACGTAATGATCTGAAACTAACATCGAGTCCAAATGATCTCTGCCCAGAAACACCACACACAAAAGCACGAGTCTTAATTTGAGCAAATATTAAAGCTCAAGGCCTGGAGAAAAAATAAATGTAATAACTCCCACTGTAAAGTCGTGACAGACGAGAGTGTGTCTGACTTCATCTTCATCTTCATCTTCATCTTCATCATCTCTCTTGCAGGATTCAGAGCAGCTACTCAGCACTACAGAGAATAAACCAGGACATGGAGGAGAAAATACACAGAATGGTAAGAGATCCTGTTCTGATTGATTTAAAGGGGACATATCATGAAAATCTGACTTTTCCCGTGTTTAAGTGCTATAATCCGGTGCTTATACCAACACAGAAAAAGTGAAACTCAGTAACTTTGTTCTGGTGAGCCTTTCTCTGAGAGCATGACAAAAAATAAGCCAATCAGATTTCACTCCCCTTCTGACCTATGAAGAGGATCTTATTATAATATTACCGGCCCTTAATCTGCACGTTTATAATATTACCGGCCCTTAATCTGCACGTTTATAATATTACCGACTCTTAATCTGCACGTTTATAATATTACCGGCCCTTAATCTGCACGTTTATAATATTACCGACTCTTAATCTGCACGTTTATAATATTACCGGCCCTTAATCTGCACGTTTATAATATTACCGGCCCTTAATCTGCACGTTTATAATATTACCGACTCTTAATCTGCACGTTTATAATATTACCGGCCCTTAATCTGCACGTTTATAATATTACCGGCTCTTAATCTGCACGTTTATAATATTACCGGCTCTTAATCTGCACGTTTATAATATTACCGGCCCTTAATCTGCACGTTTATAATATTACCGACTCTTAATCTGCACGTTTATAATATTACCGGCCCTTAATCTGCACGTTTATAATATTACCGACTCTTAATCTGCACGTTTACACACACCAGCCGACATTTTCTCGAGCGACAACAGTGAGCAGTTCTAACGCACCGGCAGAAGATCCAGCAAAGCCTGAAACTGTTCTGTCGTTGAGCACAGACGAGCACTGAACACTATTGACCAGAACATGTCACCGCTGTCTTATAAACACCTCAGGAACTGTGGACACTTGTGTAGAAGTTCAACATGATGATGAGATGATCAATGTAACTCCACAACAACTACATAAATGTCTCCACTAAGATTCAGAAACTCTTCCTGAGTCTCTCCGTAAGGCTGCACTCGCTACTGGTTATTCTGGGATTCTGGATGAGTGAGATTGGCCTGTTCTGTTATTGCCGGAGTTTCTGAAGCTCGTGTAAAGACTCCGCCCTCTTCTGAATGGAGGCGGAGCTGCAGCTCATTTGCATTTAAAGGGACACACACGTGTTTTTGTTCACGTCCAAAAAGGGGCAAATTTGACAAGCTATAATAAATGGTCTGGTATTTTGAGCTGAAATTTCACAGACACATTCTGGGGACAATGTAGATTTATATTACATCTTGTGAAAAGGGGCATAATATGTCACCTTTAAAACCAAATTACTTTAAAAAATCCCAAATGACTAACACTCGATTAACTTAAATATTCTTTTGGTAGTCTCATCAACGGTTGACCGTTTGAATAAAAATTGAATCTCTCTGAGTGATTGCCTTTGTTTACATCTCAAAGAATGATGATACTTTATCATAAACACAGCAACTCTTCACGGACAAACGCTGACCCAGCTAACAGGGAAAGTTCTGGAAAGGTTCTCTCAATGTATTGCTCAGTGAGCAACATGTGCTCGATGTGTTAGAGCTCAATTTAACAGGAGAAATGAAGGAGATAAAAGGCAGACGGAGCAGGAGATCGATAACCACGCGAGATTCTCTCTCAAAGCCATTACACCAGCAGAGACGGTCCTCAGATGAAAGTGTTTCATCTTAAATCTGATGAAAGTTTCAAGCCATTTACAGAATCTAAACATTAACTTTATGCAAAAAATACAGATTTCGTGTTTCAGCTCAGATTATTAGAGGAACTGCTAATTATGATGATAATTATGAGGAACTGCTCGCTTCAGGCCACGATTGTTCATTTGTTTCAGTCCCTGCGGAGATTCATTTAACACAATATTACACAGCGAGAGGGGGGGGGGACTTCCTACAGAATCAACTGATGGAAACTTTCATTTGAGCTGCACATCCTTCATCTGCATTGCGAACATTACTAATTACAGATAACAAAAATTAAGTAGCCTATATTATGAATAATTTTGGCCCTTTGACGAATTCTAAAAAGTTCATGAATGTGACGAGGAGATACAACCACATATCAGCAAAAAATTATGTTCTTTTTATATTATATATATATATATATAATATTATATAAAATACTAGTTTATATAGTATTATATGCTATGTTTGTCTTGTTTTGCAGAACGAATTTCTGCCAATGGGGTCAGAAAAAACCCTGGTTTTCCCTTTGAATTAACTTAAATTTTTTTATCCCATTGGCAGATATTTGTCCTTATTTCAATCATTAACTCACTTCACTTTGATCAAGTTTTCGCATCTCCAGTAAATGCATCTTGATTTATGAATGTTTAATTTGCCGTGACGGTCGACGCTCCTGCTGCTGAATCTAATGATGATGTTCGGTGTTTTTCCTGAATGTGCCGTTTTGTGTTTCTCAGTGAAAACACAACTGAGAGTCCAGAGACCGACAGCGTCACTGTTACACTTCAGTTTGATTGGCTGTGAAGAAACTGCAGTGACAGAGTCTCATACAGTCACTGAGAACATCTCTATTCACTCACTACAGTCTGAGCAATAAACACACACACTCACCCTCGAGAACACAGTCTGAGCAATAAACACACACACTCACCCTCGAGAACACAGTCTGAGCAATAAACACACACACTCACCCTCGAGAACACAGTCTGAGCAATAAACACACACACTCACCCTCGAGAACACAGTCTGAGCAAAAAACACACACATTAAACACACACACTCACTCTCGAGAACACAGTCTGAGCAATAAACACACACACTCACTCTCGAGAACAGTCTGAGCAATAAACACACACACTCAACCTCGAGAACACAGTCTGAGCAATAAACACACACACTCACCCTCGAGAACACAGTCTGAGCAATAAACACACACACTCACTCTCGAGAACAGTCTGAGCAATAAACACACACACTCAACCTCGAGAACACAGTCTGAGCAATAAACACACACACTCACCCTCGAGAACACAGTCTGAGCAATAAAAACACACACTCACCCTCGAGAACACAGTCTGAGCAATAAACACACACACTCACCCTCGAGAGCACAGTCTGAGCAATAAACACACACACTCAACCTCGAGAACACAGTCTGAGCAATAAACACACACACTCACCCTCGAGAGCACAGTCTGAGCAATAAACACACACACTCAACCTCGAGAACACAGTCTGAGCAATAAACACACACACTCAACCTCGAGAACACAGTCTGAGCAATAAACACACACACTCACCCTCGAGAACACAGTCTGAGCAATAAACACACACACTCACACTCGAGAACACAGTCTGAGCAATAAACACACACACTCACCCTCGAGAACACAGTCTGAGCAATAAACACACACACTCACCCTCGAGAACACAGTCTGAGCAATAAACACACACACTCACCCTCGAGAGCACAGTCTGAGCAATAAACACACACACTCAACCTCGAGAACACAGTCTGAGCAATAAACACACACACTCACCCTCGAGAGCACAGTCTGAGCAATAAACACACACACTCAACCTCGAGAACACAGTCTGAGCAATAAACACACACACTCAACCTCGAGAACACAGTCTGAGAAATAAACACACACACTCAACCTCGAGAACACAGTCTGAGCAATAAACACACACACTCACCCTCGAGAACACAGTCTGAGCAATAAACACACACACACACCCTCGAGAACACAGTCTGAGCAATAAACACACACACTCACTCTCGAGAACACAGTCTGAGCAATAAACAAACACACACTCTCAAGAACACAGTCTGAGCAATAAACACACACACTCACCCTCGAGAACACAGTCTGAGCAATAAACACACACACTCACCCTCGAGAACACAGTCTGAGCAATAAACACACACACTCACCCTCGAGAGCACAGTCTGAGCAATAAACACACACACTCAACCTCGAGAACACAGTCTGAGCAATAAACACACACACTCACCCTCGAGAGCACAGTCTGAGCAATAAACACACACACTCAACCTCGAGAACACAGTCTGAGCAATAAACACACACACTCAACCTCGAGAACACAGTCTGAGCAATAAACACACACACTCACCCTCGAGAACACAGTCTGAGCAATAAACACACACACTCACTCTCGAGAACAGTCTGAGCAATAAACACACACACTCACCCTCGAGAACACAGTCTGAGCAATAAACACACACACTCACCCTCGAGAACACAGTCTAAGCAATAAACACACACACTCACCCTCGAGAACACAGTCTGAGCAATAAACACACACACTCACCCTCGAGAACACAGTCTGAGCAATAAACACACACACTCACCCTCGAGAACACAGTCTGAGCAATAAACACACACACTCACCCTCGAGAGCACAGTCTGAGCAATAAACACACACACTCACCCTCGAGAGCACAGTCTGAGCAATAAACACACACACTCAACCTCGAGAACACAGTCTGAGCAATAAACACACACACTCACCCTCGAGAGCACAGTCTGAGCAATAAACACACACACTCAACCTCGAGAACACAGTCTGAGCAATAAACACACACACTCACCCTCGAGAGCACAGTCTGAGCAATAAACACACACACTCACCCTCGAGAACACAGTCTGAGCAATAAACACACACACTCACCCTCGAGAACACAGTCTGAGCAATAAACACACACACTCACCCTCGAGAACACAGTCTGAGCAATAAACACACACACTCACCCTCGAGAACACAGTCTGAGCAATAAACACACACACTCACCCTCGAGAGCACAGTCTGAGCAATAAACACACACACTCACCCTCGAGAACACAGTCTGAGCAATAAACACACACACTCACCCTCGAGAACACAGTCTGAGCAATAAACACACACACTCACCCTCGAGAACACAGTCTGAGCAATAAACACACACACTCACCCTCGAGAACACAGTCTGAGCAATAAACACACACACTCACCCTCGAGAGCACAGTCTGAGCAATAAACACACACACTCACTCTCGAGAACACAGTCTGAGCAATAAACACACACACTCACCCTCGAGAACACAGTCTGAGCAATAAACACACACACTCACCCTCGAGAACACAGTCTGAGCAATAAACACACAAACTCACCCTCGAGAACACAGTCTGAGCAATAAACACACACACTCACCCTCGAGAACACAGTCTGAGCAATAAACACACACACTCACTCTCGAGAACACAGTCTGAGCAATAAACACACACACATACTCTCGAGAACACAGTCTGAGCAATAAACACACACACACACTCTCGAGAACACAGTCTGAGCAATAAACACACACACTCACCCTCGAGAACACAGTCTGAGCAATAAACACACACACTTACTCTCGAGAACACAGTCTGAGCAATAAACACACACACTCTCGAGAACACAGTCTGAGCAATAAACACACACACTCACTCTCGAGAACAGTCTGATCAATATACACACACACTCAACCTCAAGAACACAGTCTGAGCAAAAACACACACACTCACCCTCGAGAACACAGTCTGAGCAATAAACACACACACTCACTCTCGAGAACACAGTCAGACAATAAACACACACACTCACTCTCGAGAACACAGCCTGAGCAATAAACACACACACTCACCCTCGAGAACACAGTCTGAGCAATAAACACACACACTCACCCTCGAGAAAACAGTCTGAGCAATAAACACACACACTCAACCTCGAGAACACAGTCTGAGCAATAAACACACACACTCACTCTCGAGAACACAGTCTGAGCAATAAACACACACACTCAACCTCGAGAACACAGTCAGACAATAAACACACACACTCACTCTCGAGAACACAGCCTGAGCAATAAACACACACACTCACCCTCGAGAACACAGTCTGAGCAATAAACACACACACTCACCCTCGAGAACACAGCCTGAGCAATAAACACACACACTCACCCTCGAGAACACAGTCTGAGCAATAAACACACACACTCCCCCTCGAGAACAGTCTGAGCCATAAACACACACACTCAACCTCGAGAACACAGTCTGAGCAATAAACACACACACTCACCCTCGAGAACACAGTCTGAGCAATAAACACACACACTCACTCTCGAGAACACAGTCTGAGCAATAAACACACACACTCAACCTCGAGAACACAGTCAGACAATAAACACACACACTCACTCTCGAGAACACAGCCTGAGCAATAAACACACACACTCACCCTCGAGAACACAGTCTGAGCAATAAACACACACACTCACCCTCGAGAACACAGCCTGAGCAATAAACACACACTCACCCTCGAGAGCACAGTCTGAGCAATAAACACACACACTCAACCTCGAGAACACAGTCTGAGCAATAAACACACACACTCAACCTCGAGAACACAGTCTGAGCAATAAACACACACACTCACCCTCGAGAACACAGTCTGAGCAATAAACACACACACTCACTCTCGAGAACAGTCTGAGCAATAAACACACACACTCACCCTCGAGAACACAGTCTGAGCAATAAACACACACACTCACCCTCGAGAACACAGTCTGAGCAATAAACACACACACTCACCCTCGAGAACACAGTCTGAGCAATAAACACACACACTCACCCTCGAGAACACAGTCTGAGCAATAAACACACACACTCACCCTCGAGAGCACAGTCTGAGCAATAAACACACACACTCACTCTCGAGAACACAGTCTGAGCAATAAACACACACACTCACCCTCGAGAACACAGTCTGAGCAATAAACACACACACTCACCCTCGAGAACACAGTCTGAGCAATAAACACACAAACTCACCCTCGAGAACACAGTCTGAGCAATAAACACACACACTCACCCTCGAGAACACAGTCTGAGCAATAAACACACACACTCACTCTCGAGAACACAGTCTGAGCAATAAACACACACACATACTCTCGAGAACACAGTCTGAGCAATAAACACAAACACACACTCTCGAGAACACAGTCTGAGCAATAAACACACACACTCACCCTCGAGAACACAGTCTGAGCAATAAACACACACACTTACTCTCGAGAACACAGTCTGAGCAATAAACACACACACTCTCGAGAACACAGTCTGAGCAATAAACACACACACTCAACCTCGAGAACACAGTCTGAGCAATAAACACACACACTCACCCTCGAGAGCACAGTCTGAGCAATAAACACACACACTCAACCTCGAGAACACAGTCTGAGCAATAAACACACACACTCAACCTCGAGAACACAGTCTGAGCAATAAACACACACACTCACCCTCGAGAACACAGTCTGAGCAATAAACACACACACTCACTCTCGAGAACAGTCTGAGCAATAAACACACACTCACCCTCGAGAACACAGTCTGAGCAATAAACACACACACTCACCCTCGAGAACACAGTCTGAGCAATAAACACACACACTCACCCTCGAGAACACAGTCTGAGCAATAAACACACACACTCACCCTCGAGAACACAGTCTGAGCAATAAACACACACACTCACCCTCGAGAGCAGAGTCTGAGCAATAAACACACACACTCACTCTCGAGAACACAGTCTGAGCAATAAACACACACACTCACCCTCGAGAACACAGTCTGAGCAATAAACACACACACTCACCCTCGAGAACACAGTCTGAGCAATAAACACACAAACTCACCCTCGAGAACACAGTCTGAGCAATAAACACACACACTCACCCTCGAGAACACAGTCTGAGCAATAAACACACACACTCACTCTCGAGAACACAGTCTGAGCAATAAACACACACACATACTCTCGAGAACACAGTCTGAGCAATAAACACACACACACACTCTCGAGAACACAGTCTGAGCAATAAACACACACACTCACCCTCGAGAACACAGTCTGAGCAATAAACACACACACTTACTCTCGAGAACACAGTCTGAGCAATAAACACACACACTCTCGAGAACACAGTCTGAGCAATAAACACACACACTCACTCTCGAGAACAGTCTGAGCAATATACACACACACTCAACCTCAAGAACACAGTCTGAGCAAAAACACACACACTCACCCTCGAGAACACAGTCTGAGCAATAAACACACACACTTACTCTCGAGAACACAGTCAGACAATAAACACACACACTCACTCTCGAGAACACAGCCTGAGCAATAAACACACACACTCACCCTCGAGAACACAGTCTGAGCAATAAACACACACACTCACCCTCGAGAAAACAGTCTGAGCAATAAACACACACACTCAACCTCGAGAACACAGTCTGAGCAATAAACACACACACTCACTCTCGAGAACACAGTCTGAGCAATAAACACACACACTCAACCTCGAGAACACAGTCAGACAATAAACACACACACTCACTCTCGAGAACACAGCCTGAGCAATAAACACACACACTCACCCTCGAGAACACAGTCTGAGCAATAAACACACACACTCACCCTCGAGAACACAGCCTGAGCAATAAACACACACACTCACCCTCGAGAACACAGTCTGAGCAATAAACACACACACTCCCCCTCGAGAACAGTCTGAGCAATAAACACACACACTCAACCTCGAGAACACAGTCTGAGCAATAAACACACACACTCACCCTCGAGAACACAGTCTGAGCAATAAACACACACACTCACTCTCGAGAACACAGTCTGAGCAATAAACACACACACTCAACCTCGAGAACACAGTCAGACAATAAACACACACACTCACTCTCGAGAACACAGCCTGAGCAATAAACACACACACTCACCCTCGAGAACACAGTTTGAGCAATAAACACACACACTCACCCTCGAGAAAACAGTCTGAGCAATAAACACACACACTCACTCTCGAGAACACAGTCTGAGTAATAAACACACACACTCACTCTCGAGAACAGTCTGAGCAATAAACACACACACTCACCCTCGAGAACACAGTCTGAGCAATAAACACACACACTCACTCTCGAGAACACAGTCTGAGCAATAAACACACACACTCACCTTCGAGAACACAGTCTGAGCAATAAACACACACACTCACCCTCGAGAACACAGTCTGAGCAATAAACACACACACTCAACCTCGAGAACACAGTCTGAGCAATAAACACACACACTCAACCTCGAGAACACAGTCTGAGCAATAAACACACACACTCACTCTCAAGAACAGTCTGAGCAATAAACACACACACTCAACCTCGAGAACACAGTCTGAGCAATAAACACACACACTCACCCTCGAGAACACAGCCTGAGCAATAAACACACACACTCACTCTCGAGAACACAGTCTGAGCAATAAACACACACACTCACTCTCGAGAACACAGTCTGAGCAATAAACACACACACACACTCACCCTAGAGAACACAGTCTGAGCAATAAACACACACACACACACACACTCTCGAGAACACAGTCTGAGCAATAAACACACACACACACACTCTCGAGAACACAGTCTGAGCAATAAACACACACACTCACCCTCGAGAACACAGTCTAAGCAATAAACACACACACTCACCCTCGAGAACACAGTCTGAGCAATAAACACACACACTCACCCTCGAGAACACAGCCTGAGCAATAAACACACACTCACCCTCGAGAACACAGTCTGAGCAATAAACACACACACTCACTCTCGAGAACACAGTCTGAGCAATAAACACACACACTCACCCTCGAGAACACAGTCTGAGCAATAAACACACACACTCACCCTCGAGAACACAGTCTGAGCAATAAACACACACACTCACCCTCGAGAACACAGTCTTAGCAATAAACACACACACTCACCCTCAAGAACACAGTCTTAGCAATAAACACACACACTCACCCTCGAGAACACAGTCTGAGCAATAAACACACACACTCACCCTCGAGAACACAGTCTGAGCAATAAACGCACACACTCACCCTCAAGAACACAGTCTTAGCAATAAACACACACACTCAGCCTCGAGAACACAGTCTGAGCAATAAACACACACATTCACCCTCGAGAACACAGTCTTAGCAATAAACACACACACTCACCCTCGAGAACACAGTCTGAGCAATAAACACACACACACACACACTCTCGAGAACACAGTCTGAGCAATAAACACACACACTCACCCTCGAGAACACAGTCTGAGCAATAAACACACACACTCACCCTCGAGAACACAGTCTGAGCAATAAACAAACACACACTCTCGAGAACACAGTCTGAGCAATAAACACACACACTCTCCCTCGAGAACACAGTCTGAGCAATACACACACACACTCACCCTCGAGAACACAGTCTGAGCAATAAACACACACACTCACCCTCGAGAACACAGCCTGAGCAATAAACACACACTCACCCTCGAGAACACAGTCTGAGCAATAAACACACACACTCAACCTCGAGAACAGTCTGAGCAATAAACACACACACTCAACCTCGAGAACACAGTCTGAGCAATAAACACACACATTCACCCTCGAGAACACAGCCTGAGCAATAAACACACACACTCACTCTCGAGAACACAGTCTGAGCAATAAACACACACACACTCACCCTAGAGAACACAGTCTGAGCAATAAACACACACACACACTCTCGAGAACACAGTCTGAGCAATAAACACACACACATACACACACTCTCGAGAACACAGTCTGAGCAATAAACACACACACTCACCCTCGAGAACACAGTCTAAGCAATAAACACACACACTCACCCTCGAGAACACAGTCTGAGCAATAAACACACACACTCACCCTCGAGAACACAGCCTGAGCAATAAACACACACTCACCCTCGAGAACACAGTCTGAGCAATAAACACACACACTCACCCTCGAGAACACAGTCTGAGCAATAAACAAACACACACTCTCGAGAACACAGTCTGAGCAATAAACACACACACTCACCCTCGAGAACACAGTCTGAGCAATAAACACACACACTCACCCTCGAGAACACAGTCTTAGCAATAAACACACACACTCACCCTCAAGAACACAGTCTTAGCAATAAGCACACACACTCACCCTCGAGAACACAGTCTGAGCAATAAACACACACACTCACCCTCGAGAACACAGTCTGAGCAATAAACACACACACTCACCCTCAAGAACACAGTCTTAGCAATAAACACACACACTCACCCTCGAGAACACAGTCTGAGCAATAAACACACACACTCACCCTCAAGAACACAGTCTTAGCAATAAACACACACACTCACCCTCAAGAACACAGTCTGAGCAATAAACACACACACACACTCTCGAGAACACAGTCTGAGCAATAAACACACACACTCACCCTCGAGAACACAGTCTGAGCAATAAACACACACACTCACCCTCGAGAACACAGTCTGAGCAATAAACAAACACACACTCTCGAGAACACAGTCTGAGCAATAAACACACACACTCACCCTCGAGAACACAGTCTGAGCAATAAACACACACACACACCCTCGAGAACACAGTCTGAGCAATAAACACACACACTCACCCTCGAGAACACAGTCTGAGCAATAAACACACACACTCACCCTCGAGAACACAGTCTTAGCAATAAACACACACACTCACCCTCAAGAACACAGTCTTAGCAATAAGCACACACACTCACCCTCGAGAACACAGTCTGAGCAATAAACACACACACTCACCCTCGAGAACACAGTCTGAGCAATAAACACACACACTCACCCTCAAGAACACAGTCTTAGCAATAAACACACACACTCACCCTCGAGAACACAGTCTGAGCAATAAACACACACACTCACCCTCAAGAACACAGTCTTAGCAATAAACACACACACTCACCCTCAAGAACACAGTCTGAGCAATAAACACACACACACACTCTCGAGAACACAGTCTGAGCAATAAACACACACACTCACCCTCGAGAACACAGTCTGAGCAATAAACACACACACTCACCCTCGAGAACACAGTCTGAGCAATAAACAAACACACACTCTCGAGAACACAGTCTGAGCAATAAACACACACACTCACCCTCGAGAACACAGTCTGAGCAATAAACACACACACACACCCTCGAGAACACAGTCTGAGCAATAAACACACACACTCACCCTCGAGAACACAGCCTGAGCAATAAACACACACTCACCCTCGAGAACACAGTCTGAGCAATAAACACACACACTCACTCTCGAGAACACAGTCTGAGCAATAAACACACACACTCACCCTCGAGAACACAGTCTGAGCAATAAACACACACACTCACCCTTGAGAACACAGTCTGAGCAATAAACACACACACTCACCCTCGAGAACACAGTCTTAGCAATAAACACACACACTCACCCTCAAGAACACAGTCTTAGCAATAAGCACACACACTCACCCTCGAGAACACAGTCTGAGCAATAAACACACACACTCACCCTCGAGAACACAGTCTGAGCAATAAACACACACACTCACCCTCAAGAACACAGTCTTAGCAATAAACACACACACTCACCCTCGAGAACACAGTCTGAGCAATAAACACACACACTCACCCTCAAGAACACAGTCTTAGCAATAAACACACACACTCACCCTCAAGAACACAGTCTGAGCAATAAACACACACACACACTCTCGAGAACACAGTCTGAGCAATAAACACACACACTCACCCTCGAGAACACAGTCTGAGCAATAAACACACACACTCACCCTCGAGAACACAGTCTGAGCAATAAACAAACACACACTCTCGAGAACACAGTCTGAGCAATAAACACACACACTCACCCTCGAGAACACAGTCTGAGCAATAAACACACACACACACCCTCGAGAACACAGTCTGAGCAATAAACACACACACTCACCCTCGAGAACACAGTCTGAGCAATAAACACACACACTCACCCTCGAGAACACAGTCTTAGCAATAAACACACACACTCACCCTCAAGAACACAGTCTTAGCAATAAGCACACACACTCACCCTCGAGAACACAGTCTGAGCAATAAACACACACACTCACCCTCGAGAACACAGTCTGAGCAATAAACACACACACTCACCCTCAAGAACACAGTCTTAGCAATAAACACACACACTCACCCTCGAGAACACAGTCTGAGCAATAAACACACACACTCACCCTCAAGAACACAGTCTTAGCAATAAACACACACACTCACCCTCAAGAACACAGTCTGAGCAATAAACACACACACACACTCTCGAGAACACAGTCTGAGCAATAAACACACACACTCACCCTCGAGAACACAGTCTGAGCAATAAACACACACACACACCCTCGAGAACACAGTCTGAGCAATAAACAAACACACACTCTCGAGAACACAGTCTGAGCAATAAACACACACACTCACCCTCGAGAACACAGTCTGAGCAATAAACACACACACACACCCTCGAGAACACAGTCTGAGCAATAAACACACACACTCACCCTCGAGAACACAGTCTGAGCAATAAACACACACACTCACCCTCGAGAACACAGTCTGAGCAATAAACACACACACACACCCTCGAGAACACAGTCTGAGCAATAAACACACACACTCACCCTCGAGAACACAGTCTGAGCAATAAACAAACACACACTCTCGAGAACACAGTCTGAGCAATAAACACACACACTCACCCTCGAGAACACAGTCTGAGCAATAAACACACACACTCACCCTCGAGAACACAGTCTGAGCAATAAACACACACACTCAACCTCGAGAACACAGCCTGAGCAATAAACACACACTCACCCTCGAGAACACAGTCTGAGCAATAAACACACACACTCAACCTCGAGAACACAGTCTGAGCAATAAACACACACACTCACCCTCGAGAACACAGTCTGAGCAATAAACACACACACTCAACCTCAAGAACACAGTCTGAGCAATAAACACACACACTCACCCTCGAGAACACAGTCTGAGCAATAAACACACACACTCAACCTCGAGAACACAGTCTGAGCAATAAACACACACACTCACTCTCGAGAACACAGTCTGAGCAATAAACACACACACTCACCCTCGAGAACACAGTCTTAGCAATAAACACACACACTCACCCTCAAGAACACAGTCTTAGCAATAAACACACACACTCACCCTCGAGAACACAGTCTGAGCAATAAACACACACACTCACCCTCGAGAACACAGTCTGAGCAATAAACGCACACACTCACCCTCAAGAACACAGTCTTAGCAATAAACACACACACTCAGCCTCGAGAACACAGTCTGAGCAATAAACACACACATTCACCCTCGAGAACACAGTCTTAGCAATAAACACACACACTCACCCTCGAGAACACAGTCTGAGCAATAAACACACACACACACACACTCTCGAGAACACAGTCTGAGCAATAAACACACACACTCACCCTCGAGAACACAGTCTGAGCAATAAACACACACACTCACCCTCGAGAACACAGTCTGAGCAATAAACAAACACACACTCTCGAGAACACAGTCTGAGCAATAAACACACACACTCTCCCTCGAGAACACAGTCTGAGCAATACACACACACACTCACCCTCGAGAACACAGTCTGAGCAATAAACACACACACTCACCCTCGAGAACACAGCCTGAGCAATAAACACACACTCACCCTCGAGAACACAGTCTGAGCAATAAACACACACACTCAACCTCGAGAACAGTCTGAGCAATAAACACACACACTCAACCTCGAGAACACAGTCTGAGCAATAAACACACACATTCACCCTCGAGAACACAGCCTGAGCAATAAACACACACACTCACTCTCGAGAACACAGTCTGAGCAATAAACACACACACACTCACCCTAGAGAACACAGTCTGAGCAATAAACACACACACACACTCTCGAGAACACAGTCTGAGCAATAAACACACACACATACACACACTCTCGAGAACACAGTCTGAGCAATAAACACACACACTCACCCTCGAGAACACAGTCTAAGCAATAAACACACACACTCACCCTCGAGAACACAGTCTGAGCAATAAACACACACACTCACCCTCGAGAACACAGCCTGAGCAATAAACACACACTCACCCTCGAGAACACAGTCTGAGCAATAAACACACACACTCACCCTCGAGAACACAGTCTGAGCAATAAACAAACACACACTCTCGAGAACACAGTCTGAGCAATAAACACACACACTCACCCTCGAGAACACAGTCTGAGCAATAAACACACACACTCACCCTCGAGAACACAGTCTTAGCAATAAACACACACACTCACCCTCAAGAACACAGTCTTAGCAATAAGCACACACACTCACCCTCGAGAACACAGTCTGAGCAATAAACACACACACTCACCCTCGAGAACACAGTCTGAGCAATAAACACACACACTCACCCTCAAGAACACAGTCTTAGCAATAAACACACACACTCACCCTCGAGAACACAGTCTGAGCAATAAACACACACACTCACCCTCAAGAACACAGTCTTAGCAATAAACACACACACTCACCCTCAAGAACACAGTCTGAGCAATAAACACACACACACACTCTCGAGAACCCAGTCTGAGCAATAAACACACACACTCACCCTCGAGAACACAGTCTGAGCAATAAACACACACACTCACCCTCGAGAACACAGTCTGAGCAATAAACAAACACACACTCTCGAGAACACAGTCTGAGCAATAAACACACACACTCACCCTCGAGAACACAGTCTGAGCAATAAACACACACACACACCCTCGAGAACACAGTCTGAGCAATAAACACACACACTCACCCTCGAGAACACAGTCTGAGCAATAAACACACACACTCACCCTCGAGAACACAGTCTTAGCAATAAACACACACACTCACCCTCAAGAACACAGTCTTAGCAATAAGCACACACACTCACCCTCGAGAACACAGTCTGAGCAATAAACACACACACTCACCCTCGAGAACACAGTCTGAGCAATAAACACACACACTCACCCTCAAGAACACAGTCTTAGCAATAAACACACACACTCACCCTCGAGAACACAGTCTGAGCAATAAACACACACACTCACCCTCAAGAACACAGTCTTAGCAATAAACACACACACTCACCCTCAAGAACACAGTCTGAGCAATAAACACACACACACACTCTCGAGAACACAGTCTGAGCAATAAACACACACACTCACCCTCGAGAACACAGTCTGAGCAATAAACACACACACTCACCCTCGAGAACACAGTCTGAGCAATAAACAAACACACACTCTCGAGAACACAGTCTGAGCAATAAACACACACACTCACCCTCGAGAACACAGTCTGAGCAATAAACACACACACACACCCTCGAGAACACAGTCTGAGCAATAAACACACACACTCACCCTCGAGAACACAGCCTGAGCAATAAACACACACTCACCCTCGAGAACACAGTCTGAGCAATAAACACACACACTCACTCTCGAGAACACAGTCTGAGCAATAAACACACACACTCACCCTCGAGAACACAGTCTGAGCAATAAACACACACACTCACCCTTGAGAACACAGTCTGAGCAATAAACACACACACTCACCCTCGAGAACACAGTCTTAGCAATAAACACACACACTCACCCTCAAGAACACAGTCTTAGCAATAAGCACACACACTCACCCTCGAGAACACAGTCTGAGCAATAAACACACACACTCACCCTCGAGAACACAGTCTGAGCAATAAACACACACACTCACCCTCAAGAACACAGTCTTAGCAATAAACACACACACTCACCCTCGAGAACACAGTCTGAGCAATAAACACACACACTCACCCTCAAGAACACAGTCTTAGCAATAAACACACACACTCACCCTCAAGAACACAGTCTGAGCAATAAACACACACACACACTCTCGAGAACACAGTCTGAGCAATAAACACACACACTCACCCTCGAGAACACAGTCTGAGCAATAAACACACACACTCACCCTCGAGAACACAGTCTGAGCAATAAACAAACACACACTCTCGAGAACACAGTCTGAGCAATAAACACACACACTCACCCTCGAGAACACAGTCTGAGCAATAAACACACACACACACCCTCGAGAACACAGTCTGAGCAATAAACACACACACTCACCCTCGAGAACACAGTCTGAGCAATAAACACACACACTCACCCTCGAGAACACAGTCTTAGCAATAAACACACACACTCACCCTCAAGAACACAGTCTTAGCAATAAGCACACACACTCACCCTCGAGAACACAGTCTGAGCAATAAACACACACACTCACCCTCGAGAACACAGTCTGAGCAATAAACACACACACTCACCCTCAAGAACACAGTCTTAGCAATAAACACACACACTCACCCTCGAGAACACAGTCTGAGCAATAAACACACACACTCACCCTCAAGAACACAGTCTTAGCAATAAACACACACACTCACCCTCAAGAACACAGTCTGAGCAATAAACACACACACACACTCTCGAGAACACAGTCTGAGCAATAAACACACACACTCACCCTCGAGAACACAGTCTGAGCAATAAACACACACACACACCCTCGAGAACACAGTCTGAGCAATAAACAAACACACACTCTCGAGAACACAGTCTGAGCAATAAACACACACACTCACCCTCGAGAACACAGTCTGAGCAATAAACACACACACACACCCTCGAGAACACAGTCTGAGCAATAAACACACACACTCACCCTCGAGAACACAGTCTGAGCAATAAACACACACACTCACCCTCGAGAACACAGTCTGAGCAATAAACACACACACACACCCTCGAGAACACAGTCTGAGCAATAAACACACACACTCACCCTCGAGAACACAGTCTGAGCAATAAACAAACACACACTCTCGAGAACACAGTCTGAGCAATAAACACACACACTCACCCTCGAGAACACAGTCTGAGCAATAAACACACACACTCACCCTCGAGAACACAGTCTGAGCAATAAACACACACACTCAACCTCGAGAACACAGCCTGAGCAATAAACACACACTCACCCTCGAGAACACAGTCTGAGCAATAAACACACACACTCAACCTCGAGAACACAGTCTGAGCAATAAACACACACACTCACCCTCGAGAACACAGTCTGAGCAATAAACACACACACTCAACCTCAAGAACACAGTCTGAGCAATAAACACACACACTCACCCTCGAGAACACAGTCTGAGCAATAAACACACACACTCAACCTCGAGAACACAGTCTGAGCAATAAACACACACACTCACTCTCGAGAACACAGTCTGAGCAATAAACACACACACTCACTCTCGAGAACACAGTCTGAGCAATAAACACACACACTCACCCTCGAGAACACAGTCTGAGCAATAAACACACACACTCACCCTCGAGAACACAGTCTGAGCAATAAACACACACACTCACCCTCGAGAACACAGTCTGAGCAATAAACACACACACTCACCCTCGAGAACACAGTCTGAACAATAAACACACACTCACTCTCGAGAACACAGTCTGAGCAATAAACACACAAACTCACTCTCGATAAACTATGAGCGTCTGATACTTTCAGCCTTTCAGTTAATAAATAATTGAGACTCAACCCAAGACATACACACTCTCTCTCTCTCTCTCTCTTACACACACACACACACACACACACACACACACACACACACACACACACACACACTCACTCACTCACTCACTCACTTACACACACACACACACTCACACTCACACACACACACACTCTCTCTCACTCACTCACTCACTCACACACACACTCACACACACACACACACACACACACACACACACACACACACACACACACACACACACACACACACACACACACACACACACACACACACACACACACACTCACACACACACACTCTCTCTCACTCACTCACTCACTCACTCACTCACTCACACACACACTCACACACACACACACACACACACACACACCTGTGATTCAGCAACAATCACAAGTCTGTCAACGAGTCGAAACGCTTCAATCCACTGCTGATCTCTGATGATCGTCTGCTTTCTAGAAAAGACCAAGTGAAAGTGGGAAATGAATATGTTTTAATCATCTTATTTGAAAAGGTTGAAGTATAAACATGAAATACTGCTGGAAGCAAAGCACAAAGGATGTGTGTTTTATTCTGGTTTATATCGATGCATCTTCACAGACTAAAGGTCTGTGGTGTCAGTGAGTGTTTAGATCCTCAGTCACAGAGAACGAGCTCAGAGAAGGAATTAAACACATTAATCATATGCAAATACTGCTGATGCTCCACATGCTTCGTTCTATAAATCTCAAGTTTCAACAAATCTCAATCACAGACGCTTAGAAATCTTACTTTTGAAACTCGTCGAATTGATACGCAGATTTAACATGAGCTCTGTGATCTACTGAACAATGATAACGTCTGATATTCATTACTTCAATGAGCTCATTGTTTCTGCATTAAATTATTTTTCGCTTACTGTGATTTTGTGTATGTACATTTCTGAAATACGTAACTTAGACAGTTTCCTCTGATAACAGATCACTGTAAACTGTAATATGGACTCGTGCACTTTCTGTAAAACTGCTTTGAAATTATGTGTATTGTGAAAAGCGTTATACAAATAAATGTGAATTGAATTTAATATTCCGTGTTAATGAAACTGCTGATGAATGACGTGTTTTACAGCAGTTGTGTGTGTTTCAGACTCAGCGTTATGAAGAGGAGAAGAGATCTCTGAGTCGAGAGATCGTGGATCTGAAGAAACACCTGATGGAGGCCCAGATCAGCATCCAGAAGCTGCGAGCAGATAACGTACGTAACACACCTGAGCGGATAACGTACGTAACACACCTGAGCGGATAACGTACGTAACACACCTGAGCGGATAACGTACGTAACACACACCTGAGCGGATAACGTACGTAACACGCCTGAGCGGATAACGTACGTAACACACCTGAGTGGATAACGTACGTAACACACACCTGAGCGGATAACGTACGTAACACACACCTGAGCGGATAACGTACGTAACACACACCTGAGCGGATAACGTACGTAACACACACACACACACACACACACACACACACACACACCTGAGTGGATAACGTACATAACACACACCTGATTGGATAACGTATGTAACACACACCTGAGCGGATAACGTACGTAACACACCTGAGCAGATAACGTACGTAACACACACCTGAGCGGATAACGTACGTAACACACACACCTGAGCGGATAATGTACGTAACACATACCTGAGTGGATAACGTACGTAACACACACACACACACCTGAGCGGATAACGTACGTAACACACACCTGAGCGGATAACGTACGCAACACACATCTGAGCGGATAACGTACGTAACACACACATGAGCGGATAACGTACGTAACACACCTGAGTGGATAACGTACGCAACACACCTGAGCGGATAACGTACGTAACACACACCTGAGCGGATAACGTACGTAACACACACCTGAGCGGATAACGTACGTAACACACACACACCTGAGCGGATGACGTATGTAACACACACCTGAGCGGATAACGTACATAACACACACCTAAGTGCGGATAACGTACGTAACACACACACACACACACACACACACACACACACACACACACACACACACACACACACCTGAGCGCATAACTTACGTAACACACACCTGAGCGGATAACGTATGTAACATACACCTGAGCGGATAACGTACGTAACACACCTGAGCAGATAACGTACGTAACACACACCTGAGCGGATAACGTACGTAACACACACCGGAGCGGATGACGTATGTAACACACCTGAGCGGATGACGTATGTAACACACACCTGAGCAGATAACGTATGTAACACACACCTCAGCGGATAACGTACGCAACACACCTGAGTGGATAACGTACGTAACACACACCTGAGTGGATAACGTACGTAACACACACACACACACACACACACACACACACACACACACACACACACACACACACACACACACACACACACACACACACACACACCTGAGTGGATAACGTACGTAACACACACCTGAGCGGATAATGTATGTAACACACACCTGAGTGGATAACGTACGTAACACACCTGAGCAGATAACGTACGTAACACACACCTGAGCAGATAACGTACGTAACACACACCTGAGAGGATGACGTATGTAACACACACCTGAGCGGATGACGTATGTAACACACACCTGAGCTGATAACGTATGTAACACACCTGAGCAGATAACGTACGTAACACAACTGAGCGGATAACGTATTTAACACACACCTGAGCGGATGATGTAAATAACACACACCTGAGCGGATAACGTATGTAACGCACACCTGAGCGGATAAAGTACGTAACACACACCTGAGCGGATAACGTACATAACACACACGTAACACACACCCGAGCAGATAAAGTACGTAACGCACACCTGAGCGGATAAAGTACGTAACGCACATCTGTGCGGATAACGTACATAACACACACATAACACAGACCTGAGTGGATAAAGTACGTAACGCACACCTGTACGGATAACATACGTAACACACACTTGAGCGGATAAAGTACGTAACGCACACCTGAGCGGATAACGTACGTGACACACACCTGAGCGGATAACGTACATAACACACACGTAACACACACCTGAGCGGATAACGTACGTAACACACACACCTGAGCGGATAACGTACGTAACACACACACCTGAGCGGATAACGTACGTAACACACACTGGAGCGAATAACGTACGTAACACACACACCTGAGCGGATAACGTATGTAACACACACCGGAGCGGATAACGTTCATAACACACACAGTTTCTCCTAATATTTATCGGCCCGAGACTTGTGTGTAGAGCAGCTGCTGCTTCAGCTCCACATCTCTTCTCTCTAGGTTCCCTAGATAGGGTCCACTGAGCCAGTGTTTCCTCTCAAACACTTCAGAGATTCAGAGATCAAGGGTCCTATCATATACCCAGTGCAATGCACTTTTTTTTTTCATTCTTTTCTTTTGCGAGTCGGTGCGGATGACTGCGGCGAGGTACAAATTGTTTATACAATGGTACTAGAATATTTTTGTGTGTGTTGTGTATGTGCGTGTGTTTGGTGGCTTTGAGTGTGCTGGCGACTATCGCCGTGTCAATGTCTCAATGTAATCCCAGGAAATTCCATGATCAATTTGTACTGCTTATATTATGGGTTTTGATGATTTCAATATTGTTGGAGATTCTCAGCACTGCATTGATATGGATAGCAATATTACTTGTAATGTTTTTGACCTTGATAACTTAAAACAATTAAATTATATATATAATTATTCACTGTTACATTTAAACATCAGAAGTCTAAACAAACATCATTCTGATTTAGTTTCTCTACTATCTAACTTAAGCTGTCATTTTGATGTTATTGTGTGTAGTGAAACCTGGCTCAATGAATTTTCAAATGCCGATTTACTTAATCTTGGATACAAGGATACAATCGACACATTAAGAATAGACCAAATAGAACAGGTGGAGGGGTCTGCCTTTATGTTAAGAGTAGCCTCCAAGTAAATATCTGTGATTTTTATTTGGAGGATGATCATTGTGAGTCTTTATTCATTGAGATTAACAATCATGACAAAACATTTATCGTCGGTGTAATTTATCGTCCACCAGACTCTGCTCTTGACACTTTTTATTGTAAACTGGAAGATCTATTAAATAAACTGAATAATCAAAAAAAAAAGACTGTATACTTCTTGGTGATTACAACATTGATGTTTCCAAGGAAGATGGGGCAAAATATGACTTCATGAACACATTGCATTCCTCCTCTTTTTTCCCCACCATTGATAGATTTACTAGAGTAACACCTACATCCAAAACTATTATTGACAATATCATTACTAATATTCTAAACGTCAAGCTGGAGACAGGAGTTGTGCAGGCTGATATTACAGATCATTTTCCAATTGCAATATTTTTTGGCTATGGTAAATCAGTTTCTCCTCCACTTTCTAAAATGAAATCTAAAATCCTTAATGAGAGAACCTTACAGCACTTAATTGTCAACTTACAGGCCAAGTCGTGGGCTTCTGTCTATGACAGTGCGACTCCTGATGCTGCATATGACAATCTGATTAAGATCATTCAAGACTCCATTAAGGACACAATTCCTGAGAAGACTGTCACATGCAGCACTACTCTCCAGAACCCTTGGATTACAAAGGGAATCTTGAAATCTATTAAATATAAAAGTAGGCTTTACAAATTCTACATGAAAAATCCTTCTAGTTTAAATAAAGAGAAATATATTTCTTATAAAAATAAATTAATGCGGATAATAAGAAAGAGCAAAAAAAATCATTATACAGAACTTCTAAAAGCCTCACAGGGGGACTGTAGGAGGTCATGGAATGTGTTAAATGAAGTTCTCAATAGGAGACACAAACCGACTGCTCTACCTGATCTTGATGATGCCAAAGCTGATCTTGCACAGAGTTTTAATAATCATTTTGTTTCAATGGGTGTAAATCTGTCTAAAAAGATAAGTCAACCCAAGGGTGTCAACTTTAAGCATTTTCTCTCTGGTAGTTACATTCATTAATTTTTCATGATACCAACAGACAGTACTGAACTCCTCAAGATCATTTTGGACTTGAGGAGCTCATACACCGCTGGTGTAGATGGAATATCTAGTAAGATCATGAAGGCCATTGCGAACATCATTGTAGAGCCACTGGCTCATTGACTCGACTACTGACTCCCTCTGTCCCTGCAGCCTCATCACTCATTACAATGACTGCCTATATTCTTCTCTTGATGCACTTGCTCCCATTCAAACTCGTTCTGTTTCCTTCTACCGCTCGGCGCCGTGGTACACACCTGATCTCCGCCAGTTAAAAAGATGTGGGAGACGCCTCGAGCGCCTTTATAAACGGACAGGCCTTGTATCTCATGCGCAGGCCTACAAAGATCACCTTTTGCAATATAATAACACCATTTCTGCTGTTAGAACATCTTACTATTCGAACATTATAAACTCTGGAAATAACAATTCCAAGCTCCTGTTTTCTACGGTAAACCGGCTCCTTAAACCACCTGAAAATGTATTATCTGACCCCTCAACGGAACTCTGCAACAAGTTTTTAAACTTTTTTCTTGCAAAAATTCAAGGAATACATCACCATTTGCTTAATATTCCTAGCACTCCAGCTTATAACCTGACCGACATTACTGCCCTGCAGGGCTCTGCTTCAACCATCTCTCTCTCAAACTTCACCTTGACCTCAGAGAACCAGATCAATGAACTTGTCAGCAAATCAAAAACATCTACTTCACAATTAGACCCTATCCCTACCAGTCTTCTTAAAGCATGCCTGCCTTCCATCGCACCATTACTCACTACATTAGTAAATTCCTCCCTCTCCACAGGCATTGTACCGTTCACCCTTAAGACTGCTGCTGTCACTCCGGTTCTCAAAAAGCCTAATGCGGATCCTGATGACTTGAACAGCTACCGTCCCATCTCCAATCTTCCTTTTGTATCCAAGATACTGGAACGGGTCGTGGCACATCAACTACATCACCATCTCATCTACAATGATCTGTATGAACATTTCCAGTCTGGTTTCCATGCCATACATAGCACGGAAACAGCATTGGTAAAAATCACCAATGACCTAATATGTGCTGCTGACTCTGGTCTATTGTCCATCCTGATCTTACTTGACTTGAGCGCTGCTTTCGACACCATCTCACATCCCCTCCTCATTGAACGTCTGGCCAGCATTGGTATCATGGGGGATGCACTCTCCTGGTTCTGTTCATACCTCACGGATCGTCAGCAGTTCGTACAACTCAAACACTATAAATCGGCCTGTGCGCCTGTGCCTCAGGGTGTCCCCCAGGGGTCAGTGCTGGGTCCACTCCTCTTCATTATATATCTGCTTCCCCTGGGGATGATCATGAGACACCACAAAATTAATTTCCACTGCTATGCTGACGACACCCAGCTTTATATTTCAACTAAACCTTCATCTCCCCTTCCACCCACCTCACTCAGCAACTGTCTTCAAGACATTCAAATTTGGATGAACACAAACTTTTTAAAACTCAATGCCAATAAGACAGAAGTCCTGCTTATCGGCTCCAAATCTACTCTCTCAAAACAGCAAAATCTCAATTTAACCATAGATGAGACCATGGTCCCTCTGTCAACTCAAGTCAAATGCCTTGGTGTAATTCTGGACAGTTCCCTTTCATTTAAATCTCAGATTAAATCACTTAGGCCACTAAATCACTAAATCACTTGGGCCTCGTTCTTTCATCTCCGAAATATCTCCAGGCTTAGACCCTCATTGACACAAGCCAGCACTGAAATCTTAATTCATGCCCTTGTCACGTCTCGTCTGGATTATTGCAACTCCCTTTTCATCGGTCTCCCTTCTAAGCTTATAATTAGACTTCAACTCATTCAGAATTCTGCTGCTCGAATCCTCACTGGTTCCAGACCATCTGATCATATCACACCTATCCTTATCACTCTACACTGGCTCCCTGTGCACTACCGTATTGATTTTAAGACCCTCGTCATCACCTACAAAGCACTCCATAATCTTGCACCCAGTTATATTTATGACCTCCTATCAGGATTTGTTCCTACACGCTCCTTTCGCTCTTCCTCAACTGGCCTACTTGTCACTCCCAAATTCCATCTCTCCACCATGGGGGCCAGGGCCTTCAGTTGCACTGCTCCAAGACTTTGGAATGCCCTCCCCTCCTACATTCGACAGGCAGACACAGTTAATTCATTAAAAAAATTGTTAAAGACCTATCTCTTTAAGAAAGCTTTTAATCTTTAATGCATTTTAGTTCTACATTGCCATAGTTACCCTCTTGACACTCTTTTATAGTGCTTTCTTCTGGCATTCTTAGCATTTTGCTGATTTGTCTTATTTGTAACATGTATTAGCCTACTATGAATTTAAATGTATTTTAATGTATTTCCCTTTTGTACAAACATGTAAGATGTCCTTGGGTATTTAGAAAGGCGTCGGCCAAATAAAATGTATTATTATTATTATTATTGTATTAACCTTTCTTTATTTACTGGTATTGTACCTAAAATGACAAAAATTGCTAAAATAATCCCAATTTTTAAATCGGGCGATAGAAATAATATAAATAAATACCAGCCCATATCAATCCTACACACCTTTTCTAAAGTAATGGAGAAGGTAGTATACAATAGACTCAGTGGCTATCTCGATAAACTTGATATTCTGGTTCCCTCTCAATACGGTTTCAGAAAAAAGAGTACAACATGTATGGCTATATTAGACCTAATTGAACAAATTAAGAGGGAAAATGTGGTATTGGTATTTTCTTGGACCTATCAAAAGCCTTTGATACCATTGATTTTGATATCGTATTGCACAAACTACAACACTATGGTATCAGAGGTCTAGCACTCGAATGGTTCAGAAGTTATCTATATGATAGGGAACAGTATGTCCATGTCAATGATCATAACTCTACCTGTAAGCCCATAATCTTTGGGGTCCCCCAGGGCTCCATCTTAGGGCCACTCTTATTTATTTTATATATAAATGATTTTGTAAATTCATCGACACTATTCCATAAAATCATCTTTGCAGATGACACAAATTTGTTTACATCACATAGTAACCTAGTTATTCTAAAAGATATAGTCAATTTAGAGTCAAAGTTGACTCTTGGTTTAAATGCAACAAACTGTCATTAAATGTAAGCAAAACAAATTTTATTATATTCAAATCGACCAAGAAAAAATTATTTAAAAACACTGAACACTGTCTGATTAAAATTAATGACCAATTGATAAAAAGAGTGCATTCCACTAAATTCCTGGGGTCCTCATTGACGAATCTCTTACCTTTAAATGTCATATTGATTATCTTGTGAACAAACTTTCAAAGTATGTTGGCTTATTTTATAAGATCAGACATGTTCTTCCACTGTCTGCCCTACTCTTGTTGTATAAAACTTTCTTTGAACCACATCTTAATTACTGTAATGTGATATGGTGCAACACCTTTACAAGTCATCTTAAAAAACTTGCATCATTGCAAAAGAAAGCTATACGGGCTCTGTCCTGGTCAGAGATAAATTCTCCTACTCACCCTCTATTGTATCGCTTTGAGTTATTAAGACTAGCTGAGCTAAATAAATATCATAATGCCTGCCTTATGTTTCAAATTGTCAATAGTATGAACTTTAGATTGAGTAGTCTTGTTCCTATCTCCAGCCCCCAGCACATAAACCAAACGAGAACCAAACCACTCATACCTGGAAGATATCGTTGACATGTTCGCGCCAGTATGAGCGTTGTTTGCAGGGGGCCGCAGATTTGGAACGGGATTGATCTCCAACTTTAAAAGACAACTAAAAAAATATTATCTATCAACCTATATTTAATATAATATAACTGTCTTTTCATGGACTACTGGGATGTATGTGTATGATTGTATGTGTATGTATTTTTATGTATGCACTGGTGCACTTTGCATGCTTTCAGTTCTTTACCATTGTTTGGTTGCAGGTGGTAACTGTGTACCTTGTCTGTACCACTTCTTTTTCATAAACTATGGGCCCCCACCTATAAGCTTTTTAAGCTTCTTGGGGGGACCCATTCACTATACCAAATTCTGATTCTGTACCCCCGCCGTATTATAGAATTAGCTGTTAGTGGTATTTATGAAATAAGTAAATAAATAAATGCAGTGTGTTTTGCTAGTTTCAGCCTGACGCAGATTTCATTTTCACGTCCTGTGCCACATTGTTTAAATAGTAAATGCATCTGTGCGCATCTGTGGCCGATGGGCTGATGGTCTGAGAACGAGTGTGTTCAGGCGCAATGTTGGAGCGTTGCTGTTTTGAGTAACTGAAATAAACTGAAACCTGGTCTAAAGTCAATGGTGCAGTTTTTTGTTATTTAAAGAGCGCATTAGTAATGTGCGCCTATAAGAGGAAAGACGTTCATCTTCTGTGTTTGTCAGTAAATGATTAATATCTAATATTGATAAAATCAAGTGTAGCGTCAGTTCTGGCAGGTTACATTAGTCAAGCTCACATCAGTGACTCTCAGATGATCCACGTCTACCTATAGGAATACGACTCCTATCACTGTTTACATATACAAGCTCCTTCAGTATTATCAGCAGCTGTCGCGTTTCTCAGGAGCTGATTACCCTCCTCCCTCCCCAGCTCCTCCTCTCACCCAGTCAGGATTTGGATTTCCCCTTGAATCAGAATAAATTCTCGATTATGTTGTACTTTAAATCTTGAATTAATGATATCTGCATACATTCATGTTGGTTCTGTTCTGTTTACCCTAAGAGGGGTTATTGCTGCTCTCGCCCAGAACAGAACCATACCGCCAATCCAAACTGTATGCTAATTGTCAATCGTATGTGATGATAGTGGTCCTGACAGAACTGAGAGTTGTGTATTGAATGATCATTTGCCAAATTAAATCATGTACGTTTGATGGCAGTGTTGGTTTGTGTTTTTCTGCAGGATTTGTACAGAAAAGACTGTAATCTGGCGGCTCAACTTCTCCAGTGCGGGAAATCTCCTTACAGAGTACACAGACTGTCTGAGGTACACACACACTCACACACACACACACGCTTACACACACGGTCACACATGCTCACACATACACACACACACACACGCTCACACATACACACACACACGGTCACACATGCTCACACATACACACCCACACGCTCACACAAACACTCACACACACACACATGCACACACGCGCACACACGCACACACTAACCCTACTCTTAAAACTACCCATCACAGAAAACTTTCTGCATTTTTACATTTTCGCAAAAAACATCACTTATTATAATTCATAAGCTGTTTTCCTCATGGGGGCCAAAAAATGAGTTTCTCTGAGGGAAACTGATCCTAAAAATAGCACAACCTTATAGAAAGTCAGAGGCGCAGCTAATCTTTTTCCGCTTTCATTCTGCGGTCAGGTTTCAAACACACTGATTTCTTTCTCTCTTTCTCATTTGAATATAAACTCTCTCTGCTTCTTTTGAGGTTGGCAGAAAGAGAAATGTGCTGTTTTATTGCTGACTGAGTCCGTTTACTGAAACGCTTCATGAACAGTTAATCAGAGAGAGAACAGAGAGCTCATCCTTCAGATAGAGGATGATGAAGGGTTTCTTCATATGAAAAAAAAACTTAAATGAAAAAAAAAATAGACCTGATTAATATTTTACACAGTTTTGTGAGAGAACTATAAATTCCATTTTGAGAACGATGCTGAGCCAAATGAAGATAAAGATGTGTTCTGGCGAGTTTATTGAACCAATCAGATAAGAGTAAATCAAGAGTCAGCGAGAAGCTCATTTGATTGGCTACATGATGAAGGTGGACACGCCCTCCTCTTGCAAAACTCAGCGAGTGAGAGAATCGTGCCAAAACTGTCAGCGCACCTTAAAGAAAGACTCACCTGTACAAATCAGGTTATTTCGGGAACTTTTTGCCCCATGCACACAAGAAGTCATTCAGACATTTGCAACAGTTTATTATTTTTTTTTACACAAAGGTTGATTTTACGCGATCGACCTGTTTTGCAGTTCCTGACTGTTGTTTTCACTTGTAAATTGCTGTTCACAGGCTTGCAGTGCTTTTGGCCGCATTTGTGCGCAAAAAAAAAACGTCCCAAAAGTGTAAGTGCGTAAAAATGGAAGTCAGAGGAATACAGATCCTATTTATTTTGCATTGAATTACACTTACAAATAACAGTATAATGCTGCAAATATTTTTTTTGTTACACTTGAAAGGCGATTTACACCTTTACAAATCTTCTCTTGCGCATACAAATTTAATTATCACTTGTAATCTTATGTACACTGTCACAAATCTTACTCTGCGCATGCGATTGTTTATGGCATCATATTACCTTCATAAAGAACGCAATAGTTCAGGGATGCCAACTTTTGGGGTTGAATTGGGGGGATGTAAAAAAAACATCTTGCATCACAATAAGTGTATTGTGATTGTCAAAACATTTTAGCAACTAAACAGAATTTTATTAGGTTTAGTGACAACATGTTACAATATTTACATCATGGTACAATTTCTGGTAAGCTACTTTTTTTATTATTGCTTGACACAAATTTCACTATTTCAATTCAATTCTTGTGATCTGATTAATATTGACTCATTTGGATAAATATTAGGTACACGACAAGATAAGAGTTAATTTTTCTGAAGAAAAAAAAAAACTCACCTAATGCATAGAGAGCCCTATAAGCTGATAATATTATTTAAGGTTAAAAATAACTCAAATTAAATATAATGCGTTTTTTTATTATAATAACAACTTTATTTAATGATATAAGTAAAAATATAATAAATATGTAATATAGTAGCCTACACATACAGGTCCTTCTCAAAGCATATTGTGATAAAGTTCATTATTTTCCATAATGTAATGATAAAAATTAAACTTTCATATATTTTAGATTCATTGCACACCAACTGAAATATTTCAGGTCTTTTATTGTTTTAATACTGATGATTTTGGCATACAGCTCATGAAAACCCAAAATTCCTATCTCAAAAAATTAGCATATCATGAAAAGGTTCTCTAAACGAGCTATTAACCTAATCATCTGAATCAACTAATTAACTCTAAACACCTGCAAAAGATTCCTGAGGCTTTTAAAAACTCCCAGCCTGTTTCATTACTCAAAACCGCAATCATGGGTAAGACTGCCGACCTGACTGCTGTCCAGAAGGCCATCATTGACATCCTCAAGCAAGAGGGTAAGACACAGAAAGAAATTTCTGAACAAATAGGCTGTTCCCAGAGTGCTGTATCAAGGCACCTCAGTGGGAAGTCTGTGGGAAGGAAAAAGTGTGGCAAAAAACGCTGCACAACGAGAAGAGGTGACCGGACCCTGAGGAAGATTGTGGAGAAGGACCGATTCCAGACCTTGGGGACCTGCGGAAGCAGTGGACTGAGTCTGGAGTAGAAACATCCAGAGCCACCGTGCACAGGCGTGTGCAGGAAATGGGTTACAGGTGCCGCATTCCCCAGGTCAAGCCACTTTTGAACCAGAAACAGCGGCAGAAGCGCCTGACCTGGGCTACAGAGAAGCAGCACTGGACTGTTGCTCAGTTTTGCATGTCATTCGGAAATCAAGGTGCCAGAGTCTGGAGGAAGACTGGGGAGAAGGAAATGCCAAAATGCCTGAAGTCCAGTGTCAAGTACCCACAGTCAGTGATGGTCTGGGGTGCCATGTCAGCTGCTGGTGTTGGTCCACTGTGTTTTATCAAGGGCAGGGTCAATGCAGCTAGCTATCAGGAGATTTTGGAGCACTTCATGCTTCCATTTGCTGAAAAGATTTATGGAGATGAAGATTTCATTTTTCAGCACGACCTGGCACCTGCTCACAGTGCCAAAACCACTGGTAAATGGTTTACTGACCATGGTATTACTGTGCTCAATTGGCCTGCCAACTCTCCTGACCTGAACCCCATAGAGAATCTGTGGGATATTGTGAAGAGAAAGTTGAGAGACGCAAGACCCAACACTCTGGATGAGCTTAAGGCCGCTATCGAAGCATCCTGGGCCTCCATAACACCTCAGCAGTGCCACAGGCTGATTGACTCCATGCCACGCTGCAATTTCTTTCTGTGTCTTACCCTCTTGCTTGAGGATGTCAATGATGGCCTTCTGGACAGCAGTCAGGTCGGCAGTCTTACCCATGATTGCGGTTTTGAGTAATGAAACAGGCTGGGAGTTTTTAAAAGCCTCAGGAATCTTTTGCAGGTGTTTAGAGTTAATTAGTTGATTCAGATGATTAGGTTAATAGCTCGTTTAGAGAACCTTTTCATGATATGCTAATTTTTTGAGATAGGAATTTTGGGTTTTCATGAGCTGTATGCCAAAATCATCAGTATTAAAACAATAAAAGACCTGAAATATTTCAGTTGGTGTGCAATGATTCTAAAATATATGAAAGTTTAATTTTTATCATTACATTATGGAAAATAATGAACTATCACAACATGCAAATTTTTTGAGAAGGACCTGTATTTAGCAAAATACTCTCTATAGCTCTTTTTTTCTAGCCAACTAACGTGCTACTGCTATATATTATGGTCATTAAATGGCTTTCCTGAGGTAAATGTTATGTGACATAATTGTTCTCCAGCTGTTTTATTGATCTCTTTCCGCGGTTGAAAAACACTGATTAATCGATATTATGTATGAGGATACATTTCGGTAAGTTGTACTGTATCTTTCAACATTGTTCATTCGTGATTATTTACTATTCGCTAGTAGATATTATCGGTTCACGCCTGAACTGAGGCGCTAGCGATCTGTCACGTCACATTTACAAGCGCCAAAACGGTATTTATTGTTTGAATTGCGTACTATTAACAGAATCTGAGAGCTGAATTTTTTTATTTATTTCATTTGTCTAGTCTGTCGGTCTTCGTGTCCTCTTTACTTCGCGATTTTTCTGTGCGTGAGAAAATGGATGTGTGGCGTGAGCGTGTGAAAAGTGTCGATTGCATGAGTCTCACACTGAATGCCTGAGAATTGGCAGCCCTGATAGTTCTGTGAGAGAATGCAATAGTTTTACGAAAGAACGCAATAGTTTTATGGAAGAACGCAATCGTTTTATGAAAGAACACAATAGTTTATAAAAGAACAATAGTTTTATGAAAGAATGGAACAGTAAAAAAAGAACAATAGTTTTACAAAAAAACGCAATAGTATTACAAGAGAACGCAATAGTATTACAAGAGAACGCAATAGTTTTACGAGAGAAAGCAACAGTTTTACGACAGAAAGCCACGGTTTTATGAGAGAACGCAATAGTTCTTAGAGAGAACGCAAATGTTTTGTGAGAGAATGCAAATGTTTAACTATTTTCGATCACCATGTCCCTTTAAGGGCTCAGTAGAAAACAGATAGAGTGTGATCACATGGTACATTTCTTCTTTACATACGGTCTCACATCTTCAAGTCTCTCTCATTGGTGTCTCTGTGTGTGTGTTTTCAGCTTCACGCAGATCTGCAGGAGCGAGTCAGTTCCCACATGGAGAAGCATAGCGTAGCGTTCCGTCACTCCAGCTCGGATGCCGTTCCCACCGCCGTCATCGGCCGAGTCCTGGAGAAACCGGATCCCGGGGGAAGCTGTCCGGTCACGCGCTCCCCGAGTCCTCAAGAGTGCCCGTCAAACGCCGATAAAGTTCAGCGTCGCGCGGTGTATAAGTCGTCAGACCTGTCCTGTAGCGACACGGCGTTATACTGTCCCGCGGATGAGCGCCGGATCCGGGGACACACCGACTGCAACCCGGAAGACCAGAGTTCCCCTCATAGTTTCTCTTTACTTGAAGACGCTTTTCCCTTCGGATCTCTTCCGGCTTCCATCCGGCACTCCAGCTTTAGCACAGCGTTGGATAATCCGGCTCACGTATCGTCCTCATCCCAACAGAATCTGTTCACGGACTGGCATGACGGAGACTATGAGCACAAGAAACCCTCGTTTGGAAAGGAACATCCAGGTTTTCCTAAGTCGAGACACGTTTCTCACGGTTCTACGGCACACGGATACAGTTCCCGTGGGAATAGGAGCGTCCCGACGGGAAGCTGGCGTCAGATGAACGTTGACGATGTGAACTCCTTCTTCTGCAGTCCTGAACCCTTCAGTTTCCAAGAGCGTAACTTTGCAGTCGGTCCTGCTAAGATCAAACTGGGTCCGCTTTACAACAGCTTCCCGGAGGAAGAGCGCGTCTTCCAAGCACACGCACCGGATCCGCGGTTCCCTGCGTCAGCTGGATCCAGTCCTGTGCTGAACCCGGCGATCAGTCTGAGCTCTTTGAAGAGGGGCTTGATGTTCCGCTCAGGTCAGGACTCAAGCTGGTTCTCCAAAGACAAGACGAGCTCGACTGGAGGAGCTTTACGGAGGGATTATGCAGACGGAAGTCCCAGCAGCTCCGAGTCTCTCGACCAGAGTCGGGACGCTCAGCACTACAACAGGGAGCTCCGGAAAAACATGCCACGGCATCGAAAGTTTGGAAACACGGGACTCAGTCGTAAAGACAGTCTTAACAGAGCACAGCTGTATGGAACGCTGCTTAACTAGCCATCAGTGTTTGGTTGATTATGATTTCACTTTTTTAAAGGGATATTCACCAAAAAATGGAAATTAGCCCATGATTTACTCTCCCTCAAGTCATCCTAGGTGTATATGACATTCTTCTTTCAGATGAATACAATCAGAGTTATATATGTTAGCTTTCCTGTAGCTCAAACAGTAGAGTGTTGGTGCTTGCAATGCCAAGGTCATGGGTTCGATTCCCAGGGAAAGCAAGAACTGATAAGAATGTAAATGTGTACCTTTAAATGCAATGTAAATAAAAAAATGTCCCGACTCTTCCAGGCAGTGAATGGCCGTTTCTATTTTGAAGTCCATAAAAGTGCATCTATCCATGATAAAAGTGCATCTGTTCATCATAAAAGTGCATCTATCCATCATAAGGATAGATATGGGGCATGACTGGGGCAGTCATGGCCTAATGGTAACAGAGTTGGACTGGTGACCCAAAGGTTGCTGGTTCGATTCCAGTACCGGCAGGAATATGACTGAGGTGTCCTTGAGCAAGGCACCTAACCCCCAATCACTCCCCGGGCGCCACTCAAGGCTGCCCGCTGCTCCGGGTGTGTGTATCCACGTTTGCAGTGTGTGTGTGTTCACTACTCACTACTCTGCTCCTAATGTGTGTGCACTTACTTGGATGGGTTAAATGCAGAGGTCAAATTCCAAGTATGGTTTACCATACTTGGCCATCACGTGTCACTTTCACTTTCACTTTCATAAAAGTGCATCTGTCCATCATAAAAGTGCATCTGTCCATCATAAAAGTGCATCTATTTCTATCAACACAGATTTTGCTGTTTAGAATCATGTTTTCATAAGGAAAAGCTTCATATTGAAACAATGAAAGCATTGAAAGGAAAGAAAGGAAATGTTTCCGTGTCACGTAACTATAAAGCTGTTTATTATTATTGAATGTCCCTGTACAGAAGAAACATCAGGTCCATATCTTGATCTCTCCTGTCCAATCACAGGTGGCCGTGACGGCGGGTAACACGGGGTGCAGCGCGGCACACACACACGCGTGTTCATGAGCGTCCAGAGTCGTCAGTGTCCGTGAGCTCTGATAGTCGTAGAAGTGAACCGATCCTGTAGAGCTGCCAGAGACCAGCACGCTTCCGTCTGCAGAGAACCCACAATGCACTGCGAAACCCTCCACCTGCAACCAATGAGACCAGAGGTTCCAGTCAAGTCAAGTCTCCTTCATTTATACAGCACTTTAACAATATGGAGTTTCACAGCAGCTTTACAGTGATAATAGGAAGTTAAAGTAACAGAGATTGTTTTGGCTTTACAGCAGATCTAGAATAAAGTTATTGTCCAGATAAAGTTAGTTTTGATTGATTCACTTCCGTTACAAAGATCATTAGTTATTAACTTAGCGGCCGCTAACACACACCGTTCTAACAGAAAACAGAAACTTTAATGTGTTCTGGCCGTTCATTCACACACAACAGTGTTTGAGCTCGAGAACGCAAACCTTGAAAAAGGTTCTAAGGTGCAAGCGGTGAAAAATTGTGAAAAACGTGATCATGTGTTTGGTCTATAGGTATGTGCGCAGGCGTAATACAGAACGTTTTGTCGCTTCCACATATCCATGTGAACTGGAATCATTTTGATGTTTGATCTGTACAGAGGTGAAGGGCAGGAGGCCTTCGGTCACAGGAATATGCGGGTGATCATGTGACGTGATTTGGCGCTGACCTTGTGACCCTCGTATCTGCGTCTCTTGTTCATGCGGTACGGCCTCTGGGCGGAGAACAGCGCAATGTAGCCGCCGTTAGTCTGAGCGATGAAGCTAGCGTCCAGCGGGTGAGCGCTCAGACTCGGGCAGGTGTAGCGCTCCTAACCAACAACAACAACATAAACATCAACAACAACATCAACAACATAAACATAAATAACATAAACATCCACATCATCATCAACAAACAACAACAACGTCAACAAACAACAACATCAACAACAACAAAATAAACATCAAACAACAACATCACCAATATCAACAACATAAATAACAACAAACATCAACAACATTAACAAGAAAATTTCATTTTTGAAAAAAATGAGTGTGGACGTAGTGTTTTAGAGCCCTATGACATCCGTTTTATTCTTCCCCAAATTCCATTGTTAAAAATGTTTTGGACTCCTTTTAATGCTTAAATCAAATTTTAGTAATCAAAAACAATGCCTAATTAATTGAAACAATGAAACATACAATTCAACAACACTTTATTAAAAGTTTAACAAAAATTACATGTTTAGGGCCCTAATGAAATACGTTATATTTATTTTTCTCAAATTCTGTTTTACTTTTACCAAATTCTTTGTTTTCCATTTTAAGTTTTCTGGGTTCCATTTAAATGGTTTAACTTAATTTTAATAATCAAAAAGCAAGTCTAATTAATTGAATTAATTAAAAACAACAACTTTTTTAAATTCTCATTTCTAGGAATTTTTTCCCCCCAGAAATTCTGTGTTGTGCATTTAAATTTTTCTGGCAATCAAATGAAGGAATTAAACATGGATTGAATTAATATTTTAATCATATGAAATTGATTTTTTTTGGGTCAAACTAAGGGTTTGTTTTGTCACTGTTTTGTCAAACAGCTATAGAGTTAAAATTAAAACATGGAAGAAAAATTGGGATTCTTCCTTTAAAAAAAGTTTTAATAATAAATTATAATTATTAGTGTTATTATTACATTGAGACGTAGCTATATTCTACTGTACAACAGTCAAATATTTCTGTCACAATTTCTTCAAGTTAAACCGAACTTTTATTTTGACGGGTTGCCGTGAAGACCTCTGAGTGTGTTTATTTATGATATGACGAAAGTTATTCCCAAATGAAACCGTAAAATGCTGCAGAAGTGACTGTCACAGCAGCTCTGGAGTGTGTTGTGTACGTGTTCATGTCCTCATATATAGGCTGAAAACACACGCGTGCTTCAGTGTGTGAGAATGTGGAATTGGTCTTTTTGCGGTTTAATCAGGGTGTCTACAGATATAAACAAGTTAAATTTAAGACTTTTTAAGACCTTTTTAATGCCACTTTGAATGAAATTTAAGACCAAACCTGTGATGGAAATACACATTATATTACAAACGTATATGTAATATTTAATGTTTAACCTAAGTAAATGTAATATTAACTACTTGTTTATTGAACTAAAATCAAATGTAACATTTGCAATCGTGAGAATATTCAGCAAAATAGCTCCCGTCATGTTATGTTACTTAACTAGGCTATATCATATGTTATAAATAAAAAACATGTTATGTGTGCAGGGCTCCGGACTGATGTAGCCCCTGACTGAAATTTTTAGGAGCGCAAGCAGAAAATTTAGGGGCACACCTTAAATCAGCTTGCAATGCAATTATTCAAATTTCCAC
>JAPDVR010000013.1:495000-522500 GCA_026230005.1 Gila orcuttii
ACTGGTTTTGTCCGTCCTTCTGTTACACTCTCACACATGAATTATGTTGAATATCTGTCAGCTGTTAAATTTAACTACACAATTAAATAATACTAGTTTAGCTCAACCAATCACCAAGCAATGCTTCATGTTGTTCAGTCTGTGGTGTAAAAAGGTGTATTAGTTTTCAAGAAAAAACACTTCAGCAAAACATGATCAGCTCAAAGTGTCCCAATCATTTTTGCTCCCAAATGTTTATAAATGTTACTGATAGTCGCTGTATGAAGAATTTTTGGGTGTAATATGTCACTTTATTTTGCTCTCCTCACTTACATAAATGATCTATAGTGTCCTGCACACACTAGTGAAAAAATATCTAAAATGATATCTGGTGTCTCAATAATGTTTGGTCTGACTGTAGATCTGAGCGGAGAATAGAAAGCTCTGTCCTGATATGATATGAATATGATATGATATATGAGATATGAAACTCACCCGTCTCCACGTCAGTGAGCGCCGTCGTACCGTCGAACGATCCCGAGAGGAGGCGACGCCCACACGGCAGCCAGCATGCATCACGGACCGCGCCCCTGTGGGCGGAGTAAGTGCGTAAGCTCCGCCCACCGCCAACACCGTCCCACACCTACACACACACACACACACACACACATTCAGCTCGATGAGAACACCAGTGTCACTGTGACTCTATTAACCCTCTGTGCGCTGCGTGTCACTCAAAAATTACAGAAATATTTTTTTTATTTCAGTTAAATTAATGTACTATATTTTAGTTTGATAATGTTTTTATTTAATATTTTTAGGGGATTTTATGGTACTAAATTATATTTACGCTGTATTTATAATCAATTAATGCACTTTTTGAGCATAGACCTGAAAATTTAATTTCCAACATAAACTGTGGTAAATTTTGAATGCTTTAGAGCGACAGACTGAAGTTTGATCTCTTTTCAAAGACGACACTTGGCAGCTGAAGTGAAAAATTTTAAAAAGTGAATTTAAAAGTTACAGAATTTTACGTTTATTCTTATGTGAAAAAAAACTATTTTCAATTCTTTTATGAAATATATATTTTCAAAAACATGTTTTACTCTAAAACTGAAAATCAAAGCACTAAATCTAAACAAGTTGTGTTGTGAATGTGAGGCTGATATCTCGGTAAATGAGAGTTCAGTGAGATGTTGTTCGGCTGCAGTACCGAACGCTTCCACTAGAGGAAACTCGTCACTCCTGACCGCGAGCAGCACAAGTGTGTTCATTTAACCTGTTCCAATCATGTCCATGATTTTTTTTTGTGTTCACACAGCAAGTGCCAAAACCTTTACCAAGTTTCGTACCATTTCGATTAAAAAAAAATAAATGTCAATTTTTTCAAAAATGACGAAGAGCCCCACGCTGCTTTAAAGCTCCAGTAGGTAGCTTTTGTAAACAAATATTTGTTAAAACTGTCATTATGTCCTCACAGTAGAATATGAGACAGATAATCTGTGGAAAAAATCGAGCTCCTCTGGCTCCTCCCTGTGGTCCTATTGCCATTTGCAGAAATACACCGCTCCCGGTCAGAAACAACCAATCAGAGCCAGGAGGAATGTCTTAGCAGTGTCAATCACGCTCGTGTACGCGCTGATCACCCCTCTCTTGCACAGCGCGAGCGCGTACCGTCGTTCGTGACTCTCCTGTTCGAACTCGTTCATCCAAATGAACAAATCTTTTTTCGAGTCATTTCGTTCATTCAACGAACGAAATGACTCGCAAAAAGATTCGTTCATTTCGAACGAGTCTTTTTCGAAGTCATTTCGTTGATTCAACGAACGAAATTATTCGAAAAAGATTTGTTCATTTTGATGAACGAGTTCAAACAGGAGAGTCACGAACGTGCATCACAGAACAGAGCAAGGCGAGCATTTGTGCTTATAAAACTTAAAGTTTTTTATTTATTTTTGAAATGACCGATCGTTTCGCTAGATAAGACCCTTATTCATCGTCTGGTATCGTTTAAAGCCCTTTGAAGCTGCACTGAAACTGTCATTTGGTCCTTGAAACGTTTGTGTCCTATTGAAGTCCATTATATGGAGAAAAAGCCTGGAATGTTTTCATCAAAAACCTTAATTTCTTTTCGACTGAAGAAAGAAAGACATGGACATCTTGGATGACATGGGGGTGAGTAAATTATCAGCAAAATTTTTTTTTTAAAAGTGAACTAATCCTTTAACGTTATCTTACTAGCTATTTATAACTTATAGAAAGAGTGCAACGTTATAAAGTTACATGTATTGCAAAATACATAATGATTTGAGGACCAAGTTTGTAGTCAAAGTATGGGCAGGCCATAGTCAATGTAAAGCATATTGTTGATGTTTCGTCCCTATTAGTGAATGTTCCATAACTGTTTATAATCCGCCGTCATCGGTGGTCCTGTTTACTAGCCTGCGCGTTCACGGCAGGCTCCGCTGTGGGGGAGGAGCTGTGGAGGGAGGAGCTGTGGGGGAGAAGCTGTGGAGGAGGAGCTGTGGGGGAGGAGCTGTGGAGGAGGAGCTGTGGAGGAGGAGCTGTGGGGGAGGAGCTGTGGAGGAGGAGCTGTGGGGGAGGAGCTGTGGAGGAGGAGCTGTGGGGGAGGAGCTGTGGGGGAGGAGCTGTGGGGGAGGAGCTGTGGAGGAGGAGCTGTGGGGGAGGAGCTGTGGAGGAGGAGCTGTGGAGGAGGAGCTGTGGGGGAGGAGCTGTGGAGGGAGGAGCTGTGGGGGAGGAGCTGTGGAGGAGGAGCTGTGGGGGAGGAGCTGTGGAGGAGGAGCTGTGGGGGAGGAGCTGTGGGGGAGGAGCTGTGGGGGAGGAGCTGTGGAGGAGGAGCTGTGGAGGAGGAGCTGTGGAGGGAGGAGCTGTGGGGGAGGAGCTGTGGAGGGAGGAGCTGTGGGGGAGGAGCTGTGGGGGAGGAGCTGTGGAGGGAGGAGCTGTGGAGGAGGAGCTGTGGAGGAGGAGCTGTGGAGGGAGGAGCTGTGGGGGAGGAGCTGTGGAGGGAGGAGCTGTGGGGGAGGAGCTGTGGAGGGAGGAGCTGTGGGGGAGGAGCTGTGGAGGGAGGAGCTGTGGGGGAGGAGCTGTGGGGGAGGAGCTGTGGAGGGAGGAGCTGTGGAGGGAGGAGCTGTGGGGGGAGGAGCTGTGGGGGAGGAGCTGTGGAGGGAGGAGCTGTGGGGGAGGAGCTGTGGAGGGAGGAGCTGTGGGGGAGGAGCTGTGGGGGAGGAGCTGTGGAGGGAGGAGCTGTGGGGGAGGAGCTGTGGGGGAGGAGCTGTGGAGGGAGGAGCTGTGGAGGGAGGAGCTGTGGGGGAGGAGCTGTGGAGGGAGGAGCTGTGGGGGAGGAGCTGTGGAGGGAGGAGCTGTGGGGGAGGAGCTGTGGGGGAGGAGCTGTGGAGGGAGGAGCTGTGGGGGAGGAGCTGTGGGGGAGGAGCTGTGGAGGGAGGAGCTGTGGGGGAGGAGCTGTGGGGGAGGAGCTGTGGAGGGAGGAGCTGTGGGGGAGGAGCTGTGGGGGAGGAGCTGTGGAGGGAGGAGCTGTGGGGGAGGAGCTGTGGGGGAGGAGCTGTGGAGGGAGGAGCTGTGGAGGGAGGGCTGTAGCGCAGCACAGAGCAAGGGGGTTGGACCTGGAAGTTGTGCTTGTTCAAATTTTCAGGCTAAGTCAACATTTTCTCAAAACTCCCTACTGCAACTTTAAAGCAAACTCCACATTCACTCATTCTGGCATGAGTGCGACAGATTTGGCATTAAAACCTCCTACTAGAATGCATTTGATTTTTAAACTGCTTGAAAAACGCTGATTAAACTTTATTGAAATTTGTCAGGATAGACAGTAAATAGTCAGGTAAAAAATAAATCAACTCATCAACTACTAAAATATGAAATACATGACAATTTATGAAATTTAAGACTCAGTTTACCTTTCTGTCTATGTGCAGCTATTTTTAACATAAAAAACTATTTCACAACAGGATTTCAGAATTTCACATTTTATATTCGTTTAGTTTCTAACATATGGAAACCCATTTCTGCCACACAAGGGAAAAAATCATGCTTTGGTAAATCTTAATTATGACATAAATTGAAATTATGAGTCATATTTATGGCATAAAAAGTTATAATGTCATAATAACAGTTACATCTGACTTCATAATATTAAATCTCTGAATTATGACATACTAAGACATAATTTAGTTATTGTCCATAGTTTTTGGTCAAAATTGTCATAAATATTGTCAAAAATTATGACATTAAGTAAATGATGACATACTATGTCATAATTATGAGTCATATTTAAGACTTTCCTAATTATGAAAAAATGATTCTGAGATAAAAAGTCAAAATTTTAATTTATCAAAGTCTGATGATTGTTTTTTCTTCTGTGGTGGAAATGGGCTTTCATACTGACAACATGCAATACAGGTTTTATATTTGGTTTTATAAAACCATGAATTTGTTTAGTGTTTTTTAACACACACACACACACACACAGTCACACTCTCTCTCTCACACACACACACACAGCATCTGATAGCGTTGACTCTCATATCCTCATGTGGAACAAGCTGGCCGTGATCAACATCACCTCACAATCAGATCCAACAGAAATAGACTGAAGTCAACACACACACACACACACACACACACACGAATTATGACCCATAAGCCAGCAGAAACCGGGCTGGTTCATCTGTCTCCAGTGAACAGGAAACGTTTCTCATGAATATCTGAACGGTTGATTATAGTGTGTCTGAATGTGTGTGTGAGTTCACCTTTCCAGAGCACATGAAGGTGAGTGTGTGTGTCTCGTCTCCTGGGTCTCGATACACACATAATCACCTGACCGTGATGGAGCTGCATCGCAGACACACACACACACACTCTGCCTGTCACACTCATCTGATCCTGAACACCGGGGCTGTGTTTACACACACACACACCCTCATAAATTCAAAAAATGTGCATAAAAATGTACTTAAATGAGGTGGATAATTATCATGCAGAGTTTTAATTATAATTTATTTTTAATGATAAAACTGGATTCCCTGGTATTGGCCTTATGGCGTTTATGTGACAAATATAATCCAAATTCTGATATTGCTTCACTGATTTAGGTGACACTTTATTTTACAGTTCCCTTGTTACATATTTTACATGTAAATTATGCATAAGTACATGCGACTAACACTGAACCAAATGTTGATAATTAATATTACTCTGTACTTAAATGAATAGATAAACTGTATTATAAAAGGGTTAGTTCCAATCCTTGATTCTGATTGGTCAATAGCTGTGTTTTGTTCACGATGAAACACGCTTCACCGTACTGTATCGCTACACAACACCCCTAGCAACCACTCTTAGCAACGCAAACACAAGTTTGATCTCATTGATATTGTTCATTGAAGCGTATTGTGAGAGATCGAGTAAGCGAGTGTTTCTGCATTTACAGTAGATACAGCATCTTCCTTCAGCTCAGACTGTATTCATAATAAAAAATATTGTCCTTTTTAACAGTTAAAGGGTTTTCCGTGTCTCTAGTCATGTTCACAAGTTTCAGTCCTTTCAAAATAAAAGTCTTCTCTACATAAAGACAGTCTTTGTCTCCATCTAATGGAGAAATAATGTGTGTGACTTCTGTTGCTGTTCACGGTCAGGGACTACTTCTTTCAGCGGAAGGAAGGCTTTTACTGATTTTACTTCATAAAAGTTGCATACATATTTTTCGGCTTTAATATTTGTACTGTGTGGTAATGTTTTATAAAAGCAATAAGGTACTCAAGGCTAGTCACGTCAATAAGACGCTTCACGTCGAGCCGAAGAACCCTTCACCCGTGGCTTATTCCCGATACAGCCTGAGTCCCTATCGCTTAAGCCTGGTTCACACGGCAGGATAATTAGGCCGAATTTAGCCCCGATTTACCCCTTCCGACAATCTTATGCCTGGTTCAGATTACATGATTTTTTTTGTCTGTTACGATAGTCACTGTGTCAGATTACGCGATTTTGACTCCTAAAATCTTGTCGTGTCTTGGACAAGAAACATGTCAGACTAAACGTTGCTTCCTGACCAGTCATCGCGTGCCGTCTTTAACGACGCACGTGATGTCATCGATTTGCTGGATTTTTTTCACATAGCAGCAAATTAGACTTAAATACTCCGTCATTTGTGGTCACTTAAATGCAGACTTAAGAAATATGAAAAAATAAACTGTTAAATGTCTACTTGTGTCCACTTACAATCGAAACAAAACTGTGCTTTTGTAAAATAAACAGAAAATAAACAGGGTGTGCTTTCTGTCTCCGTTAACTTTTTTCTGGAGCACGTCTCTAAACTTAAACAAAACTCAGCCAATACTAGTCACACAGGCAAAGGCAATATATCTTTATAATCATTTAATTGTCTACTTTTAAATGATCTAATTCAAAACGAAAACAAATATTCAATATTCTCTGTTTATGTAATCTGTATGAAAAGAAAGAGATGTCAGTCGTTCTCATGGCAACTCCTTATCTGCTAATCGCCACAGAGAGCGCGCGCTATATTGAAACCCAAACGATCTGAGGCAATCCATGCAAACCTGTCAACGCCCACGATAAAGTGTATGTAAACGCGAAAGTAGGCTTATGTCTAGGACAGTTATTCATTTGTTGTGGGTTCATCCACATTTTTTTTTTGCACTTTTCAATGCACTTTTTTAGTTACATTCTTTCAACAGTCAGCAGTTATAGGCCTAACATAGGCTATTCGGGAAGGGCGGCTTCAAAGATGGCCAAATAAAAATATATTTTTTATTTTACTAATTTATTTATTTTAAGTTATATTGTGCTTTGTTTAAATAAAATATCTGCTGGAATGTTTTAAAAAAAATTCAGTGTCAGTCTCGGCTTCGGCCAAGAATTTTCATTTCGGTGCATCCCTAGGATTAGGTTGGGTTGGGAAAGGTTGTGTCAGGTTCGGTTCAGTTGGGCTGAGATAGGTTGGGTTGAGTTGGGTTGAGATAGGTTGTGTTGTGTTGAGATAGGTTGTGTTGTGTTGGGCTGAGATAGGTTGTGTCAGGTTGGGTTAGATTGGGTTGGGAAAGGTTGTGTCAGGTTCGGTTCAGTTGGGCTGAGATAGGTTGGGTTGAGTTGGGTTGAGATAGGTTGTGTTGTGTTGAGATAGGTTGTGTTGTGTTGGGCTGAGATAGGTTGTGTCAGGTTGGGTTAGATTGGGTTGGGAAAGGTTGTGTCAGGTTGGGTGGAGTTGGGCTGAGATAGGTTAGGTTGTGTCAGGTTGTGTTGTGTTGGGCTGAGATAGGTTAGGTTGTGTCAGGTTGGGTTGTGTTGGGCTGAGATAGGTTGTGTCAGGTTGGATTAGGTTGGATTGGGAAAGGTTGTGTCAGGTTGGGTTAGGTTGGGTTGGGAAAGGTTGTGTCAGGTTGGGAAAGGTTGTGTCAGGTTGGGTTGAGTTGGGCTGAGATAGGTTAGGTTGTGTCAGGTTGGGTTGTGTTGGGCTGAGATAGGTTGTGTCAGGTTGGGTTGTGTTGGGCTGAGATAGGTTAGGTTGTGTCAGGTTGGGTTGTGTTGGGCTGAGATAGGTTGTGTCAGGTTGGGTTAGGTTGGGTTGGGAAAGGTTGTGTCAGGTTGGGAAAGGTTGTGTCAGGTTGGGTTGAGTTGGGCTGAAATAGGTTGTGTCAGGTTGGGTTGTGTTGGGCTGAGATAGGTTAGGTTGTGTCAGGTTGGGTTGTGTTGGGCTGAGATAGGTTAGGTTGTGTCAGGTTGGGTAGTGTTGGGCTGAGATAGGTTGTGTCAGGTTGGGTTAGGTTGGGTTGGGAAAGGTTGTGTCAGGTTGGGTTAGGTTGGGTTGGGAAAGGTTGTGTCAGGTTGGGTTGTGTTGGGCTGAAATAGGTTGTGTCAGGTTGGGTTGTGTTGGGCTGAGATAGGTTAGGTTGTGTCAGGTTGGGTTGTGTTGGGCTGAGATAGGTTGTGTCAGGTTGGGTTATGTTGGGTTGGGAAAGGTTGTGTCAGGTTGGGAAAGGTTGTGTCAGGTTGGGTTGAGTTGGGCTGTGTCAGGTTGGGAAAGGTTGTGTCAGGTTTGGTTGAGTTGGGCTGAGATAGGTTGGGAAAGGTTGTGTCAGGTTGGGTTGAGTTGGGCTGTGTCAGGTTGGGAAAGGTTGTGTCAGGTTTGGTTGTGTTGGGCTGAGATAGGTTGTGTCAGGTTGGGTTGTGTTGGGCTGAGATAGGTTAGGTTGTGTCAGGTTGGGTTGTGTTGGGCTGAGATAGGTTGTGTCAGGTTGGGTTAGGTTGGGTTGGGAAAGGTTGTGTCAGGTTGGGAAAGGTTGTGTCAGGTTGGGTTGAGTTGGGCTGAAATAGGTTGTGTCAGGTTGGGTTGTGTTGGGCTGAGATAGGTTAGGTTGTGTCAGGTTGGGTTGTGTTGGGCTGAGATAGGTTAGGTTGTGTCAGGTTGGGTTGTGTTGGGCTGAGATAGGTTGTGTCAGGTTGGGTTAGGTTGGGTTGGGAAAGGTTGTGTCAGGTTGGGTTAGGTTGGGTTGGGAAAGGTTGTGTCAGGTTGGGTTGTGTTGGGCTGAAATAGGTTGTGTCAGGTTGGGTTGTGTTGGGCTGAGATAGGTTAGGTTGTGTCAGGTTGGGTTGTGTTGGGCTGAGATAGGTTGTGTCAGGTTGGGTTATGTTGGGTTGGGAAAGGTTGTGTCAGGTTGGGAAAGGTTGTGTCAGGTTGGGTTGAGTTGGGCTGTGTCAGGTTGGGAAAGGTTGTGTCAGGTTTGGTTGAGTTGGGCTGAGATAGGTTGGGAAAGGTTGTGTCAGGTTGGGTTGAGTTGGGCTGTGTCAGGTTGGGAAAGGTTGTGTCAGGTTTGGTTGTGTTGGGCTGAGATAGGTTGTGTCAGGTTGGGTTGTGTTGGGCTGAGATAGGTTGTGTCAGGTTGGGTTAGGTTGGGTTGGGAAAGGTTGTGTCAGGTTGGGAAAGGTTGTGTCAGATTGGGTTGAGTTGGGCTGTGTCAGGTTGGGAAAGGTTGTGTCAGGTTGGGTTGAGTTGGGCTGTGTCAGGTTGGGAAAGGTTGTGTCAGGTTGGGAAAGGTTGTGTCAGGTTGGGTTGAGTTGGGCTGAGATAGGTTAGGTTGTGTCAGGTTGGGTTGTGTTGGGCTGAGATAGGTTGTGTCAGGTTGGGTTGTGTTGGGCTGAGATAGGTTAGGTTGTGTCAGGTTGGGTTGTGTTGGGCTGAGATAGGTTGTGTCAGGTTGGGTTAGGTTGGGTTGGGAAAGGTTGTGTCAGGTTGGGAAAGGTTGTGTCAGGTTGGGTTGAGTTGGGCTGAAATAGGTTGTGTCAGGTTGGGTTGTGTTGGGCTGAGATAGGTTAGGTTGTGTCAGGTTGGGTTGTGTTGGGCTGAGATAGGTTAGGTTGTGTCAGGTTGGGTAGTGTTGGGCTGAGATAGGTTGTGTCAGGTTGGGTTAGGTTGGGTTGGGAAAGGTTGTGTCAGGTTGGGTTAGGTTGGGTTGGGAAAGGTTGTGTCAGGTTGGGTTGTGTTGGGCTGAAATAGGTTGTGTCAGGTTGGGTTGTGTTGGGCTGAGATAGGTTAGGTTGTGTCAGGTTGGGTTGTGTTGGGCTGAGATAGGTTGTGTCAGGTTGGGTTATGTTGGGTTGGGAAAGGTTGTGTCAGGTTGGGAAAGGTTGTGTCAGGTTGGGTTGAGTTGGGCTGTGTCAGGTTGGGAAAGGTTGTGTCAGGTTTGGTTGAGTTGGGCTGAGATAGGTTGGGAAAGGTTGTGTCAGGTTGGGTTGAGTTGGGCTGTGTCAGGTTGGGAAAGGTTGTGTCAGGTTTGGTTGTGTTGGGCTGAGATAGGTTGTGTCAGGTTGGGTTGTGTTGGGCTGAGATAGGTTAGGTTGTGTCAGGTTGGGTTGTGTTGGGCTGAGATAGGTTGTGTCAGGTTGGGTTAGGTTGGGTTGGGAAAGGTTGTGTCAGGTTGGGAAAGGTTGTGTCAGGTTGGGTTGAGTTGGGCTGAAATAGGTTGTGTCAGGTTGGGTTGTGTTGGGCTGAGATAGGTTAGGTTGTGTCAGGTTGGGTTGTGTTGGGCTGAGATAGGTTAGGTTGTGTCAGGTTGGGTTGTGTTGGGCTGAGATAGGTTGTGTCAGGTTGGGTTAGGTTGGGTTGGGAAAGGTTGTGTCAGGTTGGGTTAGGTTGGGTTGGGAAAGGTTGTGTCAGGTTGGGTTGTGTTGGGCTGAAATAGGTTGTGTCAGGTTGGGTTGTGTTGGGCTGAGATAGGTTAGGTTGTGTCAGGTTGGGTTGTGTTGGGCTGAGATAGGTTGTGTCAGGTTGGGTTATGTTGGGTTGGGAAAGGTTGTGTCAGGTTGGGAAAGGTTGTGTCAGGTTGGGTTGAGTTGGGCTGTGTCAGGTTGGGAAAGGTTGTGTCAGGTTTGGTTGAGTTGGGCTGAGATAGGTTGGGAAAGGTTGTGTCAGGTTGGGTTGAGTTGGGCTGTGTCAGGTTGGGAAAGGTTGTGTCAGGTTTGGTTGTGTTGGGCTGAGATAGGTTGTGTCAGGTTGGGTTGTGTTGGGCTGAGATAGGTTGTGTCAGGTTGGGTTAGGTTGGGTTGGGAAAGGTTGTGTCAGGTTGGGAAAGGTTGTGTCAGATTGGGTTGAGTTGGGCTGTGTCAGGTTGGGAAAGGTTGTGTCAGGTTGGGTTGAGTTGGGCTGTGTCAGGTTGGGAAAGGTTGTGTCAGGTTGGGAAAGGTTGTGTCAGGTTGGGTTGAGTTGGGCTGAGATAGGTTAGGTTGTGTCAGGTTGGGTTATGTTGGGCTGAGATAGGTTGTGTCAGGTTGGGTTGTGTTGGGCTGAGATAGGTTAGGTTGTGTCAGGTTGGGTTGTGTTGGGCTGAGATAGGTTGTGTCAGGTTGGGTTAGGTTGGGTTGGGAAAGGTTGTGTCAGGTTGGGAAAGGTTGTGTCAGGTTGGGTTGAGTTGGGCTGAAATAGGTTGTGTCAGGTTGGGTTGTGTTGGGCTGAGATAGGTTAGGTTGTGTCAGGTTGGGTTGTGTTGGGCTGAGATAGGTTAGGTTGTGTCAGGTTGGGTAGTGTTGGGCTGAGATAGGTTGTGTCAGGTTGGGTTAGGTTGGGTTGGGAAAGGTTGTGTCAGGTTGGGTTAGGTTGGGTTGGGAAAGGTTGTGTCAGGTTGGGTTGTGTTGGGCTGAAATAGGTTGTGTCAGGTTGGGTTGTGTTGGGCTGAGATAGGTTAGGTTGTGTCAGGTTGGGTTGTGTTGGGCTGAGATAGGTTGTGTCAGGTTGGGTTATGTTGGGTTGGGAAAGGTTGTGTCAGGTTGGGAAAGGTTGTGTCAGGTTGGGTTGAGTTGGGCTGTGTCAGGTTGGGAAAGGTTGTGTCAGGTTTGGTTGAGTTGGGCTGAGATAGGTTGGGAAAGGTTGTGTCAGGTTGGGTTGAGTTGGGCTGTGTCAGGTTGGGAAAGGTTGTGTCAGGTTTGGTTGTGTTGGGCTGAGATAGTTTGTGTCAGGTTGGGTTGTGTTGGGCTGAGATAGGTTGTGTCAGGTTGGGTTAGGTTGGGTTGGGAAAGGTTGTGTCAGGTTGGGAAAGGTTGTGTCAGGTTGGGTTGAGTTGGGCTGTGTCAGGTTGGGAAAGGTTGTGTCAGGTTGGGTTGAGTTGGGCTGTGTCAGGTTGGGAAAGGTTGTGTCAGGTTAGGTTGAGTTGGGCTGTGTCAGGTTGGGAAAGGTTGTGTCAGGTTTGGTTGTGTTGGGCTGAGATAGGTTGTGACAGGTTGGGTTGTGTTGGGCTGAGATAGGTTGTGTCAGGTTGGGTTAGGTTGGGTTGGGAAAGGTTGTGTCAGGTTGGGAAAGGTTGTGTCAGGTTTGGTTGAGTTGGGCTGAGATAGGTTAGGTTGTGTCAGGTTGGGTTGTGTTGGGCTGAGATAGGTTGTGTCAGGTTGGGTTAGGTTGGGTTGGGAAAGGTTGTGTCAGGTTGTGTTGAGTTGGGCTGAGATAGGTTGTGTCAGGTTGTGTTGTGTTGGGCTGAGATAGGTTGTGTCAGGTTGGATTAGGTTGGGTTGGGAAAGGTTGTGTCAGGTTGGGTTCAGTTGGGCTGAGATAGGTTGGGTTGAGTTGGGTTGAGATAGGTTGTGTTGTGTTGGGTTGAGATAGGTTGTGTTGTGTTGGGCTGAGATAGGTTGTGTCAGGTTGGGTTTGGAAAGGTTGTGTCAGGTTGGGTTGAATTGAGCTGAGATAGGTTGTGTCAGGTTGGGTTGTTGTGTCAGGTTACTCCTACCTTGCAGGTGTTGTCCATGGAGGCCGAGAGCAGCAGGTGACTGAGATGCTCCACTGGACTCCACTGCAGTGTGTTCACTGGACCCTGGTGGGCCTGAAGGAGACACTGCACTCGTCTGGGCAGCTCGACCCGACCCGGCTTCAGTGCCAGGAACGGCCGGACCCTCTCTGAGACCTCGGCCAGCAGACGAGCTCCGGCAGGTGGAGGTGTGTGAGGTGCGTGAGGTGTGTCAGGTGTGTGAGGAGTCTCTGGGGTCAGGGCCGCTGCGCTGGACACTCGCTGCCTCTTAGGAACATACGGCCTGACTCCGGCCGGCTGCGGCGGAGCCCTCTTCCTGCAGCCAGACACACTCACTGCTGCTGCTGCTGATGATGATGAAGAAGAGCTCATGATGAGGGGCTGATCTTCATAAAGCTCCAGGTGAGGATGAGGAGCAGACTGATGAACTGGATCCGGATCACTGTCAGAATCCTCATAATCCACCAGTGAAGCCATGATGATCACTCACAAACCACTGCATGTGTCTGCGTGGACAAAAATATCAATAACATATAAATATATATATTAACTAAAAATAGTTTTAAAAAGATAAAAAAAAATAATAAGAATCTTCTTAATGAAACAGTCAAACATTTAAGACTAAGAAAGAATAAAAATCTTACTAATAAAGCGAGACAAACAAGAGTTCAACTATTGTAAACAGAAACAATATTACACATATGTATATTTATTTAAATTACAGTAAGTAAAACGACAAATGTAGCTTGGATTTATTCTAACAATTAAACATAAAGCAGCAGAATACAATAAATTGTCCAAAAACTCACATTAAAGGACGAGTAACTGATATCATCAACATCATCTATCAGCGAATATTGATCCCTCAAATCCCTTTCATAATAAACGCATCTGTGCATCAGTTTAAATCGTTGGTATAACAATACAGACAGTCAGTTATTCTTGTTCATATGAGTAATATTCGCTTCTGTCGTGCGGTGTTTTTAATTTGAAATATCAAGTAGCGAAACTCCGGAAGAGCGAGTGAGGAATTTACAGGCAAAATAAGAGTCTCGTTTTAATGAACAGCTTTTATGCATTAACGTTACCTTTATCTGAGTAAAACAGAGTACGACTAAAAGTGTCAGCTGTCTCATTTAGATTAACCGTAACATTGGTTTGTGTGGTTAATAATCGTGTGTTTACACGACACATATAATCCACATTTTTGATATTGATTCACTTATTTATCTGAGTGATGAGCACTTGTAGAGGAAGCGGTTGGTTTCTGCGACAAAATAAGAGTCTTTTTGAAAATAAGAATTCGTGTTTATAAAATACACATCTTATATATTTCAGCTTGTGTGAATCGCCGTTATCGAAGTCAAACACAGTATGACTAAAAGTGTTTTTTATAAAAAAAATATTTTCGCTGACAGTGACGTATGAGACATGTGACCGGAACCACATGGAGCGAATGTTTCCGGTAGGGCAGAGATCGGTGTGACACTGGCACAGTGAGTCTGATGCAAGTGGAATGAATTAAATCATATAACTCAAAAAGGTGCGTTTGTTTATTCTTCATAACTATTTAATACTGAAATTAACTTGTAATTATTGCTCGTGTGAGCGCTGGTCATGACACTGATTGCAGATCTGTGTTTAAAGGCTGGCATGCGGCAGCGAGCATATGTCAGTCTCGTTATGAAGAGTCATAAAGAGTTATTACAGTATCAGCATGATCTCTGATGATTGTGTTACAGGTAAAGATGTCGAGCCCGATGGACCTGTACGCGCAGCTCTCCGCTCAGGGACTCGCGGTGCGGGAGATCAAGGCTCAGAAGGGCAATAAAGTCAGTCTCCACTTATGTTGTCAAATAATAATATTATAAATGTGTTCATAAAAAAATGATACATTTCTATATTATATAACTATTTTTAATTCGCTGTAATCTCATTTTTATTTATCTTCTTAGTTGTAATTTATTGTAATCTAACTTTTATTTATCTATTTTTAATTTATTGTAATCTTGTTCTTCTTTATCCATTTTTCTTTATATATCTTTCATTTATTGTAATCTAATTTTTATTTTTCTATTTTTATCTAATTTTTAATTAATTGTAATCTTTTTCTTTTTATCATTTTTTTTATTTATTGTAATCAAATTTTTATTTATCTAATTTCAATTTATCTATTTTTAATTTATTGTAATTTCATTTATATGTATTTTATTTATTGTAATTAAATGTTTATTTATACTCATAGCACTGTACTGATGCATTATTTATTTATTTGCTCATTTATTATTTATATTTTTTGAATCACTTTTGTTTTTAAATGTGTATTTATTGAATCATGTACCTGTTTATTTACTGTAATCTGTTTCTTAATTATTTCAAAAATAAGTGAGTCTGCGTGATCATGCTTGTGTGTGTGTGTTATGTTCTGGTGTGTGTTGCTCAGGCTGATGTGTGTGTTCTGGTGTGTGTTGCTCAGGCTGATGTGTTGTGTTCTGGTGTGTGTTGCTCAGGCTGATGTGTGTGTGTTCTGGTGTGTGTTGCTCAGGCTGATGTGTGTGTGTTCTGGTGTGTGTTGCTCAGGCTGATGTGTGTGTGTTCTGGTGTGTGTTGCTCAGGCTGATGTGTGTGTTCTGGTGTGTGTTGCTCAGGCTGATGTGTGTGTTCTGGTGTGTGTTGCTCAGGCTGATGTGTGTGTTCTGGTGTGTGTTGCTCAGGCTGATGTGTTGTGTTCTGGTGTGTGTTGCTCAGGCTGATGTGTGTGTGTTCTGGTGTGTGTTGCTCAGGCTGATGTGTGTGTTCTGGTGTGTGTTGCTCAGGCTGATGTGTGTGTGTTCTGGTGTGTGTTGCTCAGGCTGATGTGTGTGTGTTCTGGTGTGTGTTGCTCAGGCTGATGTGTGTGTGTTCTGGTGTGTGTTGCTCAGGCTGATGTGTTGTGTTCTGGTGTGTGTTGCTCAGGCTGATGTGTGTGTTCTGGTGTGTGTTGCTCAGGCTGATGTGTTGCTCAGGCTGATGTGTGTGTGTTCTGGTGTGTGTTGCTCAGGCTGATGTGTGTGTGTTCTGGTGTGTGTTGCTCAGGCTGATGTGTGTGTGTTTTGGTGTGTGTTGCTCAGGCTGATGTGTTGTGTTCTGGTGTGTGTTGCTCAGGCTGATGTGTGTGTGTTCTGGTGTGTGTTGCTCAGGCTGATGTGTGTGTGTTCTGGTGTGTGTTGCGCAGGCTGATGTGTGTGTTCTGGTGTGTGTTGCTCAGGCTGATGTGTGTGTTCTGGTGTGTGTTGCTCAGGCTGATGTGTGTGTGTTCTGGTGTGTGTTGCTCAGGCTGATGTGTGTGTGTTCTGGTGTGTGTTGCTCAGGCTGATGTGTGTGTGTGTTCTGGTGTGTGTTGCGCAGGCTGATGTGTGTGTTCTGGTGTGTGTTGCTCAGGCTGATGTGTGTGTGTTCTGGTGTGTGTTGCTCAGGCTGATGTGTGTGTGTTCTGGTGTGTGTTGCTCAGGCTGATGTGTGTGTGTTCTGGTGTGTGTTGCGCAGGCTGATGTGTTGTGTTCTGGTGTGTGTTGCTCAGGCTGATGTGTGTGTGTTCTGGTGTGTGTTGCTCAGGCTGATGTGTGTGTTCTGGTGTGTGTTGCTCAGGCTGATGTGTGTGTGTTCTGGTGTGTGTTGCTCAGGCTGATGTGTTGTGTTCTGGTGTGTGTTGCTCAGGCTGATGTGTGTGTGTTCTGGTGTGTGTTGCTCAGGCTGATGTGTGTGTGTTCTGGTGTGTGTTGCTCAGGCTGATGTGTGTGTGTTCTGGTGTGTGTTGCGCAGGCTGATGTGTTGTGTTCTGGTGTGTGTTGCTCAGGCTGATGTGTGTGTGTTCTGGTGTGTGTTGCTCAGGCTGATGTGTGTGTGTGTTCTGGTGTGTGTTGCGCAGGCTGATGTGTGTGTTCTGGTGTGTGTTGCTCAGGCTGATGTGTGTGTGTTCTGGTGTGTGTTGCTCAGGCTGATGTGTGTGTGTTCTGGTGTGTGTTGCTCAGGCTGATGTGTGTGTGTTCTGGTGTGTGTTGCGCAGGCTGATGTGTTGTGTTCTGGTGTGTGTTGCTCAGGCTGATGTGTGTGTGTTCTGGTGTGTGTTGCTCAGGCTGATGTGTGTGTTCTGGTGTGTGTTGCTCAGGCTGATGTGTGTGTGTTCTGGTGTGTGTTGCTCAGGCTGATGTGTTGTGTTCTGGTGTGTGTTGCTCAGGCTGATGTGTGTGTGTTCTGGTGTGTGTTGCTCAGGCTGATGTGTGTGTGTTCTGGTGTGTGTTGCTCAGGCTGATGTGTGTGTGTTCTGGTGTGTGTTGCGCAGGCTGATGTGTTGTGTTCTGGTGTGTGTTGCTCAGGCTGATGTGTGTGTGTTCTGGTGTGTGTTGCTCAGGCTGATGTGTGTGTGTTCTGGTGTGTGTTGCTCAGGCTGATGTGTGTGTGTTCTGGTGTGTGTTGCTCAGGCTGATGTGTGTGTTCTGGTGTGTGTTGCTCAGGCTGATGTGTGTGTGTTCTGGTGTGTGTTGCTCAGGCTGATGTGTGTGTGTTCTGGTGTGTGTTGCTCAGGCTGATGTGTGTGTTCTGGTGTGTGTTGCTCAGGCTGATGTGTGTGTTCTGGTGTGTGTTGCTCAGGCTGATGTGTGTGTGTTCTGGTGTGTGTTGCTCAGGCTGATGTGTGTGTGTTCTGGTGTGTGTTGCTCAGGCTGATGTGTGTGTGTTCTGGTGTGTGTTGCTCAGGCTGATGTGTTGTGTTCTGGTGTGTGTTGCTCAGGCTGATGTGTGTGTTCTGGTGTGTGTTGCTCAGGCTGATGTGTGTGTGTTCTGGTGTGTGTTGCTCAGGCTGATGTGTGTGTGTTCTGGTGTGTGTTGCTCAGGCTGATGTGTGTGTGTTCTGGTGTGTGTTGCTCAGGCTGATGTGTGTGTGTTCTGGTGTGTGTTGCTCAGGCTGATGTGTGTGTGTTCTGGTGTGTGTTGCTCAGGCTGATGTGTTGTGTTCTGGTGTGTGTTGCTCAGGCTGATGTGTGTGTGTTCTGGTGTGTGTTGCTCAGGCTGATGTGTGTGTGTTCTGGTGTGTGTTGCTCAGGCTGATGTGTGTGTGTTCTGGTGTGTGTTGCTCAGGCTGATGTGTGTGTTCTGGTGTGTGTTGCTCAGGCTTATGTGTGTGTTCTGGTGTGTGTTGCTCAGGCTGATGTGTGTGTGTTCTGGTGTGTGTTGCTCAGGCTGATGTGTGTGTTCTGGTGTGTGTTGCTCAGGCTGATGTGTGTGTGTTCTGGTGTGTGTTGCTCAGGCTGATGTGTGTGTTCTGGTGTGTGTTGCTCAGGCTGATGTGTGTGTTCTGGTGTGTGTTGCTCAGGCTGATGTGTGTGTTCTGGTGTGTGTTGCTCAGGCTGATGTGTGTGTGTTCTGGTGTTGGTGTGTTGCTCAGGCTGATGTGTGTGTTTTGGTGTGTGTTGCTCAGGCTGATGTGTGTGTTCTGGTGTGTGTTGCTCAGGCTGATGTGTGTGTTCTGGTGTGTGTTGCTCAGGCTGATGTGTGTGTTCTGGTGTGTGTTCTGGTGTGTGTTGCTCAGGCTGATGTGTGTGTTCTGGTGTGTGTTGCTCAGGCTGATGTGTGTGTTCTGGTGTGTGTTGCTCAGGCTGATGTGTGTGTGTTCTGGTGTGTGTTCTGGTGTGTGTTGCTCAGGCTGATGTGTGTGTTTTGGTGTGTGTTGCTCAGGCTGATGTGTGTGTTCTGGTGTGTGTTGCTCAGGCTGATGTGTGTGTTCTGGTGTGTGTTGCTCAGGCTGATGTGTGTGTGTTCTGGTGTGTGTTGCTCAGGCTGATGTGTGTGTTCTGGTGTGTGTTGCTCAGGCTGATGTGTGTGTGTTCTGGTGTGTGTTGCTCAGGCTGATGTGTGTGTGTTCTGGTGTGTGTTGCTCAGGCTGATGTGTGGTGTTCTGGTGTGTGTTGCTCAGGCTGATGTGTGTGGTTCTGGTGTGTGTTGCTCAGGCTGATGTGTGTGTTCTGGTGTGTGTTGCTCAGGCTGATGTGTGTGTTCTGGTGTGTGTTGCTCAGGCTGATGTGTGTGTTCTGGTGTGTGTTGCTCAGGCTGATGTGTGTGTTCTGGTGTGTGTTGCTCAGGCTGATGTGTGTGTGTTCTGGTGTGTGTTGCTCAGGCTGATGTGTGTGTGTTCTGGTGTGTGTTCTGGTGTGTGTTGCTCAGGCTGATGTGTGTGTTCTGGTGTGTGTTGCTCAGGCTGATGTGTGTGTGTTCTGGTGTGTGTTGCTCAGGCTGATGTGTGTGTGTTCTGGTGTGTTTTGCTCAGGCTGATGTGTGTGTGTTCTGGTGTGTGTTCTGGTGTGTGTTGCTCAGGCTGATGTGTGTGTTTTGGTGTGTGTTGCTCAGGCTGATGTGTGTGTGTTCTGGTGTGTGTTCTGGTGTGTGTTGCGCAGGCTGATGTGTGTGTTCTGGTGTGTGTTGCTCAGGCTGATGTGTGTGTGTTCTGGTGTGTGTTGCTCAGGCTGATGTGTGTGTTCTGGTGTGTGTTGCGCAGGCTGATGTGTGTGTGTTCTGGTGTGTGTTGCTCAGGCTGATGTGTGTGTTCTGGTGTGTGTTGCTCAGGCTGATGTGTGTGTGTTCTGGTGTGTGTTGCTCAGGCTGATGTGTGTGTTGCTCAGGCTGATGTGTGTGTTCTGGTGTGTGTTGCTCAGGCTGATGTGTTGTGTTCTGGTGTGTGTTGCTCAGGCTGATGTGTGTGTGTTCTGGTGTGTGTTGCTCAGGCTGATGTGTTGTGTTCTGGTGTGTGTTGCTCAGGCTGATGTGTGTGTGTTCTGGTGTGTGTTGCTCAGGCTGATGTGTGTGTTCTGGTGTGTGTTGCGCAGGCTGATGTGTGTGTGTTCTGGTGTGTGTTGCTCAGGCTGATGTGTGTGTGTTCTGGTGTGTGTTGCTCAGGCTGATGTGTGTGTTCTGGTGTGTGTTGCTCAGGCTGATGTGTGTGTGTTCTGGTGTGTGTTGCTCAGGCTGATGTGTGTGTGTTCTGGTGTGTGTTGCTCAGGCTGATGTGTGTGTGTTCTGGTGTGTGTTGCTCAGGCTGATGTGTTGTGTTCTGGTGTGTGTTGCTCAGGCTGATGTGTGTGTGTTCTGGTGTGTGTTGCTCAGGCTGATGTGTGTGTTCTGGTGTGTGTTGCGCAGGCTGATGTGTGTGTGTTCTGGTGTGTGTTGCTCAGGCTGATGTGTGTGTTCTGGTGTGTGTTGCTCAGGCTGATGTGTTGTGTTCTGGTGTGTGTTGCTCAGGCTGATGTGTGTGTTCTGGTCTGTGTTGCTCAGGCTGATGTGTGTGTTCTGGTGTGTGTTGCTCAGGCTGATGTGTGTGTTCTGGTGTGTGTTGCGCAGGCTGATGTGTGTGTTCTGGTGTGTGTTGCTCAGGCTGATGTGTTGTGTGTTCTGGTGTGTGTTGCTCAGGCTGATGTGTGTGTTCTGGTGTGTGTTGCGCAGGCTGATGTGTGTGTTCTGGTGTGTGTTGCTCAGGCTGATGTGTGTGTTCTGGTGTGTGTTGCTCAGGCTGATGTGTGTGTGTTCTGGTGTGTGTTGCTCAGGCTGATGTGTGTGTTCTGGTGTGTGTTGCTCAGGCTGATGTGTGTGTTCTGGTGTGTGTTTCTCAGGCTGATGTGTGTGTTCTGGTGTGTGTTGCTCAGGCTGATGTGTTGTGTTCTGGTGTGTGTTGCTCAGGCTGATGTGTGTGTTCTGGTCTGTGTTGCTCAGGCTGATGTGTGTGTTCTGGTGTGTGTTGCTCAGGCTGATGTGTGTGTTCTGGTCTGTGTTGCTCAGGCTGATGTGTGTGTTCTGGTGTGTGTTGCTCAGGCTGATGTGTGTGTTCTGGTGTGTGTTGCGCAGGCTGATGTGTGTGTTCTGGTGTGTGTTGCTCAGGCTGATGTGTTGTGTTCTGGTGTGTGTTGCTCAGGCTGATGTGTGTGTTCTGGTGTGTGTTGCTCAGGCTGATGTGTGTGTGTTCTGGTGTGTGTTGCTCAGGCTGATGTGTGTGTGTTCTGGTGTGTGTTGCTCAGGCTGATGTGTGTGTGTTCTGGTGTGTGTTGCTCAGGCTGATGTGTTATGTTCTGGTGTGTGTTGCTCAGGCTGATGTGTGTGTGTTCTGGTGTGTGTTGCTCAGGCTGATGTGTGTGTTCTGGTGTGTGTTGCGCAGGCTGATGTGTGTGTGTTCTGGTGTGTGTTGCTCAGGCTGATGTGTTATGTTCTGGTGTGTGTTGCTCAGGCTGATGTGTGTGTGTTCTGGTGTGTGTTGCTCAGGCTGATGTGTGTGTTCTGGTGTGTGTTGCGCAGGCTGATGTGTGTGTTCTGGTGTGTGTTGCTCAGGCTGATGTGTGTGTGTTCTGGTGTGTGTTGCTCAGGCTGATGTGTGTGTTCTGGTGTGTGTTGCTCAGGCTGATGTGTGTGTGTTTTGGTGTGTGTTGCTCAGGCTGATGTGTGTGTTCTGGTGTGTGTTGCTCAGGCTGATGTGTGTGTGTTCTGGTGTGTGTTGCTCAGGCTGATGTGTGTGTTCTGGTGTGTGTTGCTCAGGCTGATGTGTGTGTTCTGGTGTGTGTTGCTCAGGCTGATGTGTGTGTTCTGGTGTGTGTTGCTCAGGCTGATGTGTGTGTTCTGGTGTGTGTTGCTCAGGCTGATGTGTGTGTTCTGGTGTGTGTTGCGCAGGCTGATGTGTGTGTTCTGGTGTGTGTTGCTCAGGCTGATGTGTGTGTTCTGGTGTGTGTTGCGCAGGCTGATGTGTGTGTTCTGGTGTGTGTTGCTCAGGCTGATGTGTGTGTTCTGGTGTGTGTTGCTCAGGCTGATGTGTGTGTGTTCTGGTGTGTGTTGCTCAGGCTGATATGTGTGTTCTGGTGTGTGTTGCTCAGGCTGATGTGTGTGTGTTTTGGTGTGTGTTGCTCAGGCTGATGTGTGTGTTCTGGTGTGTGTTGCTCAGGCTGATGTGTGTGTGTTCTGGTGTGTGTTGCTCAGGCTGATGTGTGTGTTCTGGTGTGTGTTGCTCAGGCTGATGTGTGTGTTCTGGTGTGTGTTGCGCAGGCTGATGTGTGTGTTCTGGTGTGTGTTGCTCAGGCTGATGTGTGTGTTTTGGTGTGTGTTGCTCAGGCTGATGTGTGTGTTGCTCAGGCTGATGTGTGTGTTGCTCAGGCTGATGTGTGTGTTCTGGTGTGTGTTGCTCAGGCTGATGTGTGTGTGTTCTGGTGTGTGTTGCTCAGGCTGATGTGTGTGTTCTGGTGTGTGTTGCTCAGGCTGATGTGTGTGTTCTGGTGTGTGTTGCTCAGGCTGATGTGTGTGTGTTTTGGTGTTTGTTGCTCAGGCTGATGTGTGTGTTGCTCAGGCTGATGTGTGTGTGTTTTGGTGTGTGTTGCTCAGGCTGATGTGTGTGTTCTGGTGTGTGTTGCTCAGGCTGATGTGTGTGTTCTGGTGTGTGTTGCTCAGGCTGATGTGTGTGTGTTCTGGTGTGTGTTGCTCAGGCTGATGTGTGTGTTCTGGTGTGTGTTGCTCAGGCTGATGTGTGTGTGTTCTGGTGTGTGTTGCTCAGGCTGATGTGTGTGTTCTGGTGTGTGTTGCTCAGGCTGATGTGTGTGTTCTGGTGTGTGTTGCGCAGGCTGATGTGTGTGTTCTGGTGTGTGTTGCTCAGGCTGATGTGTGTGTGTTCTGGTGTGTGTTGCTCAGGCTGATGTGTGTGTTCTGGTGTGTGTTGCTCAGGCTGATGTGTGTGTGTTCTGGTGTGTGTTGCTCAGGCTGATGTGTGTGTGTTCTGGTGTGTGTTGCTCAGGCTGATGTGTGTGTGTTCTGGTGTGTGTTGCTCAGGCTGATGTGTGTGTTCTGGTGTGTGTTGCTCAGGCTGATGTGTGTGTTCTGGTGTGTGTTGCTCAGGCTGATGTGTGTGTTCTGGTGTGTGTTGCTCAGGCTGATGTGTGTGTGTTCTGGTGTGTGTTGCTCAGGCTGATGTGTGTGTTCTGGTGTGTGTTGCTCAGGCTAATGTGTGTGTTCTGGTGTGTGTTGCTCAGGCTGATGTGTGTGTTCTGGTGTGTGTTGCTCAGGCTGATGTGTGTGTGTTTTGGTGTGTGTTGCTCAGGCTGATGTGTGTTGCTCAGGCTGATGTGTGTGTGTTCTGGTGTGTGTTGCTCAGGCTGATGTGTGTGTTCTGGTGTGTGTTGCTCAGGCTGATGTGTTATGTTCTGGTGTGTGTTGCTCAGGCTGATGTGTGTGTTCTGGTGTGTGTTGCTCAGGCTGATGTGTGTGTGTTCTGGTGTGTGTTGCTCAGGCTGATGTGTGTGTTCTGGTGTGTGTTGCTCAGGCTGATGTGTGTGTGTTCTGGTGTGTGTTGCTCAGGCTGATGTGTGTGTGTGTTCTGGTGTGTTTTGCTCAGGCTGATGTGTGTGTGTTCTGGTGTGTGTTCTGGTGTGTGTTGCTCAGGCTGATGTGTGTGTTCTGGTGTGTGTTGCTCAGGCTGATGTGTGTGTGTTCTGGTGTGTGTTGCTCAGGCTGATGTGTGTGTGTTCTGGTGTGTTTTGCTCAGGCTGATGTGTGTGTGTTCTGGTGTGTGTTGCTCAGGCTGATGTGTGTGTTTTGGTGTGTGTTGCTCAGGCTGATGTGTGTGTGTTCTGGTGTGTGTTCTGGTGTGTGTTGCGCAGGCTGATGTGTGTGTTCTGGTGTGTGTTGCTCAGGCTGATGTGTGTGTGTTCTGGTGTGTGTTGCTCAGGCTGATGTGTGTGTGTTCTGGTGTGTTTTGCTCAGGCTGATGTGTGTGTGTTCTGGTGTGTGTTCTGGTGTGTGTTGCTCAGGCTGATGTGTGTGTTTTGGTGTGTGTTGCTCAGGCTGATGTGTGTGTTCTGGTGTGTGTTGCTCAGGCTGATGTGTGTGTTCTGGTGTGTGTTGCTCAGGCTGATGTGTGTGTTCTGGTGTGTGTTGCTCAGGCTGATGTGTGTGTGTTCTGGTGTGTGTTGCTCAGGCTGATGTGTGTGTTCTGGTGTGTTTTGCTCAGGCTGATGTGTGTGTGTTCTGGTGTGTGTTGCTCAGGCTGATGTGTGTGTTCTGGTGTGTGTTGCTCAGGCTGATGTGTGTGTTCTGGTGTGTGTTGCTCAGGCTGATGTGTGTGTGTTCTGGTGTGTGTTGCTCAGGCTGATGTGTGTGTTCTGGTGTGTGTTGCTCAGGCTGATGTGTGTGTGTTCTGGTGTGTGTTGCTCAGGCTGATGTGTGTGTGTTCTGGTGTGTTTTGCTCAGGCTGATGTGTGTGTGTTCTGGTGTGTGTTGCTCAGGCTGATGTGTGTGTTCTGGTGTGTGTTCTGGTGTGTGTTGCTCAGGCTGATGTGTGTGTTCTGGTGTGTGTTGCTCAGGCTGATGTGTGTGTTCTGGTGTGTGTTGCTCAGGCTGATGTGTGTGTTCTGGTGTGTGTTGCTCAGGCTGATGTGTGTGTGTTCTGGTGTGTGTTGCTCAGGCTGATGTGTGTGTTCTGGTGTGTGTTCTGGTGTGTGTTGCTCAGGCTGATGTGTGTGTTCTGGTGTGTGTTGCTCAGGCTGATGTGTGTGTTCTGGTGTGTGTTCTGGTGTGTGTTGCTCAGGCTGATGTGTGTGTTCTGGTGTGTGTTGCTCAGGCTGATGTGTGTGTTCTGGTGTGTGTTCTGGTGTGTGTTGCTCAGGCTGATGTGTGTGTTCTGGTGTGTGTTGCTCAGGCTGATGTGTGTGTGTTCTGGTGTGTGTTGCTCAGGCTGATGTGTGTTTGTTCTGGTGTGTGTTGCTCAGGCTGATGTGTGTGTGTTCTGGTGTGTGTTGCTCAGGCTGATGTGTGTGTTCTGGTGTGTGTTGCTCAGGCTGATGTGTGTGTGTTCTGGTGTGTGTTGCTCAGGCTGATGTGTGTGTGTTCTGGTGTGTGTTGCTCAGGCTGATGTGTGTGTTCTGGTGTGTGTTGCTCAGGCTGATGTGTGTGTGTTCTGGTGTGTGTTGCTCAGGCTGATGTGTGTGTGTTCTGGTGTGTGTTGCTCAGGCTGATGTGTGTGTGTTCTGGTGTGTGTTGCTCAGGCTGATGTGTGTGTTCTGGTGTGTGTTGCTCAGGCTGATGTGTGTGTTCTGGTGTGTGTTGCGCAGGCTGATGTGTGTGTTCTGGTGTGTGTTGCTCAGGCTGATGTGTGTGTTCTGGTGTGTGTTGCTCAGGCTGATGTGTGTGTGTTTTGGTGTGTGTTGCTCAGGCTGATGTGTGTGTTGCTCAGGCTGATGTGTGTGTTCTGGTGTGTGTTGCTCAGGCTGATGTGTGTGTGTTCTGGTGTGTGTTGCTCAGGCTGATGTGTGTGTGTTCTGGTGTGTGTTGCTCAGGCTGATGTGTGTGTGTTCTGGTGTGTGTTGCTCAGGCTGATGTGTGTGTTCTGGTGTGTGTTGCTCAGGCTGATGTGTGTGTTCTGGTGTGTGTTGCTCAGGCTGATGTGTGTGTTCTGGTGTGTGTTGCTCAGGCTGATGTGTGTGTGTTTTGGTGTGTGTTGCTCAGGCTGATGTGTGTGTGTTCTGGTGTGTGTTGCTCAGGCTGATGTGTGTGTTCTGGTGTGTGTTGCTCAGGCTGATGTGTGTGTTCTGGTGTGTGTTGCTCAGGCTGATGTGTGTGTGTTTTGGTGTGTGTTGCTCAGGCTGATGTGTGTGTTCTGGTGTGTGTTGCTCAGGCTGATGTGTGTGTTCTGGTGTGTGTTGCTCAGGCTGATGTGTGTGTGTTCTGGTGTGTGTTGCTCAGGCTGATGTGTGTGTTCTGGTGTGTGTTGCTCAGGCTGATGTGTGTGTTCTGGTGTGTGTTGCGCAGGCTGATGTGTGTGTTCTGGTGTGTGTTGCTCAGGCTGATGTGTGTGTGTTCTGGTGTGTGTTCTGGTGTGTGTTGCTCAGGCTGATGTGTGTGTTCTGGTGTGTGTTGCTCAGGCTGATGTGTGTGTTCTGGTGTGTGTTGCTCAGGCTGATGTGTGTGTTCTGGTGTGTGTTGCTCAGGCTGATGTGTGTGTGTTCTGGTGTGTGTTGCTCAGGCTGATGTGTGTGTGTTCTGGTGTGTGTTGCTCAGGCTGATGTGTGTGTGTTCTGGTGTGTGTTGCTCAGGCTGATGTGTGTGTTCTGGTGTGTGTTGCGCAGGCTGATGTGTGTGTGTTCTTGTGTGTGTTGCTCAGGCTGATGTGTGTGTGTTCTGATGTGTGTTGCTCAGGCTGATGTGTGTGTGTTCTGGTGTGTGTTGCTCAGGCTGATGTGTGTGTTCTGGTGTGTGTTGCTCAGGCTGATGTGTGTGTGTTCTGGTGTGTGTTGCGCAGGCTGATGTGTGTGTTCTGGTGTGTGTTGCTCAGGCTGATGTGTGTGTTTTGGTGTGTGTTGCTCAGGCTGATGTGTGTGTTCTGGTGTGTGTTGCTCAGGCTGATGTGTGTGTTCTGGTGTGTGTTGCTCAGGCTGATGTGTGTGTGTTCTGGTGTGTGTTGCTCAGGCTGATGTGTGTGTGTTCTGGTGTGTGTTGCTCAGGCTGATGTGTGTGTTCTGGTGTGTGTTGCTCAGGCTGATGTGTGTGTTCTGGTGTGTGTTGCGCAGGCTGATGTGTGTGTGTTCTGGTTTGTGTTCTGGTGTGTGTTGCTCAGGCTGATGTGTGTGTTTTGGTGTGTGTTGCTCAGGCTGATGTGTGTGTTCTGGTGTGTGTTGCTCAGGCTGATGTGTGTGTTCTGGTGTGTGTTGCTCAGGCTGATGTGTGTGTGTTCTGGTGTGTGTTGCTCAGGCTGATGTGTGTGTGTTCTGGTGTGTGTTCTGGTGTGTGTTGCTCAGGCTGATGTGTGTGTTTTGGTGTGTGTTGCTCAGGCTGATGTGTGTGTTCTGGTGTGTGTTGCTCAGGCTGATGTGTGTGTTCTGGTGTGTGTTGCTCAGGCTGATGTGTGTGTGTTCTGGTGTGTGTTGCTCAGGCTGATGTGTGTGTTCTGGTGTGTGTTGCTCAGGCTGATGTGTGTGTTCTGGTGTGTGTTGCTCAGGCTGATGTGTGTGTGTTCTGGTGTGTGTTGCTCAGGCTGATGTGTGTGTGTTCTGGTGTGTGTTGCTCAGGCTGATGTGTGTGTTCTGGTGTGTGTTGCTCAGGCTGATGTGTGTGTTCTGGTGTGTGTTGCTCAGGCTGATGTGTGTGTTCTGGTGTGTGTTGCTCAGGCTGATGTGTGTGTGTTCTGGTGTGTGTTGCTCAGGCTGATGTGTGTGTGTTCTGGTGTGTGTTGCTCAGGCTGATGTGTGTGTGTTCTGGTGTGTGTTCTGGTGTGTGTTGCTCAGGCTGATGTGTGTGTTCTGGTGTGTGTTGCTCAGGCTGATGTGTGTGTTCTGGTGTGTGTTGCTCAGGCTGATGTGTGTGTGTTCTGGTGTGTGTTGCTCAGGCTGATGTGTGTGTTGTGTTCTGGTGTGTGTTGCTCAGGCTGATGTGTGTGTGTTCTGGTGTGTGTTGCTCAGGCTGATGTGTGTGTGTTCTGGTGTGTGTTGCTCAGGCTGATGTGTGTGTGTTCTGGTGTGTGTTGCTCAGGCTGATGTGTGTGTGTTCTGGTGTGTGTTCTGGTGTGTGTTGCTCAGGCTGATGTGTGTGTGTTCTGGTGTGTGTTGCTCAGGCTGATGTGTGTGTTCTGGTGTGTGTTGCTCAGGCTGATGTGTGTGTTCTGGTGTGTGTTGCTCAGGCTGATGTGTGTGTTCTGGTGTGTGTTGCTCAGGCTGATGTGTGTGTTGTGTTCTGGTGTGTGTTGCTCAGGCTGATGTGTGTGTGTTCTGGTGTGTGTTGCTCAGGCTGATGTGTGTGTGTTCTGGTGTGTGTTGCTCAGGCTGATGTGTGTGTGTTCTGGTGTGTGTTCTGGTGTGTGTTGCTCAGGCTGATGTGTGTGTTCTGGTGTGTGTTGCTCAGGCTGATGTGTGTGTTCTGGTGTGTGTTGCTCAGGCTGATGTGTGTGTTGTGTTCTGGTGTGTGTTGCTCAGGCTGATGTGTGTGTGTTCTGGTGTGTGTTGCTCAGGCTGATGTGTGTGTGTTCTGGTGTGTGTTGCTCAGGCTGATGTGTGTGTTCTGGTGTGTGTTGCTCAGGCTGATGTGTGTGTGTTCTGGTGTGTGTTGCTCAGGCTGATGTGTGTGTGTTCTGGTGTGTGTTGCTCAGGCTGATGTGTGTGTGTTCTGATGTGTGTTGCTCAGGCTGATGTGTGTGTTCTGGTGTGTGTTGCTCAGGCTGATGTGTGTGTTCTGGTGTGTGTTGCTCAGGCT
>JAPDVR010000013.1:530000-557500 GCA_026230005.1 Gila orcuttii
TAAGTGCTATTATTATTATATAACCGCATCTCATCTGCGTATGGATATCAGTGCTGTTATTATCATATAACTTCATCTCATCTGCGTATGGATATAAGTGCTATTATTATATAACTGCATCTCACCTGCGTATGGATATCAGTGCTATTATTATCATATAACCGCATCTCATCTGCGTATGGATATCAGTGCTGTTATTATCATATAACTGCATCTCATCTGCGTATGGATATAAGTGCTATTATTATATAACTGCATCTCATCTGCGTATGGATATCAGTGCTGTTATTATTATTATATAACTGCATCTCATCTGCGTATGGATATCAGTGCTGTTATTATTATTATATAACTGCATCTCATCTGTGTATGGATATAAGTGCTATTATTATATAACTGCATCTCATCTGCGTATGGATATCAGTGCTATTATTATCATATAACCGCATCTCATCTGCGTATGGATATAAGTGCTATTATTATCATATAACCGCATCTCATCTGCGTATGGATATAAGTGCTATTATTATCATATAACCGCATCTCATCTGCGTATGGATATCAGTGCTGTTATTATCATATAACCGCATCTCATCTGCGTATGGATATCAGTGCTGTTATTATTATTATATAACTGCATCTCATCTGCGTATGGATATAAGTGCTATTATTATATAACTGCATCTCACCTGCGTATGGATATCAGTGCTATTATTATCATATAACCGCATCTCATCTGCGTATGGATATCAGTGCTATTATTATCATATAACCGCATCTCATCTGCGTATGGATATAAGTGCTATTATTATATAACTGCATCTCATCTGCGTATGGATATAAGTGCTATTATTATCATATAACCGCATCTCATCTGCGTATGGATATAAGTGCTATTATTATATAACTGCATCTCACCTGCGTATGGATATCAGTGCTATTATTATCATATAACCGCATCTCATCTGCGTATGGATATCAGTGCTATTATTATCATATAACCGCATCTCATCTGCGTATGGATATAAGTGCTATTATTATATAACTGCATCTCATCTGCGTATGGATATCAGTGCTGTTATTATTATTATATAACTGCATCTCATCTGCGTATGGATATCAGTGCTGTTATTATTATTATATAACTGTATCTCATCTGCGTATGGATATCAGTGCTATTATTATTATATAACTGCATCTCATCTGCGTATGGATATAACCGCTATTATATTATATTGATTGTTTACATAGCCTCAAAACTTAGTATCACACAGGTCTAATCTGATAAATGAAGATATTAAGATATTATAAACATTAACCTGATGATTTGACTTGTTTGGACAGGGCGAGTCCTTCGTTCTACAGAAACGTGGTGAAGGTCCAGAAGCATGTGACGTTTAACCAGGTTAAAGGCATCTTTGGATTCACAGACAGTGACTGTATCGGTGAGCAGATCTTCTTCTTCTGAAGCGTTTGATCCAGTGTTCGTCAGGCACGTTTAATCACGTGTGTTTGCAGGTAAAATCAGTTTCCCGGCCATTCAAGCGGCTCCGTCCTTCAGCAACTCTTTCCCGCAGATCTTCGGTGACAGGAACGACGTTCAGTGTCTCATTCCGTGTGCCATCGATCAGGTGAGACGTTCAAATACACGTTCACACGCTTTTCCACTCTCTGAATCAACTGAACCTAAATAAAATGATTGACTAGCTTTGGAAATGCCACAGGCCAGCGCCACCTGCTGGTCAAAACATGAAGAATAACAGCTTTAAACCAACTGCAAATGTTAAATCTGTTAAATCGGTAACCCGTTTACAATAAGTTCATTAGTTAACATTAGTTAACTACCTTAATTAACTAAGAATGAACAATACTGCTACAGCATTAATTATTCTTAGTTAATATTAATTTCAACATTTACTAATACGTTATTAAAATCAAAGGTTGTATTTGTTAACATAGTTAATGCACTGTGAACTAACATGAACAAACAATGAACAGCTGTATTTTTATTAACTAACATTAACAAAGATTAACAAATACTGTAATAAATCTATTGCTCATTGTTAGTTCATGCTAGTCAATACATTAATGTTGAACGTTATTGTAAAGTGTTACTGTTAAATCTACTAATAAGCGTTCTGATGGTGTGAAGTGATGCTGCTGAACGTCACATGTTCCTCTGTTCCTCAGGATCCGTATTTCCGGATGACGCGTGACGTAGCTCCGCGGATCGGCTATCTGAAACCGGCTCTGCTTCACTCCACGTTCTTCCCGGCGCTTCAGGGCGCGCAGACCAAGATGAGCGCTAGCGACGCTAACTCCTCCATCTTCCTCACTGACACGGCCAAACAGATCAAAAACAAGGTGCCGTTCACTCTCATCACGACTCAACTAGCGTTTCACTCAAGTCTCCTTCATTTATACAGCGCTTTAACAATATGGACTGTTTCACAGCAGCTTTACAGTGATAATAGGAGATTACAGTAACAGAGATTGTTTAGGCTTTACAGCAGATTTAGAATAAAGTTATTCTCGAGAACGCAAACCTTGAAACAGGATCCAAGGTACAAGTTTTGAACATTTTTTAAAACGTTATCATCTCTGTGTAAACTTCAAAAATGTGAATCTGTGAAACGTTGACGGCACACATGCGTATCATGCAGAGCCGTCGCAAGGACTGTGCGAACTGTGCAAGCGCACAGGGCCTCGCGCCACTGGGGGGCCTCGCAATCCTGCTGTTTTTTTTGGCTTTTTTCAACAAATTAAGCGGGTTTTTCATAGGGCTGTAATCTCCCTGTCGACTAGTCGATTTACTGGTCGATACTTTCTGGATCAACCAAAATTCTGATTTTTTGCCGTGTTAATTTCATCAGGTGGAAAGCACTAATTGCTAATGGGGGAGTTTTCAGAGCACCCGTTTCACAGGTAACAGCCTGTCTTCAGAACACCCCCCATGTTTTCACTTTTTTTTGATTAGCCCAACCCACTGGAGACAGATTGAAGAAAGTACTAGAAGACACTGGTCTGGTGGTTTGCTGAATATTAATTTTATTGTGAGCATTTAATTTACTGTCAGTCCTCCTCTACCATGTCAAAGACATCGGCAGTGTGGCAGCATTTTACGAAAATAGATAACGGAAAAAAAGTCGAATGCAAAGTTTGCAAGCAACAGTTTGCATATGACAGCTCGACTACAAACATGCATGGCATATCACCTAAAAACGGTGAGCTGCGTTAGGTTGCCCCGTCTGTTTTGAGTAGGCTATATGAATGAACATATAAGAAGTGGCATAAAACATTGAAATATGCCATTTAGTAATAATTGTTTTATAACTGCAGGCGCACCCGCACCCGACGACGGTATTGCGCAATTGCGCTGTGTTTGTTTTGAGCACTTTATTTCTTTTCTGCTCTCGTCTTTGTCTGGTTTGTTTAATAAATATTCTTTTTTTTTATTAAAGTGGATGTGCCTTGTGTGTTTAAGAGTAAAAGCTTTAAGTTAATAGTCTATTGGTGTCTCAGCCGAGGACATGCACAGAGCGGCTGAAATGATTGTGTCTGTCAGTTATTATAACATTATGACAAAAACAATTGTCTAAATTAAGTTGCATATTCCTCAACAGTTCTTGTGCTGATATCACTAGTTGACATAGTACTATTTTCGGAAATCATATATAATAATCAAATGCTATATTGCGCAGGTGCTGTCAGAGCCGACAGTTCCCATTTCAAGTTCGCACAGGGCCTCGCACCCCACCAGCGACGGCACTGGTATCATGTGTTTAGTCTATAGATATGCGTGTGTGAATATATATGTGCGCAGGCGTGTCGTCTTTCTTTACAAATTGACATCGACAAATTACTTGTCTGGCCTTAAAAATTCCTAATACAGAATTTTTTGCCGCTCCTGCGTATCCATGCGAGCTGGAATGATTCTGACACGGTTTTGTCTGTACAGAGGCGATTATCACATGACTCACACGAGCTCTTCTTCTGCAGGTCAACAAACACGCGTTCTCCGGCGGGAAGGACACGGTCGAGGAACACCGTAAGCTCGGTGGGAATCCAGATGTGGACGTTTCCTTCATGTATCTGACGTTCTTCCTGGAAGACGATGAACAGCTGGAGAAGATCCGACAGGTGAGTGAACACGCTGATGACATCATCATACAGGCAAACCAAACATTATTCAGACACCAGATATCAGCTTTACTAGTGTGTGCAGGACACTATAGATCATTTATGTAAGTGAGGAGAGCAAAATAAAGTCACATATTACACCCAAAAACTCTTCATACAGCGACTACCAGTAACATTTATTAAAATTTGGGAGCAAAAATGATTGGGACACTTTGAGCTGATCATGTTTTGCTGAAGTATTTTTCCTTTAATAACTAATGCACCTTTTTACACCACAGACTGAACAACATGAAGCATTGCTTGGTGATTGGTTGAGCTAAACTGGTATTATCTAATTGTGTAGTTAAATTTAACAGCTGACAGATATTCAACATAATTCATGTGTGAGAGTCTAACAGAAGGACGGACAAAACCAGTGAAATATCCACTGATTTAATAACTCTGAGTTCTGCTCATATTTTACTACCATTTTCTAAACTATAGTGAATAAACTGATAATGTGAGAGATGTTGAAGGAGTCTGAATAAGTTTAGTTTGACTGAAACTAAAAGCATGATGTGTAAATGAGTGTTGTGTCTCAGGACTACAGGAGCGGAGCGCTTCTCACCGGCGAGCTGAAGAAGTGTTTGATCGAGACGCTTCAGCCCATGATCGCAGCGCATCAGGAGAGACGCAAACTCGTGACCGACGAGACCGTGCGACAGTTCATGACCCCGCGCAAACTACACTTCAACTGCTAGAAACAACACGTCATCCTCACTGTCTTCTGCTCGTGTCTAATAAACCTGTGATGAATAAACAGCTCCACACTGATGTTGTCAATGACGTTTAATCTGACAGTAAACGTGTGAATCCCTGATACGAGCTCGACACGACTGAGATTAAAGGGTTACACCTGACTAACACTAGCTCTGTTTCCATCAAACCTACGTTTATACGGATATCGCATAAAAAAACGCTGGATGGAAATGACATGAGCATAAATTATAAAAATGCTTAAATACATTTTTATCCAATAAGATGTCATGCACATAAACTACGACAGAAACACATTTCCAGAATAAATCCCTCAAACCTCATGTGGCTGTGATTGGATAACTGGAGTAACCAGCGGACCAATGGCGTCGCAGCGTCTCTAATGTTGGTTTGGTGTTTCTGAAAGTGGAAGTGTGTGATCAGAATGATTGGGTTTAATTCCCTCCAGAAGCGTCTCACACACACACGAGTGTGTTCCCGAACACCAGCATCCGAACGCAAGAGAACACGACAGCGTTTATTGTGTTTCATCTGACGCTCGACACACTCGTTTATGATGGAGGGAAAAGAGCACGATTCCAGAAACTTACACTTTTATTACTGATATTTGAGCCAATTTCCCAGGAAATGATGATTTTGTTCACATTAAACACATGAGATGGAAACGCTGCTTTATTCTCAAAAGTATTATGCAACATTCTAGTTAAATCCCCAGCTTTAGATGGAAACAGCTACTAACAGCTCATGTGTGTTTAAACAAGGACTCGCATGATTCAAGTCACAGAGGACAGTAGTTAGTGAGTTTGAATTCAAACCCTTCGACAGTCACATGATGCTCTTCAGCATCTGAGGTAGACACTGCAAAACACACTCAAGTACACATTAATGCAAATGATACACATTCATGAGTAAATACACACACACATGATATTAAACATTGTGCAGGATCCAAAACTTGTGCAAAGAGAAGATGTGAGCCTGATCTTCACGCCGCTGGACGCAGAAAGCGGATCACCAGTTCGTACGTGGCGAAGACGGACATGTTGACGGGAAAGGCGCGGATGCAGTTTAGCGTCAGGCCTCTGAACAGGACGGCTAGGCCTTCGGTCCTCACGCTGTGTGTGACGCAGTGGAAGAATCCTCTGTAGAAGCGGCCGCTCACGCCGGACACCTGCAGACGGGCCTTGATCACGTCCATCGGCGTCCCGACGGCCCAACCACACATCCCAGAAACCCCACCGGCCAGCAGAACCACCGGCCAGCCTGAGGACACACACTCCACTAGTGAACGCTGACAAAATACAACTCTAGTGTTCTCACTCAATTTTATGCCAAAAAGGTTCCATATAAGGAGAGATGTCTTCAATTATTGCATAATACTTTCATGTTTAAAGTGGTGGTTGATTATTATTTCACTTTTCTAACTTTGGTTGTAAGAGTTACAACGCTTAAAGTTCAAAGCAAAGGGAGATATATAATTTTTTTCCAGAAATCGCTTTTTAAGGACTACAACAAATGGCTGGTAGGGACTACACGAGCTTCCTCCCGGGTCAGTGACATCACTAACCCTAAAATTTACATAAATTCCACCCCTGGGAACACGCAGTCCATGTTGAGAAGAGGAAGAGTTGTTGTAGTAGAGCAAATTTGAGTCTGCTCAAGCTGTCGCATTCGTCATTTCACAAGCAATACAGTTTGTACAGCCCACGACTGCTGATGGACTCCGCCCTATCAGCATAGACCTCGTCCACAACTGCTGACGGACTCCGCCCTATCAGCATAGACCCCGCCCACGACTGCTGACGGACTCCGCCCTATCAGCATAGACCCCGTCCACGACTGCTGACAGACTCCGCCCTATCAGCATAGACCCGCCCACGACTGCTGACGGACTCCGCCCTATCAGCATAGACCCCGCCCATGACTGCTGACAGACTCCGCCCTATTAGCATAGACCCCCCCCCCGACTGCTAACAAACTTCGCCCTATCAGCATAGACCCCGCCCACGACTGCTGACAGACTCCGCCCTATCAGCATAGACCCCGCCCATGACTGCTGACAGACTCCGCCCTATTAGCATAGACCCCGCCCACGACTGCTGACAGACTCCGCCCATTAGCATAGACCCCGCCCACAGTGAGCAGTACATAGTCCGCCATGTTTATCTCCTCACCAGAGCGTTTAACTGCAGAATTCAAGTAAGAAATCTGTTCTTATTAAAGCTACTAAAGTTATTCAGTCAAGAGCAGTAAGTTATTTTCTGTTTTTCTTTTGTTGTTTGATTCATATTAACAGCATGAACAGCAGTAGGTTCTGTATATTATGCTGCTGTCACTTTAATACACAGATCTAATATACATGTTATTTCATTCACTGCTGTTTACATTCAGACAAAACCGACTGTGTTTATGCAAACTTTGTGTGTATTTGACAGTTTAAGCGCAATAAGACGTGAAAGAGAACATAGTTTAATACTCACGGGACGTCCAGCTTTCTGTGTGCGTGATTTCCTAACTTTCATGATGATGAAGAATTGTAATGTAACGTGAGAGTAACCGCGATAGAGATGATAATCAAAACCAAACTGATGTTTTAGTTTTTTGTCAGAGTATGTAAGGCCCAAGCTCCGCCCTCTTCTGGATAGGGGTGGAGCAGCAGCTCATTTGCATTTAAAGATACATGCACGAAAACACCATGTATTTCCTTCCTCTCAAAAATGGGTATAATAAACAAGCTATTTACAGCTGAAACTTCACAGACACATTCTGGGGACCCCTGATATTACATCTTGTAAAACGAGGCATAATAGGTTCCCTTTAAGTTTCGTTACAAGCTGTTGTATAAAAAAGTGATTAATGCATGAAAAGTTTTACATATAGCCTGTAAATGGATTGATTAAAGGTGACATGTTATGCCTCTTTTCACAAGATGTAATATAAATCTATGGTGTCCCCAGAATGTGTATGTGAAATTTCAGCTCAAAATACCAGATCATTTATTACAGCTTGTCGAATTTGCCCCTTTTTGGAGATGGTCCTCACTGCAGAACACGAAATGTTGGATCCAGATCCAACTCCTCCCACCTTACATATACCTAAACCTACCCATCTCCACCCCCTGATCCCTGAACCCACCCCTAATCCTACCCATCTCCACCCCCTGATCCCTAAACCCACCCCTAATCTCCACCCCCTGATCCCTAAACCCACCCCTAATCCTACCCATCTCCACCCCTTAGATCTGGATCCAACTCCGCCCCCTGGATCTCGTGTACTGCAATGAGGTGCTACTGACTTTTTGGGTGTGAGCAAAAACTCAGCGTTTTTGTGTGTGTCCCTTTAAATGCAAATGAGCTGCAGCTCCGCCTCCGTTCAGAAGAGGGCGGAGTCTTTACACGAGCTTCAGAAACTCCGGCAATAACAAAACAGGCCAATCTCACTCATCCAGAATCCCAGAATAACCAGTAGCGAGTGCAGCCTTACGGAGAGACTCAGGAAGAGTTTCTGAATGTTAGTGGACACATTTATGTAGTTGTTGTGGAGTTACATTGATCATCTCATCATCATGTTGAACTTCTACACAAGTGTCCACAGTTCCTGAGGTGTTTATAAGACAGCGGTGACATGTTCTGGTCAATAGTGTTCAGTGCTCGTCTGTGCTCAACGACAGAACAGTTTCAGGCTTTGCTGGATCTTCTGCCGGTGCGTTAGAACTGCTCACTGTTGTCGCTCGAGAAACCGAATGTCGGCTGGTGTGTGTAAACGTGCAGATTAAGAGTCGGTAATATTACCGGCCCTTAATCTGCACGTTTATAATATTACCGACTCTTAATCTGCACGTTTATAATATTATAAAAAGATCCTCTTCATACGTCAGAAGAGGAGTGAAATCTGATCGGCTTATTTTTTGTCATGCTCTCAGAGAAAGACTCACCAGAACAAAGTTACTGGGTTTCACTTTTCACATTTTCTGTGTTGGTAGAAGCACCGGATTATAGCATTATTCATGATATGTCCCCTTTAAGAGCTTCTGATGTGTTGATGTTCAGATGATCTTACCCGGCTGCTTGTTCTCTGCAGACAGTGCATCACAGATGGTGTTGTAAGTGAGGAAGTAAGTGGCGAATGAGGGTCCGTCTCGCAGCGCTAGAGCAGCAGAACCCTTATAAAGACCCAGCGGACCCTCGTCGCGGGCGATTCTGAGCAGGCAGTGCAGCGGACCACTGTATCGACGGCCTTCAGCCTGACACTGCAGACGGACTTTCACCATGTCTGCGGGAGACATCACCAACACCTGAACACACAGCAAACGGAGGTTTACACTTGTTGTAGGGCTATAACGATTCCCGCAAGTCACGATTCGATACATATCCCGATACTGAACTCACAATTCGATACATATCCCGATACTGAACTCACGATTCGATACATATAACGATACTGAACTCACGTTTCCTCACGATTCGATACATATCCCGATACTGAACTCACGATTCGATACATATCCCGATACTGAACTCACGTTTCGATACATATCACGATACTGAACTCACGTTTCGAAACATATCCCGATACTTAACTCACGATTCGATACATATCACGATACTGAACTCACAATTCGAAACATTTCCGGATACTGAACTCACGTTTCGATACATATCACGATACTGAACTCACGTTTCGATACATATCACGATACTGAACTTACGATTCGATACATATCCCGATACTGAACTCACGATTCGATACATATCACGATACTGAACTCACGTTTCGATACATATCCCGATACTGAACTCACGATTTGATACATATCCCGATACTGAACTCACGATTCGATACATATCACGATACTGAACTCACGTTTCGATACATATCCCGATACTGAACTCACGATTTGATACATATCCCGATACTGAACTCGCGATTCGATACATATCCCGATACTGAACTCACGTTTCGATACATATCCCGATACTGAACTCGCGATTCGATACATATCCCGATACTTAACTCCCGTTTCGATACATATCCCGATACTGAACTCACGTTTCGAAACATATCCCGATACTGAACTCACGTTTCGAAACATATCCCGATACTGAACTCACGATTCGATCAAGCGGCAACCTCCCCGTCTCTCTCTTGAAACCAACACGGACTGACATCGACTGGCCGCTTGTGGCTGGGAGCAAAAGTGAGTCAAATCTGTATCTCCCCCATGTTAAAATGCCGATAAATCTTCATTGTTTATCCTTTTGATCTTTCATTAAAAAAAATTGCAAAAATCTAACCTTTCATTGAAGTAAAAGAATTGAAAGTGGGGGGTAAATCACATTATGAAATAAATGCTTTTCTCTAAAACACACTGGCCATAATTTTTGGCTCCCTGTTATTAAATACTTTTTGTAATCTCCTTTTGCCAAGATAACAGCTCTGAGTTTTCTTATATAATGCCTGATGAGTTTGGAGAACGCCTGACCTGAGATCAGAGACCATTCCTCCATACAGAATCTCTCCAGATCCTTCAGATTCACAAGTTCATGTTGGTGCTTCTTCTCTTCAGTTCACCACACTCATTTTCTAAAGGGTTCAGTTTAGGGGATTGGGACGGTCATGGCAGAAACTTCATTTTGAGCTCAGTTACCCATTTTTGTATTGATTTTGATGTTTCTTTTGGACCGTTGTCCTGATGGAAGATCCAACCACAACATATAAGATCCAGCAGTATATTTAACCGTAGGCATGGGGTACTTTTTATCCCTGTTTGCACCAAACACATCTGGTGGGTTTGCTGCCAAAAAGCCCTTTTTTTGTTTCATCTGACCACAGAATCCAGTCCCTTTTAAAGATCCAGTCGTGTCTGACAGCTGAATATGCTGGAGTTTGTTTTTGGACGAGCGAGGAGGATTTTTCTTGAAACCCTTCCAAACAACATGTGGGGATGTAGGGGTTGTTTGATATATTTTGTTTAGGCTTTCTGACACCAAGACCAAGTAATCTCTGCAATTCTCCATCTGTGATCCTTGAAGAGTCTTTGGCCACTCAAACTCTCCTCCTCACTGTGCATTAAGACAATATAGACACACGTCCTCTTCCTGGCAGATTCATAACATGTTTAGTTGATTGGAACTTCTTAATTATTGCCTTGATGGTCAAGCTATTTGCTATTTTTAGCTATTTTTGCTACTTTAGCTATTTTCTTACAGCCATTTTCTATTTTGTAATGCTCAACAATCCTTTGATGCACATCAGAACTATATTCTTTGGTTTTACTCATTGTGATGGATGATTAAGGGAATTTGGCCTTTGTGTTTCCTCATGTTTAAACTCCTGTGAAACAAGAAGTCATAGCAAGACAATTTAATGTTCCTAGTCACCCTGGTGTGCTAAAAAAAGGGGTAAATATTAATAGGAATATACTTCAGAGATATTTTACATGTAAAAAATTCTAGGGGTGCCAATAATTGTGGCCAATGTGTTTTAGAGAAAAGCATTTATTTCATAATGTGATTTACCCCCCACTTTCAATTCTTTTACTTCAATGAAAGGTTAGGTTTGTGCATTTTTTTTAATGAAAGATCAAAAGGATAAACAATGCAGATTTATTTTTTACAGGCGTTTTTGATCATATTTACCAGGGGTGCCATTAACTCTGACCATGACTGTAGCTAATTTTGCCCTTCATGACAACTGTGAGGGGGTGAATTTTTTTATAACTCATCCGTTTGGCCACTTGAGTGACAGGCCGCTTGAGTGACATTGCCGCTGATGTCACTACTAGCCGTTTGTCTACTGTCTGTTAGCATCACGTCACCTCAGCTAATCCGCCTCTGCACATTTTCGTTTATATGGGAGTGACGCGCAACCAAGATGGCGACGGCAGGCTCCGCCCACTTTAGGCTTCAGAAACGCTCTTCAGAAACACTACGGGTGACGTCACACACACACTACGTCCATATTTTATACAGTCTATGTGTGTGAAGCGATGAAGCGCACCTGAGCGACGCCTCCGCTGAACCCAGACAGAAATATATCAGCTTTATGATGCGGATCCACTGCGCTTCTGTGCCGCATCTGATGCAGGGAATGCAGAACGTTCCTGTATGTGCCGAACACCAGAGACGAGCTGATGGAGACGGTGGTCAGCGGCATCGACATCCCTCGGTAGAAACCACCGACCTGAAACACACCATAATAATCCTTAATAATCCTGAATCAGAATAAGTTCCTCTTGCAGCATCTCTTCTCTGATGATGTGGGCGGGGCAACCTGTCACTCACATGAGATCAGCCAATAGCAAACCACAACCGTCCAATCAAATTCCCCACAGACACAATCAAGCCCCGCCCACATTTGTTTTTGTTCCAGAAGCGTTTCACTCGATATACGACACAATAGAGGAGAAAAGATGCACAACTTCACTTTCATGATGAGTTTCTGAAGTGTTTCTGATACTCACGCCTTCAGTTCTGCAGGTTCTTCTCACACAATCCCAAACGCCGGAATAATGAGTCTGTGTCTGGAGTCTCACCTGTAACATCAGCAGCCGTTACACACACACACACACACACACACACACACACACACACCTGGAGAATGTATGATCAGGTGAGGATGATGATGATGAAGGGTTTTACCTTCACGGTGTCCAGCGGATACCCCACCGCCACTCCGAACGCTCCTGAACACACACATCATACACTCAACACTACAAGACACATTTATGAATATGATTCTTCACGAGACTATCAGCTCTAATCTAATGCATTACAGAATCTACAGTTGTTATCCAATGAGCATTTATCTATTTAAGATGCACTAATTTGCATATATTTCTAGAACTTTAAAAGAACACATTTAACATCAAACACATGTGAAAGATACATATAACTGATCTTTCTATTTCTGTATACACACGTTGTCAGAAGACATTCTTATATCTTGAACAATTTACATATTTTAATGCATCATACAAGGTAAAGCAATGAATGAGATATTCAGAATGATATACTTTAGCTTTGTGTAAATGAAACTTCCCATGGAGAATTATTAATGTCACATTCACACACACTGAGAAACGGACACGAACCTCCGACAGAACCGGCGATGAAATCCGCGAGATGCATCGCGATCCGAACCAGAAGAACCGAGCAGAGGAACCGAATCAGAAGAACCAATCAGAGGAACCGAACCCGAAGAACCAATCAGAGGAACCGAACCATAAGAATCGAACAGAGGATCCGAACCAGAAGAACCGATCAGAGGAACCGAACCCGAAGAACCGATCAGAGGAACCGAACCATAAGAACCGAACAGAGGATCCGAACCAGAAGAACTGACCAGAGGAACCTAACTAGTAGAACCGATCAGAGGATCCGAACTAGAAGAACCGAATCTATCGGAACCGATCAATCACAAGCATCGGAATCATCCGGTTCGATCCCCAGAACGCGTGAGGTCAGCGGAGAAACGACTTCATGATGATGATGAAGAACAACGATGAAGAGAAGCGCGTGCCGTTTACGGGTGTGTGTGTGTGTCGCTTTTGTCATTGCGGAAATGTGAAACCGAAGGTCACCTTCAGAACACACTCGTTCACTGTGACGAGCGCGAGCGCGCTGATGTTTCAGATGATCTCTCTGATTTACAGTCGCAGAAAATATAAATATCAGCTGTATGAAATATAAAGCCAGCGAGTGTCAGATCAGTGTGTGTGTGTGTGTGTGTTCCTGCAGTGTGTGTCCACTGTGTGGCGCTGCTCTTCATCGTGTCACTGTCGATGATGAGGAGGAGGAAGAAACAGAATTAAAGTTACAGTCACGAGTTTTACAAATGAACAGATCTGAACAGCTTCAGCGCTCTGAACTCTAAAATCAATTTTATTTCTACAAATTGTTTATATTTTAAGGACACGTCACGGCTATTTTCATGGCAAATTGTAGCAAAATATAAAGTAATTGAAACTGAAATAAAAATGAACATTTTTTTTTTGTTGCTACATTTCCTATACTTTTTATTAATCTTATTTCAGGTTTAGTTATTTTAGTATTTAATGAGAAATATTGACAGCAATAGTTGAAACAAAATAAATTTTATTGTATTTGGTAACACTTTACAATAAGGTTAATTAGTTAACCACCTTAGTTAACATTAACTAATAATGAACAATACTTCTACAGCATTTATTAATCATAGTTAATAAAAAAAGCGCTATGTAAATGCCTCATTCATTCATAGTTAATATTAATTTCAACATTTACTAATACGTTATTACAATCAAAGGTTATATTTGCTAACATTAGTTAATGCACGGTGAACTAACAATGAACAGCTGTATTTTTTATTAACTAACATTAACAAAGATGAATAATTACTGTAATAAATCTATTGCTCATTGTTGAGTTAGTTAATGCATGAACTAATGTTTACTAATGAACCTTATTGTAAAGTGTTACCGAATATTTTAAGTAACAGGTTTTCTATGGTTCTAGTTAATGATAATAACTGCAAACTCAAGTTCTACTGCACTGTAAATCAGATCCTGCTCATTATGAGTTAGAGTTATGATGATGATGATGATGGGGGTGTTTCTTCATCCTTGAGCTTCTATTGGTCACAGATGGACTTTCCCCTTCATATCAACTTCATTCAGTAAAAATAGCGTGTCGCGCTGCAGCAGCTGCTGGAGAGCTCACACACACTCACACACACTCACACACACACACACACACACCGTCAGGAGATCAGGAGGACAAGCTCTTCATCCTCTCAGGAACAGTTATGGACTTCGCTGCAGGGTGTATTGGGGGTAAGTCGTGCCACAGCACTGAAATGAGTCGAATATCATGATCTGGACAGTGATGTGGAGCATTGAGCTCATGCTGAGAGTCAGCTCACATTTTAAATATAGTATTTTACAACACAGAGTGTTTCAAAGCAGCTTTACAGAGATAACAGGAAAATAGTGCAACACAGTTTGTTTCCAGAGGAAAATAGCGTCACAGTCCAGCTTAAGTAAGTTCAGTGATGGTTCATTTTTGTTGTAAAAAAGTTATTAATTAGCTCTCTGGTTAGACTCTCCTGATGCGTTTCAGTTCTTCATTCAGTCCGAAACACTCAAACTTCACAAACTCAGTCTTTCTGTTAGAACTAAAGCTCATTAAACAGGACTGATCCTGTGAAGCACGAGTAGTCAAACTAAATTTATTCAGACTCCTTCAACATCTCTCACATTATCAGTTTATTCACTATAGTTTAGAAAATGGTAATAAAAGAACTCAGAGTTATTAAATCAGTGGATATTTCACTGGTTTTGTCCGTCCTTCTGTTAGACTCTCACACATGAATTATGTTGAATATCTGTCAGCTGTTAAATTTAACTACACAATTAGATAATACCAGTTTAGCTCAACCAATCACCAAGCAATGCTTCATGTTGTTCAGTCTGTGGTGTAAAAAGGTGCATTAGTTATTAAAGAAAAAACACTTCAGCAAAACATGATCAGCTCAAAGTGTCCCAATCATTTTTGCTCCCAAATTTTAATAAATGTTACTGGTAGTCGCTGTATGAAGAATTTTTGGGTGTAATATGTGACTTTATTTTGCTCTCCTCACTTACATAAATGATCTATAGTGTCCTGCACACACTAGTAAAGCTGATATCTGGTGTCTGAATAATGTTTGGTTTGCCTGTATGATGATCATGATTCTGTGCTCTTGCCACACGCTCGTATGACGCAGGTTTTGCAGGTCAAGGACTGCAGCTCAAACACGATTGCATCACATGTTTCAGTCAGATATACCAGGCCTGACATGCTCTCAATCATCAGGGGCTTTTTCTTCTTTTAACGGAAGTGAATCGATCAAAACTAACTTTATCTGGACAATAACTTTATTCTAGATCTGCTGTAAAGCCTAAACAATCTCTGTTACTGTAATCTCCTGTTATCGCTGTAAAGCTGCTGTGAAACGGTCCATATTGTTAAAGCGCTGTATAAATGGAGACTTGACATCATGAGATCGCCGCTCGCAACACCTGATCCTGGGTTCGATTCCCAGGGAATGCATGGACTGATGAACACACACATGTGTGGATTGAGGTTCTGACTGAATGTTCTGATGTTGCAGGAGCCGCTGGTGTTCTGGTCGGTCACCCGTTCGATACGGTGAAGGTACGCTCGGCTCGAACACTGATCGCATGTGCGCATCGACACACCCGACGCTTGTGCTTCTGCATTCACACTTCAACAATGTCAATCACTCTGAAAACTCAAGGCTCTTTACTGGCATCAGTGGTTCCATGGAGAACCTTAAACAGCCACAGCACAACATTCGTTACAGTGGGAAAAGATTCTTTAGATTATCAAAATCTTCTTCACGAGAAAAAAAAAAGAACTGATCATTAAAAGGGAACCAACCTTTATTTTTCAGAGTGTATAATCAATTAAAATCTAATTACAACAACAAATTATATTAATATTTTAGCTTGAGATTTGAGAGTTCCAGTCAAACAGAGGAACTAAGACTCAACAAAAATATGTTCTAAGAAAGTTTTGCTGACATTAAGTTATGAAAACTTTATTTCTGAATGTCCAACACGTCCAGCGTGTGAACGCTGAGGGAACTTACTTTGTATCATTCTTCAAACATTCTGGAATGTTACTTTTGAATATTCTCTGAACGTTCCGAAACAAGTAGTTACATTTAAAAAATGTCTAACTAAAGCATTTTAGAAAATGATTAAAGACTAGATAACTTTGAACGAACGCTCTAGTAATGTTACTGGAAGAACTTCTGTTCATGCCGTCGAGAGGATGTTCCGTCGGCTGGAACCCAGAATGCAATGCAAGTTTCTTTGGATTAAAGTGTCTGGTAAATGTGTGTGTCTGATATAGAGCATCAAGAAGCATGTCAAACTAATAAGTGATTAATGACAAACTCTCACTGGATATTAAACACACACACACACATACACACAAATGCTCAGAGGTGTGTATTGCATTAAGTATATCAGATTGTTTTTGTCATTGCACGTGTGTTTCTGTGACTGTAAACTAACACTGAAAGGCAGAGGGCAAGAGCGAGTCTCACATGAGCTCGTGTTTTAAAGCATTAGTTCACTTCAGAATCAAAATCTCCTGTTAATTTACTCTCCTCACATCATCCAAGATGTTCATGTGTTTCTTTCTTCAGTGGAAAAGAAATGAAGGTTTTTGAGGAAAACACTCCAGGATTTTCTCCATATAGTGACTTCAATGGAGTCCAACGGGTCGAAGGTCCGAATGTGAGTTTCAGTGCAGCTTCAAAGTCTCGACACGATCCAGCCGAGGAATAAGAGTCTGATCTAGACAAACCAGCGCACATTTATAACTAAATAAACATTTATATACTTTTAAACCACAAATGCTTGAAAAGGTTGTAAGGTCAAGCGTGACGTAGGCGTAAGAACCGACCCAGTGTTTACAAAGCGAACGTGCAAAGACTGAGTCACACGCCATTTACTAAATAAATAAATAAAAGGTAAAACAACGATATCGGATGATTTTGAAGTTTGTAGGAGAAAATAAGATGAGAGTTTTTTGCCCTACATTTATAAACCGGAACACGCGTGACCTTTCACCCTGATGACGTAATGTGTGTCGCATCACAGCTCGTGCAAGACCAGCATTAGTGGTTAAAAGTATATAAATGTTTATTTAGTTATAAATGTGCGCTGGTTTGTCAAGATCAGACTCTTATTCCTCGGCTGGATCGTGTCGAGACTTTGTAGCTGCACTGAAAATCACATTTGGACCTTCGACCCGTTGGACTCCATTGAAGTCACTATATGGAGAAAATCCTGGAGTGTTTTCCTCAAAAACCTTCATTTCTTTACGACTGAAGAAAGACGCACACATTTCTCTCGTCTTGCTCTGATGCCTTTAACCTGATCATCAGATCCTCTCAGCGAAGGGTGTTTTACAGCAGGAGTATTGCTCTGTTGTAGATGAGCGTGAGGCGGTTACACCGGCCGCTCGGGGGTTAACCTCGTAAGTAAAGACCAGGTCAATTCCTCTGTTTCATTGGTCTGGACTGTCATTGAATGTAAATCCACACACAGGACAAACATCACCCAGATCTAGTTTCATTCACTTCTTCTGTGATTTCTGCTGTTGGTGAAGCGTTATCGCCTCAGTTCCAGTGTAATGAGCGACGCTGCATGTTTCAGGTGCGCCTGCAGGTTCAGAGTGTGGAAAAGCCCTTGTATCGCGGGACGCTTCACTGCTTCCAGTCCATCGTTCGCCAGGAAACAGTGAGTGGATTTATTACTGCTATTCCCATCATCACACACTGCTGGTTCATGGCCAGAGGACTGAGACTGAGTCTGGTTTCTCACGAGGGTTTTCCTCCGTTCTGTCACTGAAGGAGTTTTGATTCCTGGTTTAGTTGAGGACATTTAATATTCAATATTATTGATCTCCTGCATTGACACCATTATATGAGAACTGAACTGAGCTGGACGATGACATCACGGTTTTCTCCATATATATATATATATATAAATAAATGAAATAAATTAACTTTTTTACAACAAAAATGAACCATCACTGAACTACTTAAGCTGGGCTGACGCTATTTTCTTCTGGACACAAACTTTGTTGCATTATTTTCCTGTTATCTCTGTAAAGCTGCTTTGAAACACTGTGCTGTAAAATACTATATAAATAAAGCTATACTATGATGTCTTTACAAACATGCATTGAAAGTTCTTGAACTGCAGATCATTGAATCAGATCATTTAACAGTGATAGTACAGAATGTTTAAAGATTATGACCCAGGACTCACTTCACCCCCGTCATTTATATTCGTTAATAAATGACGGAGCGGCTACTCCAGAGCGGCTATATATATATATATATGTCCGCTCTGGAGAAAACAGTGATGTCATCGTCCAGCTCAGTTCAGTTCTCATATAATGGTGTCTATGCAGGAGATCAATAATATTGTTGAATATTAAATTAAATGTCCTCAACTAAACAAAACAAAAGCGACAAAGGCGCCTTTAAATTTCATTAAATATGCTTAAGAAATGAACTTTACTAAGTTCTTGAACTGCAGATAATAAATCAGATGAACAGTGATATTCAGAATGATAAATGTCTGTATTGTAGTAACTCTACTAACCTGAGCTCCAGGAGTCACTCGAGACGCAGAGCTAAATCTGGCTCAGGGAACATCTATATTTACCTGAGAGACGAAGGGTTTCAGGTTCTGAAGACACATCCCAGCGAGCAATGTTGCGTTTAAAAGGCGTCCAATAGCCGTCAAACACAGCCGGATGACTCGGCTCACACACGGCTGAGTTTGGGCTGTCAGGGAACATTTAATAGACATTTAAACCAGAGCCCGAGAATAGACTAGTCATCAATTAGATTAGATGAAATGAAACACCAAATTAAATGAAACCAAACAACTTGTAATCACTGTTTACTTTGCCTACATTATGGAATATCATAAAAAATTATTTTGACAAAAACGACATGTAACTAAATTCAAGGTTATTTTGTCTAGAAGTGCGTTACTCATATCTGGACTATATCAGGTCTATAGTTAACCGAGACGGATATTGCTTGCTGGGATTAACCCTTCGCTCTTCATTAACCCTTCATTAACCCTTCACCCTTCATTAACCCTTCGCTCTTCATTAACCCTTCGCTCTTCATTAACCCTTCACCCTTCATTAACCCTTCGCTCTTCATTAACCCTTCATTAACCCTTCGCTCTTCATTAACCCTTCGCTCTTCATTAACCCTTCACCCTTCATTAACCCTTCGCTCTTCATTAACCCTTCATTAACCCTTCGCTCTTCATTAACCCTTCGCTCTTCATTAACCCTTCACCCTTCATTAACCCTTCGCTCTTCATTAACCCTTCATTAACCCTTCGCTCTTCATTAACCCTTCACCCTTCATTAACCCTTCGCTCTTCATTAACCCTTCATTAACCCTTCGCTCTTCATTAACCCTTCGCTCTTCATTAACCCTTCGCTCTTCATTAACCCTTCGCTCTTCATTAACCCTTCATTAACCCTTCGCTCTTCATTAACCCTTCATTAACCCTTCACCCTTCATTAACCCTTCGCTCTTCATTAACCCTTCATTAACACTTCGCCCTTCATTAACCCTTCACCCTTCATTAACCCTTCGCTCTTCATTAACCCTTCATTAACACTTCGCTCTTCATTAACCCTTCATTAACCCTTCGCTCTTCATTAACCCTTCGCTCTTCATTAACCCTTCGCTCTTCATTAACCCTTCATTAACCCTTCGCTCTTCATTAACCCTTCATTAACCCTTCGCTCTTCATTAACCCTTCGTTCTTCATTAACCCTTCATTAACCCTTCGCTCTTCATTAACCCTTCGCTCTTCATTAACCCTTCGTTCTTCATTAACCCTTCATTAACCCTTCGCTCTTCATTAACCCTTCGTTCTTCATTAACCCTTCATTAACCCTTCGCTCTTCATTAACCCTTCGCTCTTCATTAACCCTTCGCTCTTCATTAACCCTTCATTAACCCTTCGCTCTTCATTAACCCTTCGTTCTTCATTAACCCTTCATTAACCCTTCGCTCTTCATTAACCCTTCGCTCTTCATTAACCCTTCGCTCTTCATTAACCCTTCGCTCTTCATTAACCCTTCGTTCTTCATTAACCCTTCATTAACCCTTCGCTCTTCATTAACCCTTCGCTCTTCATTAACCCTTCGCTCTTCATTAACCCTTCGCTCTTCATTAACCCTTCATTAACCCTTTCTGTTTCTCTAGATGTTGGGTCTCTATAAAGGCATTGGCTCCCCGATGATGGGCCTGACCTTCATCAACGCTATCGTGTTCGGTGTCCAGGGAAACGCCATGCGCATGTTGGGCGCAGACACGCCACAGCACCAGTTCCTAGCGGGCGCGGCAGCCGGGCTAATCCAGTGCATTATTTGCTGCCCGATGGAGCTAGCCAAGACCCGCATGCAGACGCAAGGAACGGGCCAGAAGAACACGACCCGGAGGCTCTACAAGAACTCTCTGGACTGCCTGATCCGAATCTACCGGAAGGAGGGAATCCGAGGAATCAACCGAGGAATGGTGACCACCGTGATCCGCGAGACGCCAGGCTTCGGCATCTACTTCCTCACGTATGACACGCTAACGCGATCGCTACGCTGCGAATCCGACGACGGATACATCATTCCCAAGCTGCTCCTGGCGGGAGGCATGTCAGGAATCGCGTCCTGGCTCTCCACCTATCCGGTGGACGTCGTTAAGTCCCGCCTCCAGGCTGACGGAGTGGGCGGACAGAACAGGTACGGCGGGATCGTGGATTGCGTGCGTCAGAGCTGGCGGAAGGAGGGCTGGAGGGCGTTCACTCGCGGCCTGACCTCGACTCTCCTGAGAGCGTTCCCTGTGAACGCCACCACCTTCGCCACCGTCACGCTCTTCCTCATGTACATGCGCGAGGACGAAGGAGCGAAGGACTGCGAGTCCATGAGGCCGGACCTGCAGCCTGTGACCGAACGACTTTCTGTCCAATAGAGAACAGGTCAGCGAACACAAGGGCCAATCAGGCTGGAGAAGGACCTCGCTTATCTTTACGTTTCTCTATGTTTGATGGACCACTGAAATAACGGGATGACTGAGTCTCCATTGGGTTCGAGGATTCCCAGAGGTATACCAAGATGATAACTATTATGATAAAGATAATAGTTTTAAAAATCATTCACAGCACGACTATAATGATAATGACACAGAGGAACAATGATTGGTCAGAAAACAGTGTAATCTGAAATGGTTCTTGTTCATGACAAAAAATGAAAAAAAAAAAACATAATCTGACACCGTGACTATTGTAACAGGCAAAAATATTGAGTAGTCTGGACTTGGCATCTGGTGCTCTTTGGTCATTTTTGACCGAAAATGTTTACGTTTTTATTTTTTGATTAATTGGAATGGTATGAAACTTGGTCAAGGTTTTGGCACTTGCTGTAAAAAATCATGGACATGATTTGAAAAGGTTAAATGGCCCTGAAAAAAAGAGTCACACTTGTGCTCCTCGCGATCAAAAACGACGCATTGTAAATTAATGTGAGACGAATTTCCTCTAGTGGAAGCGTTTGGTACTGCAGCCGAACATCATCTCACTGAACGCTCATTTTTGGAGATATCAAGCTCAAATTTGGAACACAAATTGTTTAGATTTAGGATCAAAATGAAAATATAGGATTTCCTATAAAAATTGAAAATAGTATTTTTATGCAGTTTTAATAAAAAAGGAAAAAAGTCGGCACACCACCGCTCCAAAAATGTTGAAAAATGCATTTTTCAAAACAATAAACGTGATACTTTTTTCACTTTTAAAAGAGATTGAACTTTAAAAAGAGATTAAACTTGACAGTTTAAGTTGGAAATTTAATTTTCAGGTCTATGCTCAAAAAGTGAATAAATGGATTATAAATACTGCGTAAATATAATTCAGTACCATAAAATCCCCAAAAAATACTAAATATGAAATGAAAAACATTATCAAACTAAAATAGTACATTCCTTTTATTGAAATAAAATAAAAAAATTGGTAATTTTTGACCGCCACGCGAAGAGCACCAGAGGGTTGCTTGAGCATTTAAAGCGACAGCGCACTTATTATAAACAGAGCGTTCTCATGCATTAGTGTGGACGCTCACAAGTTATCGTTCTTGGTGTGAACGGGTCTTAAGATTTTATCAGTTCCTTTTTTCCCTGGGAATCGAACCTGTGACTTTGGCGTAGCGAGCGCCATGCTCTACTGATGCTGATGAAGGATCTTCGGACGTATGGTGGATCAGAGGAGCTTTTGAACTTAAACATGTCTGAAACTTATTTCTTCCATCCTGTGGCTGGTTGCATAAACTGCTTAGACTAGTATTACAAGTTTGTCATGTAATTTTTTTTTTCTCCAAGACTGGTCATAACTTTTCAAATTCAGTTGCATAAAGTAATTTGGACTATCTTAGATTAGATCTAGATCTGCTAGTTGGCCAGAATACAGTCTCAGGCTCAATCCCAATTCACCCCTTGCCCCTACCCCTCCATTTTGCGCGTTCACGTCTAGGGGTAGTGTGTCCCGATTCTTGTTGCGATAGAGGGGTAGGGCTACATTGCCCTCGAAACTGAGATTTTTCAGAGGCACACTCCTAACGGAGGGCTACGAGAAAGTTCCCAGAATGCATCGCGAATCACCGGCGAGATGGCTTCGCAAACGGTTAAACATTTAAATTTAGCCCCAGATGACACCACCATGCACTTTATTTACTCTTATAATAATAATATAGTCATTTAAATTAAGAAATTGTATACTAAATAACCTTTCCGAAACAGAAAAGACATACATTGAGGAAGGAACGTTATAATCATCATGTTTCCTCAGAGGTAAGAGCAGCGGCGCTTATTGTCAGTCGTTGTCATGGAGAAATCCTGTAAAAACTTGTCGCTTCCGTAACGTCAGAGCCATCGTCGGCGACTGATGACGTATCGGGTTGTTCCATTTCGTAGCTGAATATTTCAACCCCTTGGCCCTTGTAACTCTGTTTTAAGGGCCAAGGGCTACACTCGAAAACAAGGGGTAGGGGCAAGGGGTGAACTGGGATTGAGTCTTAACACGCTGGCTGTTTATCTGTCAGAAAATATATGCATGTTTCTTTAATGCTGCAATAGCAATCATTTTTATCTGAATTCTTAAAAAGTGAAAGTCGTTTTGATGAAAACACTGAATTTTTGAGAGGTAAATAAGGCACAAAGTTGAATTTTAATGCCTCTGCCCTACTGTTGGTACACTACCGTTCAGAAGTTTGGGGTACATCTTTTTTTTTTTAAATATTGAATATGATTTAATTATTGAAATGTAAACTACATAATTTAAATGAATACTTTTATTCATCACCGATGCATCATTAAATTGATCAAAAGTGACAGTAAAGGCATTTATAATGTTACAGAAGGGTCTATTTCAAATAAATGCTGTTCTTTTGAACTTTTTATTCATCAAAGAATCCTGAAAAATAAAATGCATCGCAGTTTCCACACAAATATTAAGCTGTTTTCAACACTGATAATAATCATAAATGTTTCTTGATCCTGATAATAATAATGAATGTTTTTTTTTTGAGCATCAAATCATCATATTATACTGATTTCTGAAGGATCATGTGACACTGAAGACTGGAGTAATGATGCTGAAAATTCAGCTTTGATCACAGGAATAAATTACACTTTACTATATATTCACATAGAAAACAGCTGATTTACATTAGAATAATATTTCAGTGTTTTTACTGTATTTTTGATCAAATAAATGCAGCTTTGGTGAGCAGAAGAGACTCTTTCAGAAACATTAAAAAATAGGAATATTCGCACGAGCTCAAACTTCGGAACTGTAGTGTACACGTTTGGCACATTTCCCGATATTGCGTATTAATCTCATGTTTCTCTTCACAGTTACAACATTTGACATTGAGTGTAAAAGTAAATGTTTAAATGCAAAGATCAGAAGCTGATTTCCTGATGTCACGATTAGATGGAGACGCGCAGATCGGATGATTGTTCAAGAAACGGTCACATGGTCCGACATGTTTACATACACAGAAACATTTTCCAGATGTTATTTAATCCTGACATGCACCTTAAACATGTGACTAGTTCCTGACGACTGTAATCGACATATTCCTGTATATACGATACATTTGCATCATTTGTTTTTGTTCTCCAGTATTATTATGAATGTAAATAGTATGAGATGGATTGATGACTGTCAGTGTTTTTACTTCATGAATCTCGAGGGAACACGTGTTACACACGGATCAGCAGTCACACTTCAACATGAAATAAATGAATATGGAAACACATTCAGGAAGATTTGTCTATTTGTCTTTTAGGATTGACTTTGTAAACGGTTACAGGAGAAAAACCGAAGGCTGGAATTAACTACACGACTTCAGTGCTGATTTTCCCAAGTTCTCCTCTAATCTTTTCCTTGGATCCCAGTTTAAACTCCTGCTCTAGACTGTAAAGCAGAAGTCGTGTAGTTTATTACAGACCGACAAACACACACTTTACCAGCTGATTACTGACGCTCGTATGATGAAGATCCAGTGGAGTCCAGCGCCCTCTGGTGGCTCAAACCAGACCTGAACCTGACTCTCTCTTACACACACACACACACACACACACACACACACATTCGGTAACTCACGCACACTCACTCTCTCACTCACACACACACACACACACACACACACACTCACTCTCTCACTCACACACACTCTCACATTCAGTAACTCACACACACACACATACACACACACACACACCACACTCTCCCTCAAACTCACTTAAACACACACACACACATTCAGTAACACACTCAAACTCATACACACTCAGACTCTTCACACTCAGTAACACTGAAACACACACACTCAAACTCGCACTCTCTCTCTCTCTCACACACACACACACACACACAGAAACATTATCTCTCACACACACACACACACACTCAGTAACACACTCAAACGCACACAAACACTCACACCGAAACACTCAAACTCACACACACACAGACACTTATGCTGAAGGAGAAAACATCTGAGCAGTTATTAAAAACACAGAGCTCTTTTATTTCTCAAAATGGCACCTGTAAACATAAATAATTCATGACAGAATTACCATTATGGCAACATTCATAATCCGATCTGTACAGAACGTTCCTTAACAGAAAACACACATACTGACATCACAATATAATCCTGATTATTCCCCGGTCTGTGTGACATCATAATAACAAATCAATAGTTCATAATATGTTAAAGTGCAGAGAGTGAGTGAGTTAGCATTAGCAGCAGTAGCTGTAGCGCAGGCAGCGGTAGATGCCCTCGGCTCGGGTGCGGCTCACACACGCACACGCCTGCAGATCCTGCACTGAGCTGGAACACACAGCAGAAACCAGAGTCACTTCACTTCAAGCCAGAGTCAGTCCAGAGTCACTTCACTTCAAGCCAGAGTCAGTCCAGAGTCACTTCACTTCAAACCAGAGTCATTCCAGAGTCACTTCACTTCCGTCAGTCCAGAGTCACTTCACTTCCGTCACTTCCGTCAGTCCAGAGTCACTTCACTTCAGTCAGTCCAGAGTCACTTCACTTCTGTCAGTCCAGAGTCAGTCCAGAGTCACTTCACTTCTGTCAGTCCAGAGTCACTTCACTTCCGTCAGTCCAGAGTCACTTCACTTCCGTCACTTCCGTCAGTCCAGAGTCACTTCACTTCAGTCAGTCCAGAGTCACTTCACTTCTGTCAGTCCAGAGTCAGTCCAGAGTCACTTCACTTCTGTCAGTCCAGAGTCAGTCCAGAGTCACTTCACTTCTTTCAGTCCAGAGTCACTTCACTTCTGTCAGTCCAGAGTCACTTCACTTCTGTCAGTCCAGAGTCACTTCACTTCTGTCAGTCCAGTCACTTCCCTTCAGTCAGTCCAGAGTCACTTCCCTTCCGTCAGTCCAGAGTCACTTCACTTCAGTCAGTCTAGAGTCACTTCACTTCTGTCAGTCCAGAGTCACTTCCCTTCCGTCAGTCCAGAGTCACTTCACTTCAGTCAGTCTAGAGTCACTTCACTTCAGTCAGTCCAGAGTAACTTCCCTTCAGTCAGTCCAGAGTCACTTCACTTCAGTCAGTCCAGAGTCACTTCACTTCTGTCAGTCCAGAGTCACTTCACTTCTGTCAGTCCAGAGTCACTTCACTTCTGTCAGTCCAGAGTCACTTCACTTCAGTCAGTCCAGAGTCACTTCACTTCTGTAAGTCCAGAGTCAGTCCAGAGTCACTTCACTTCTGTCAGTCCAGAGTCACTTCACTTCTGTCAGTCCAGAGTCACTTCACTTCTGTCAGTCCAGAGTCACTTCACTTCTGTCAGTCCAGAGTCACTTCACTTCTGTCAGTCCAGTCACTTCCCTTCAGTCAGTCCAGAGTCACTTAACTTCCGTCAGTCCAGAGTCACTTCCCTTTAGTCAGTCCAGAGTCACTTCCCTTCAGTCAGTCCAGAGTCACTTAACTTCCGTCAGTCCAGAGTCACTTCACTTCTGTCAGTCCAGAGTCACTTCACTTCTGTCAGTCCAGTCACTTCCCTTCAGTCAGTCCAGAGTCACTTCCCTTCAGTCAGTCCAGAGTCACTTAACTTCAGTCAGTCCAGAGTCACTTCACTTCTGTCAGTCCAGAGTCACTTCACTTCTGTCAGTCCAGTCACTTCCCTTCAGTCAGTCCAGAGTCACTTAACTTCCGTCAGTCCAGAGTCACTTCCCTTCAGTCAGCCCAGAGTCACTTAACTTCCGTCAGTCCAGAGTCACTTCACTTCAGTCAGTCCAGATTCACTTCACTTCAGTCAGTCCAGAGTCACTTCACTTCAGTCAGACCAGAGTCACTTCACTTCAGTCAGTCCAGAGTCACTTCACTTCAGTCAGTCCAGAGTCACTTCACTTCAGTCAGACCAGTCACTTCACTTCAGTCAGACCAGAGTCACTTCACTTCCGTCAGTCCAGAGTCACTTCACTTCACTTCAG
>JAPDVR010000013.1:562500-700000 GCA_026230005.1 Gila orcuttii
GCTAAAAATTTTATTCTATTACTTATTTTCGATAGAGCTACAACTGCCATGCTATCCCCTGTCATTTTGTTATCTAAACATTATGTTGAAAACTGTTGTGCTGAATCAGATTTCAGTGGAAACTGTGATACCATTTATTTTCCAGGATTCTTTGATGAATAGAAAGTTAGGATAGAATCTTTTGTAATATCATAGATGTCTTAAAGCCTAGTTCACACTACATGATTTTAAGCCCGATTTAAGCCCGATTTGCAAATCGTTGAGCTCGCCGACAGGTCAGGGTGTTATCGCGTGCAAATCGCGGGGGATTAGCGGGCGATGAACGCTCGCCAATCTGTTAGTATGAAAGAGCCAACAACGCATCAAAGACGCTCGCAGACGCGTCGCCGAGCCTAGAAAAATATCTAGCATGCTAGATATCCAGAGTTGTCGCACGACTCAATCTCACTGATGTCATGAGCAACAGCCAATCAGAGCAAGTAAATAAATACGCGGGTAAATACGCGATTTTTGCCGTCAGCCAAACATAAACATGCAGCTACATCTCCGATATAAACATGCTGTACTCACCTCCAACTCTCTCTGTAGCACAGACCTGCTGTTCGCGTATGCACATCCACTCTTTCGCCCATACTCTCTTATTTTTTCTTTTTTTGCGTTTTTTCTCAGAGCAAATCATCGCGCAAACAGTTTGCAGCACTAGTTTCTGTCTGACGTGTTGTGTTCTTCTTCGCTGTGTATTGGCGCCCGTGCTGTTTCGCGTCAAGATAGACATTAGACAGATAGATTTGTAGACAAGATAGAATCGTTGGGTGACAGAGTTGTTAACTCGTGTAGTGCGTTACCTCCTGTTGCGGATCAATCACGTTGTGTCGTGTGAACAGCTCAACAACTTGAACACTCCTGATTTCTCAGAGAGCAAGTCATGTAGTGTGAACCGCACAGTTCAGCCCGACGTTTTAAAATCATGTAGTGTGAACTAGACTTTACTGGCACTTGATCCATTCTTGCTGAATAAAAGTATTAAAAAACAAAGCAGTGTGTGTGTGTTCAGCGGATCTCTCCGTTCTGACCCTGAGAGCACTGGGTCGTGTGTGTGTGTGTGTGTGTGTGTTCAACGGATCTCTCCGTTCTGACCCTGAGAGCACTGGGTCGTGTGTGTGTGTGTGCCAATGTGTGTTCAGCGGATCTCTCCGTTCTGACCCTGAGAGCACTGGGTCGTGTGTGTGTGTGTGTGTGTTCAGCGGATCTCTCCGTTCAGACCCTGAGAGCACTGGGTCGTGTGTGTGTGTGTGCCAATGTGTGTTCAGCGGATCTCTCCGTTCTGACCCTGAGAGCACTGGGTCGTGTGTGTGTGTGTGTGTGTTCAGCGGATCTCTCCGTTCAGACCCTGAGAGCACTGGGTCGTGTGTGTGTGTGTGTTCAGCGGATCTCTCCGTTCAGACCCTGAGAGCACTGGGTCGTGTGTGTGTGTGTGCCAATGTGTGTTCAGCGGATCTCTCCGTTCTGACCCTGAGAGCACTGGGTCGTGTGTGTGTGTGTGTGTGTGTGTTCAGCGGATCTCTCCGTTCTGACCCTGAGAGCACTGGGTCGTGTGTGTGTGTGTTCAGCGGATCTCTCCGTTCTGACCCTGAGAGCACTGGGTCGTGTGTGTGTGTGTGTGTGTGTGTGTGTGTTCAGCGGATCTCTCCGTTCTGACCCTGAGAGCACTGGGTCGTGTGTGTGTGTGTGTGTGTGTGTTCAGCGGATCTCTCCGTTCTGACCCTGAGAGCACTGGGTCGTGTGTGTGTGTGTGTGTGTGTGTTCAGCGGATCTCTCCGTTCTGACCCTGAGAGCACTGGGTCGTGTGTGTTCAGCGGATCTCTCCGTTCTGACCCTGAGAGCACTGGGTCGTGTGTGTGTGTGTGCCAATGTGTGTTCAGCGGATCTCTCCGTTCTGACCCTGAGAGCACTGGGTCGTGTGTGTGCGTGTGTGTGTGTGTGTGTTCAGCGGATCTCTCCGTTCTGACCCTGAGAGCACTGGGTCGTGTGTGTGTGTGTGTTCAGCGGATCTCTCCGTTCTGACCCTGAGAGCACTGGGTCGTGTGTGTGTGTGTGTGTGTGTTCAGCGGATCTCTCCGTTCAGACCCTGAGAGCACTGGGTCGTGTGTGTGTGTGTGCCAATGTGTGTTCAGCGGATCTCTCCGTTCTGACCCTGAGAGCACTGGGTCGTGTGTGTGCGTGTGTGTGTGTGTGTGTTCAGCGGATCTCTCCGTTCAGACCCTGAGAGCACTGGGTCGTGTGTGTGTGTGTGTGTGTTCAGCGGATCTCACTGTTCAGACCCTGAGAGCACTGGGTCATGTGTGTGTGTGTTCAGTGGATCTCACCGTTCAGACCCTGAGAGCACTGGGTCGTGTGTGTGTGTGTGTGTTCAGCGGATCTCACCATTCAGACCCTGAGACCACTGGGTCGAGAGTGTGTGTGTGTGTGTGTGCCAATGTGTGTTCAGGGGATCTTACTGTTCAGACCCTGAGAGCACTGGGTCGTGTGTTTGTGTGTGTGTGTGTGTGTGTGTGTGTGTTCAGCGGATCTCACCGTTCAGACCCTGAGAGCACTGGGTCGTGTGTGTGTTCAGCGGATCTCACCGTTCAGAACCTGAGAGCACTGGGTCGTGTGTGTGTGTGTGTTCAGCGGATCTCACTGTTCAGACCCTGAGAGCACTGGGTCGTGTGTGTGTGTGTGTGTTCAGCGGATCTCTCCGTTCAGACCCTGAGAGCACTGGGTCGTGTGTGTGTGTGTGTGTGTTCAGCGGATCTCACTGTTCAGACCCTGAGAGTACTGGGTCGTGTGTGTGTGTGTGTGTGTTCAGCGGATCTCACCGTTCAGACCCTGAGAGCACTGGGTCGCGTTGACCACAAATCCCTGCAGTGAGCGGTTCTGTTCATCTCCATCATCTTCATCTGACGAAACCTCTTCTTCCTCCGAGAGCTCGGCCTCCTCGTCCAGAAACTGTCGGGCCTTGCGACGCAGATCCTTCTGGAGGACATATTTAATATTCAACAATATTATTGATCTCCTGCATTAACACCATTATATGAGAACTGAACTGAGCTGGACGATGACATCACGGTTTTCTCCAGAGTGGCTATATATATATATATATATATATATATATATATATATATATATAAAAATGAACTAAATTAATAACTAATTTACAACAAAAATGAACCATCACTGAACTTACTTAAGCTGGACTGTGATGCTATTTTCTTCTGGAAACAAACTGTCGCATTATTATTATTTCTCTGTAAAGCTGCTTTGAAACACTCTGTACTGTAATAGGCGCTATATAAATAAAGGTGACTTGACACAAGAAATGATGCGTGATAATCAAAGGCATGGCGCTTCTTCCGTGTGTTTGGGTGTTCGTTTTCCAGTGGTGTGTGACGTACGTGAGGCTTTCTGCCGTGACGGGGCTTCACGTCTCTGGGCCGATGGAGAGTGACCTCCTGAAAATCATCACTGTCCTCCGACTGAAAAACAGAACGACTACATAAAAACGATGGCGAAAACACAGCGTAAACGCGAGTGAACCGCAGTCGTACCGTGTTTAGCGCAGCGGCGGGTTTCCTGCGAGCTTGAACGGGAGACTCCCCCTCACTGCAGACCTTTGACTGCTGTGGACACACACACACACAAACACGTTTGGCATCACTTCTAATTCGCTCTTTATCTCAGCACGAGTAATTTTCTGCTTTCATCCAAAGATGCAAATTAAACTTGTGTGAATAGTCAGAATAATCCAGAGACTTTTGCACATCAAGCAGTGTTTCCATCACATGTTTTCAAGAGAACAAAATCATCACTTCCTGGGAAACTGGCGCAAAATATCAGTAATAAAAGACAGAATGTTGAACAAACAGTAAAGCTCGTGACTCTTCTCTCCTACATAAGAAATTACTATGAATGCAATAAATGAATGCAATTGTGAGAGACAACGTTTTACAATAAGGTCCCACTAACTAACATTCGACTATCAATGAGCAATGCATTTGTTACAGAATGTATTATTCTTAGTTGATAAAAATAAAGCTGTCAGCTCAGATCCATTAAACAATTTTAACAGATACAACTTTTGATTTTAATAATGAATCAGTAAATGATAAAAGTATGATTAACTAAGATTAATAAATGATTAGAAGTGTTTTCCATTGTTAACTAACATTAACAAACAGAAGCTGACTGTAAAGTGTCACCAAATCATTCTGATGACAGACTGATGCCATTGGTCCGCTGGTTACTCCAGTTATCCAATCACAGCCTCTGCTGAGTCACATGATCTTTGAGGGATTTATTCAGTAAAAGTGTTTCCATCTTAGTTTATGTCCATGAAGCTCATCTTATCAGATAAAAAATAATTTATTTTTATAAATAAATTATTATATAATGAGAGCATATGTTTTTATGAGCATTTTAAGTGCATCTTGTTTATGTGGAGGGAAACAGAGCTAGTGTCACATGACCAATCTCACAGCAATCTGACCTCTGGAGAGAACACCGGATTGGCTTTTTGAGCTGAAGTCCGGAGAGGCGTCTCTCCCTCGCTGTCGCTGCTCAACACGCCTGAAACACACACACACACACACACACACACACACACACAACCGGTTCTTCAGCTTATGGGTCATCCTAGAAAACCAGCTTTGCATAAAGAGGAAGCCGTAAACGACATTATGAACGTACAAGGTTTGTAGGGGTGTGCCGGTTCATGCGAATCACAGTTCGGTACGTGTTTCAGCAGAGAGAAAAACTAAACAAATCAGCTTTTTTATTAAACATACTCTAAAGTCTGTCAATACTGCAGCAAAACACTGAGAAGAATTATTAGAATTAGATGTAAAATACAGTATATTATATTTCAGTCAGCATTATTGCACTCATTCTACCGTGATCCATGTGTGTGTGACGCGTGCATGTTTGATCATCTTTGTGCTTTTTGGGTTTTCACACCTTTTAAGTTGTTACATTTCAAAAAATGTCAAAAATGAGCAGCCAACAAAAAATAGCTTATAAATCTCTGGTTATGCTACATTATCACTAAATACTGGATTCTTTTAGTCAACTTGTGTTCTTTTCCATTCCAGACTTTGTGTTTCAGTCGAGTCTTTATTTATACTGCGCTTTTTACAATACGGATCGTTTCAAAGCAGCTTAACAGAGATAACAGGAAACTAGAAGTAGAAGAAAATAGCGTCACAGTCCAGCTTAAGTAAGCTCAGAGATGGTTAATTTTTGTTGCAAAAAAGTAATTTATTATTATTTTTAATTTAGTTCATTTATATGAATATACTGCATATACGAGCAGCTGTGAAAAATATGATACACCGGTGTTTTGCCGGATGAGAAGTTTATCTATACATTATATTTTTACTTTTTTAGTTCCTTTTATAACCGTTTTAATTTTCCTCGCTTTTATTTTGTGATTATTTTAATTTCTTTCTGTGTTAAGCACTTTGAATTACCATAGTGTATGAAATGTGCTATATAAATAAAGATGCCCTGCCTATAAAGGTGAAACTCGAAAAATTTGAATATCGTGCAAAAGTTATAATTCTGATGATTATGGCGTACAGCTTATGAAAACCCCAAATTCAAAATCTCAGAAAATTAGAATATTACATGAAATAAAAAAATAAAAAATAAAAAAAAAATGATGCATATGTATGTATATAGTTATATATACTAAATATATTAGTTTCAACTTTTAATTTGAATTACTGAAATACATGAACTGTTGCACGATATTCTAATTTTTCGACTTTCAACTGTAAACATCTGAGCTGAAGAAGCTTGAGCATAAATTCAACGAGGCCTACGATCACTCAGATCCACACACACACACACACACACACACACACACACCTGTGTTAATGGGAAGAAACCCAAGTTGACTAAAAGACTGAATCCAGTATTTGATGATAATATAGTATGATGACAGATTAACAAGGCCAGAGTTTTTTGACTGGGAACATCAGGATTGCATGAATGGAGTGCCCCGTTACACCCCTCCTGAACCGCAGAACACACTCGCCGCACCTGCACTGCAGAGAGCCCGCTGGAAGAGCTCTGTCCTCAGAGATGGAGGGGTCTGACCCGGGAACACACGGCTCGGTGTGGAAGCGCTGGGTCTGGTCTCCGGACTCCACTGATCCGAGACCAGTGATCGCTCAGATCTCCCGATTCCTGCGACCGGACGAGGACGAGACGTCACGTCGACACACTCCTCGTCCTCGGACTCAAACCCCAGGTCAAAGTTCACAGAGAAGAAGTCCTGCGAGCAGTGGAACGCCTGATCGGATCCTGTGTCGTGCTCGTCAGCCTGCTCTCCTTCAGGTCCAGTGCTCTTATCTGGCGTCCGGATATCAGGAATGCTCAGCTGAAGGAAAGCCTCGTCGTCTCCGAACAGGTCCAGGCTGTCCTGCTCTTCCCGATGCTCTTCCAGTTCCTTTTCCCGATGCTCTTCCAGTTCCTTTTCCCGATGCTCTTCCAGTTCCTTTTCCCGATGCTCTTCCAGTTCCTTTTCCCGATGCTCTTCCAGTTCCTTTTTCCGATGCTCTTCCCGTTCCTTTTTCCGATGCTCTTCCCGTTCCTTTTCCCGATGCTCTTCTCGTTCCTTTTTCCGATGCTCTACCTGTTCCTCTTCCCGATGCTCTTCCCATTCCTCCTCCGCTCTCGTGAAGGCCTCCTCGTCGTCGAACAGCTCGTCCCAGCCCGGAGAAAGAGCCCCGGGATCCTCATGCCTTTTGTTAGCCGCCGCCAGGCTGAACGTCACCTGAAACGCATCAGAAACCGTGTCCTTTGAGAAAACGCCGAGGTCTGGGATCCTGAACTCCCGCGGAGGCGATCCGGACAGCAGATCCTCCACATCGGCCAGGATCCTCTGAAAGGCTTTGGTTGTGAGACTGTGCCGACAGCGTTTCGGACTGAGGTTCTGCTCCGGCTGATAGAACATGTGCTGTAGATCCGAGCTCTCGTCCTCGGGATCTCCCAGCAAACAGTCCAAACACTCGTGCTGGGGTGACGGATCCGACTCGGGATCAAACCCGCCGCGTGTGTTGAGGCGGTTCTCTGCGCTCGGGATCGGCCGCACTGACGTCGTGCCGCTCTCTCCTCGCTGATCCTCAGAACGAGACGCCTCGTGGGGTTTTGATCTCTTCTTTCCAGGGATTCTGTCGGCGTTTGGTTTTGTTGTTCTGCCGCCATCAACATCTTCTTCCTGTAGATGCAGCTTGAGCTCAGACTCAAAACTACAGTGGCCCTGTGAGGACAGAAGACCTCCATCAATCTGACACAACGGAATCAATGCTATTTATAGATATAAATACATAGATAATTATATTTATATAATATATTTTATATTATTATTTTTTTATATTAATATACAAATAATAGATTTGTAAACGTATATAAATATGAAAAAAAAAAATAATAATAATAATAATTTTATATATATATATATATATATATATATATATATATATATATATATAAAACATCTATCTCTACCTCTCTTTCAATATACAAATAATACATTTATACATCTCGGGTGTGCATTATTTTTCAATAATTCAACGGCCCAGAGTCAATTATTCCGCATATAGCCTACTACAGTAACCACACCACATTTCAAGACATTTGTCAGGTGTTTGTCCTTAAAACGCTCGTGTGTAGGATTAATTTCTTACGCATCTCATCCCAAAACATAATTTTAGAGCTTGTGACGGAGGATTGAGCCACTGATAGTAGACTAATGCAGTTATTAGAGAGAGAGAGAGAGAGAGAGAGATTAAGCGTGTGTGAATGATCTGAGTCTGTGTGTCTCAGTGTTCAACAGCAGTGGCTCGACTGTAAGTTAATCTGCTTCAATAACAGCGCCGTCATTTAAGTCGCTAAAGTATTTTACTGATAAAATCATCAGAGCAGCGCTGACAACACGTTTCTGTGCGAGTGTGTGTCCATAACAAAAACCCCTTTACTGATATATAAAGAAAACATTTATAAATGTAAATATTTATATATAAAATAAAAACTAGATTTATGATATAAAACATCCATCTATCTACTACATACAAATGATAGAGTTATACACACACACACACATATATATATATATATATAAAGAAAGAAACATTTCCTATATGCAACATTTTGTATACACACATATGTATTTTATGTATATATATATACATACACACACATTACATTTATATAAATGTATACATTTAGATTTAAGTTGAAATATATATAAAATAAATATATAGTATAAAACATATCTATCTATTGATCTATCTATATACAAATAAAACGTATACATTTTAATATATATAAATAAACAATAAAAAAATTAAAATAATAATACACACACACACAGCAGTCAACATTTGAAGTGGATCAAAAAAGTTAATCAAAGTTGTCCTAAGATAAGAACGGGTATTGTTCAAAATTCATGCATGTATGTGTGTAACATATATAAACATTATATATCCACATCACATCAGAATTATATTATATTTATTTTATATAAGATACAAGTATCTGCTAAATTAATAAGGTCATGTAAATCAAACCTATTCATTATAATGGCCAGTGAGATGCACATAAAACATCTTAAATTAATCTAATTTTCACAGTATTTATTAAAATGCTCTATTTGATCCATTGACAAGACTGTCAGAAGATTTTGGATTCCAACACAAGAGTGAAAGAATGACTCAGTGCTATTGGCTGATGAGAGTCTGAGAGGGTCATGTGACCCAGTCTGTCAGTGACTAGTTAGTAACCATTCAAACATGTGACGTCCTGCTTCTAGTTATATACAACTATATCAACCTGCAACTGAAGCTTTAATATTCTAAATATAAAACATAAACTAGTGCTTAACATCATAACGAGGTCATCATGTGACGCATCATGTGAAACGAGCCGAAGACAATAGAAGCTTTATGTGATTCCAGAGACTAATCCTGTTACAGCAGCAGACACACACACACACTCGCCCGGTGCGCTTCTTCAGCGCCGAGTCCGAGCCGGAGACTCCCGGATCCTCACGATGACACACTTCCAGCGCTTACGCAACTGTTCTGAGAAGCGTTACATAAGAGCGCATGTATAGAACGAGGCGGCTGATGAAACCACTCTCTCTCTCTCTGACGTCACACACACACACACACACACACACACACACACACAACACGTCCATCGCCTTTCTCCCATTACATCTTTTACTAATCATCATCAATTAGGTTTCATTCGGTGTAAAATACTGCACTATTTCATTATCAAGTCTTTATGTAATCTTGACAAAACACATTGTCACCATTTTCACACACATCATCTCACACTCACACACACATCTCACACTCACACTCACACTCACACACATCATCTCACACTCACACACACACACACACACACACACACATCTCACACTCACACACATCATCTCTCGCACACATACACACACATCTCACACTCACACGTCTCCATTTATACAGCGCTTTAACAATATAGAGTTTCACAGCAGCTTTACAGTGATAATAGGAGATTACAGTAACAGAGATTGTTTAGGCTTTACAGCAGATCTAGAATAAAGTTATTGTCCAGATAAAGTCTATTATGGTTGAGAGTTCTGTGTTTGGTCGCTGTTCAGTGATATTGTGACTGTTTTTGAGACAGTTTTTGCGCTGAGAGCTGAACTTCTGACTCGGAAGATGTTGTTCACACACAGCTTTGATGGGTTCTGTTGTTGAACTGCAGCTGCGTCTGACACCCGAGTCGTGAAGAAACCTGTCGTTCTGACGTCCTGTTCTCTTTCTTAGAACATTATGAAGTATAAACATTTCTGAGAATCAGTTCAGCGAATGGGCGGATGAGACACACTGAAACCTGAAGCAAGTGTTCAAACACACTTCACCTGGACAACTAAGACTCTGAGATCCGTATCAGGACACAAGACGCGTGTGTGTGTGTCTGTGTGTGTGTCTGTGTGTGTGTGAGAGCTCACCTGCTCCTCCTGCCTCAGTTTGTCGATCAGCTCCATGATGGATGTGAAATGAAGGCATCGTTCTGAATGTCCCACAGTGTGTGTGTGAAGCGGCCGGTTCTGCCAGTGCCTCCACTCCCACAGGGACAGCTCTCTGACGGAAACACTCGGCTCCTGCGCACACACACACACACACACAACATTCAGGCCCCGAAACACTCGGCTCCTGCACACACACACACACACAACATTCAGGCCCCGAAACACTCGGCTCCTGCACACACACACACACACACAACATTCAGGCCCCGAAACACTCGGCTCCTGCACACACACACACACACACACAACATTCAGGCCCCGTAACACTCGGCTCCTGCACACACACACACAACATTCAGGCCCCGTAACACTCGGCTCCTGCACACACACACACACACACACACACACACACACAACATTCAGGCCCAGTAACACTCGGCTACTGCACACACACACACACACACAACATTCAGGCCCCGAAACACTCGGCTCCTGCACGCACACACACACACACACACACACAACATTCAGGCCCCGAAACACTCGGCTCCTGCACACACACACACAACATTTAGGCCCCGTAACACTCGGCTCCTGCACACACACACACACACACACACAACATTCAGGCCCCGAAACACTCGGCTCCTGCACACACACACACACACACACACAACATTCAGGCCCCGTAACACTCGGCTCCTGCAGACACACACACACACACAACATTCAGGCCCCGAAACACTTGGCTCCTGCACACACACACACACACACAACATTCAGGCCCCGAAACTCTCGGCTCCTGCACACACACACACACACACACACACACAATTCAGGCCCCGAAACACTCGGCTCCTGCACACACACACACACACAACATTCAGGCCCCGAAACACTCGGCTCCTGCACACACACACACACACAACATTCAGGCCCCGAAACACTCGGCTCCTGCACACACACACACAACATTCAGGCCCCGTAACACTCTGCTCCTGCACACACACACACACACAACATTCAGGCCCCGAAACACTCGGCTCCTGCACACACACACACACAACATTCAGGCCCCGAAACACTCGGCTCCTGCACACACACACACACACAACATTCAGGCCCCGAAACACTCGGCTCCTGCACACACACACAGACACACAATTCAGGCCCCGAAACACTCGGCTCCTGCACACACACACACACAACATTCAGGCCCCGAAACACTCGGCTCCTGCACACACACACACACACACACACACAACATTCAGGTCCCGAAACACTCGGCTCCTGCACACACACACACACACAATTCAGGCCCCGAAACACTCGGCTCCTGCACACACACACACACAACATTCAGGCCCCGAAACACTCGGCTCCTGCACACACACACACACACACACACACACAACATTCAGGCCCCGAAATACTCGGCTCCTGCACACACACACACACAACATTCAGGCCCCGAAACACTCGGCTCCTGCACACACACACACACACAACATTCAGGCCCCGAAACACTCGGCTCCTGCACACACACACACACACACAACATTCAGGCCCCGTAACACTCGGCTCCTGCACACACACACACACACAACATTCAGGCCCCGTAACACTCGGCTCCTGCACACACACACACACACACACACACACACACACACAACATTCAGGCCCAGTAACACTCGGCTCCTGCACACACACACACACACACAACATTCAGGCCCCGAAACACTCGGCTCCTGCACACACACACACACACACACACAACATTCAGGCCCCGAAACACTCGGCTCCTGCACACACACACACACAACATTCAGGCCCCGTAACACTCGGCTCCTGCACACACACACACAACATTCAGGCCCCGAAACACTCGGCTCCTGCACACACACACACAACATTCAGGCCCCGAAACTCTCGGCTCCTGCACACACACACACACACACACACACAATTCAGGCCCCGAAACACTCGGCTCCTGCACACACACACACACACAACATTCAGGCCCCGAAACACTCGGCTCCTGCACACACACACACACACAACATTCAGGCCCCGAAACACTCGGCTCCTGCACACACACACACAACATTCAGGCCCCGTAACACTCTGGTCCTGCACACACACACACACACAACATTCAGGCCCCGAAACACTCGGCTCCTGCACACACACACACACAACATTCAGGCCCCGAAACACTCGGCTCCTGCACACACACACAGACACACAATTCAGGCCCCGAAACACTCGGCTCCTGCACACACACACACACAACATTCAGGCCCCGAAACACTCGGCTCCTGCACACACACACACACACAACATTCAGGTCCCGAAACACTCGGCTCCTGCACACACACACACACACACACACACAATTCAGGCCCCGAAACACTCGGCTCCTGCACACAAACACACAAAACATTCAGGCCCCGAAACACTCGGCTCCTGCACACACACACACACACAATTCAGGCCCCGAAATACTCGGCTCCTGCACACACACACACACAACATTCAGGCCCCGAAACACTCGGCTCCTGCACACACACACACACAACATTCAGGCCCCGAAACACTCGGCTCCTGCACACACACACACACACACACAACATTCAGGCCCCGAAACACTCGGCTCCTGCACACACACACACACACACACACACACACAATTCAGGCCCCGAAACACTCGGCTCCTGCACACACACACACAACATTCAGGCCCCGAAACACTCGGCTCCTACACACACACACACACACACACACACACAATTCAGGCCCCCGAAACACTCGGATCCTGCACACACACACACACATAACATTCAGGCCCCGAAACACTCGGCTCCTGCACACACACACACACACAACATTCAGGCCCCGAAACACTCGGCTCCTGCACACACACACACACACACACAATTCAGGCCCCGAAACACTCGGCTCCTGCACACACACACACACAACATTCAGGCCCCGAAACACTCGGCTCCTGCACACACACACACACACACAACATTCAGGTCCCGAAACACTCGGCTCCTGCACACACACACACACACAACATTCAGGCCCCGAAACACTCGGCTCCTGCACACACACACACAACATTCAGGCCCCGAAACACTCGGCTCCTGCACACACACACACACACACACACAATTCAGGCCCCGAAACACTCGGCTCCTGCACACACACACACACACAACATTCAGGCCCCGAAACACTCGGCTCCTGCACACACACACAATTCAGGCCCCCGAAACACTCGGATCCTGCACACACACACACACACACAACATTCAGGCCCCGAAACACTCGGCTCCTGCACACACACACACACAACATTCAGGCCCCGAAACACTCGGCTCCTGCACACACACACACACACACAATTCAGGCCCCGAAACACTCGGCTCCTGCACACACACACACACACACACACACAATTCAGGCCCCGAAACACTCGGCTCCTGCACACACACACACACACGACATTCAGGCCCCGAAACACTCGGCTCCTGCACACACACACACACACACACACACACAACATTCAGGCCCCGAAACACTCGGCTCCTGCACACACACACACACACAATTCAGGCCCCGAAACACTCGGCTCCTGCACACACACACACAACATTCAGGCCCCGAAACACTCGGCTCCTGCACACACACACACACACCATTCAGGCCCCGAAACACTCGGCTCCTGCACACACACACACACACAATTCAGGCCCCGAAACACTCGGCTCCTGCACACACACACACACACAATTCAGGCCCCGAAACACTCGGCTCCTGCACACACACACACACAACATTCAGGCCCCGAAACACTCGGCTCCTGCACACACACACACACACACACAACATTCAGGCCCCGAAACACTCGGCTCCTGCACACACACACACACAACATTCAGGCCGCGAAACACTTGGCTCCTGCACACACACACAACATTCAGGCCCTGAAACACTCGGCTCCTGCACACACACACACACACACACACAATTCAGGCCCCGAAACACTCGGCTCCTGCACACACACACACACACACAACATTCAGGCCCCGAAACACTCGGCTCCTGCACACACACACACACACAACATTCAGGCCCCGAAACACTCGGCTCCTGCACACACACACACACACAACATTCAGGCCCCGAAACACTCGGCTCCTGCACACACACACATACACAACATTCAGGCCCCGAAACACTCGGCTCCTGCACACACACACACACAACATTCAGGCCCCGAAACACTCGGCTCCTGCACACACACACACACAACATTCAGGCCCCGAAACACTCGGCTCCTGCACACACACACACACAACATTCAGGCCCCGAAACACTCGGCTCCTGCACACACACACACACAACATTCAGACCCCGAAACACTCGGCTCCTGCACACACACACACACAACATTCAGGCCCCGAAACACTCGGCTCCTGCACACACACACACAACACACACAACATTCAGGCCCCGAAACACTCGGCTCCTGCACACACACACACACACACAACATTCAGGCCCTGAAACACTCGGCTCCTGCACACACACACACACAACATTCAGGCCCCGAAACACTCGGCTCCTGCACACACACACACACACACAACATTCAGGCCCTGAAACACTCGGCTCCTGCACACACACACACACAACATTCAGGCCCCGAAACTCTCGGCTCCTGCACACACACACACACACACACACACAACATTCAGGCCCCGAAACACTCGGCTCCTGCACACACACACACACAACATTCAGGCCCCGAAACACTCGGCTCCTGCACACAACACACACAACATTCAGGCCCCGAAACACTCGGCTCCTGCACACACACACACACACACAACATTCAGACCCCGAAACACTCGGCTCCTGCACACACACACACACAACATTCAGGCCCCGAAACACTCGGCTCCTGCACACACACACACAACACACACAACATTCAGGCCCCGAAACACTCGGCTCCTGCACACACACACACACACACAACATTCAGGCCCTGAAACACTCGGCTCCTGCACACACACACACACAACATTCAGGCCCCGAAACACTCGGCTCCTGCACACACACACACACACACAACATTCAGGCCCTGAAACACTCGGCTCCTGCACACACACACACACAACATTCAGGCCCTGAAACACTCGGCTCCTGCACACACACACACACACACAACATTCAGGCCCCGAAACACTCGGCTCCTGCACACACACACACACACACAACATTCAGGCCCCGAATCACTCGGCTCCTGCACACACACACACACACACACACACACACACAACATTCAGACCCCGAAACACTCGGCTCCTGCACACACACACACACAACATTCAGGCCCCGAAACACTCGGCTCCTGCACACACACACACAACATTCAGGCCGCGAAACACTCGGCTCCTGCACACACACACACACACACACAACATTCAGACCCCGAAACACTCGGCTCCTGCACACACACACACACAACATTCAGGCCCCGAATCACTCGGCTCCTGCACACACACACAACATTCAGGCCCCGAATCACTCGGCTTCTGCACACACACACACACACACACACAACATTCAGACCCCGAAACACTCGGCTCCTGCACACACACACACACACAACATTCAGGCCCCGAAACACTCGGCTCCTGCACACACACACACACACACACACAACATTCAGGCCCCGAAACACTCGGCTCCTGCACACACACACACAACATTCAGGCCCCGAATCACTCGGCTCCTGCACACACACACACACACAACATTCAGGCCCCGAATCACTCGGCTCCTGCACACACACACACACACAACATTCAGGCCCCGAAAAACTCGGCTCCTGCACACACACACAACATTCAGGCCCCGAATCACTCGGCTCCTGCACACACACACACACAACATTCAGGCCCCGAAAAACTCGGCTCCTGCACACACACACACACACACAACATTCAGGCCCCGAATCACTCGGCTCCTGCACACACACACACACAACATTCAGGCCCCGAAAAACTCGGCTCCTGCACACACACACACACACACACAACATTCAGGCCCCGAAACACTCGGCTCCTGCACACACACACACACACACACAACATTCAGACCCCGAAACACTCGGCTCCTGCACACACACACACACACACAACATTCAGGCCCCGAAACACTCGGCTCCTGCACACACACACACACACACAACATTCAGGCCCCGAAACACTCGGCTCCTGCACACACACACACAACATTCAGGCCCCGAATCACTCGGCTCCTGCACACACACACACAACATTCAGGCCCCGAATCACTCGGCTCCTGCACACACACACACACACAACATTCAGGCCCCGAAAAACTCGGCTCTTGCACTCACACACACACACACAACATTCAGGCCCCGAATCACTCGGCTCCTGCTCACACACACACACACAACATTCAGGCCCCGAAAAACTCGGCTCCTGCACACACACACACACACACACACAACATTCAGGCCCCGAAACACTCGGCTCCTGCACACACACACACACACAACATTCAGGCCCCGAAACACTCGGCTCCTGCACACACAACATTCAGGCCCCGAAACACTCGGCTCCTGCACACACACACACATCATTCAGGCCCCGAATCACTCGGCTCCTGCACACACACACACACACAACATTCAGGCCCCGAAACACTCGGCTCCTGCACACACACACACAACATTCAGGCCCCGAAACACTCGGCTCCTGCACACACACACACACACACAACATTCAGGCCCCGAAACACTCGGCTCCTGCACACACACACACAACATTCAGGCCCCGAATCACTCGGCTCCTGCACACACACACACACACAACATTCAGGCCCCGAAACACTCGGCTCCTGCACACACACACACACACACACACACACACACACAATTCAGGCTGAAATGTAAGGTTTATGTATTTGAAATGTCCATGCTTTGGGCCAGTTTTAACATGAACTACTAAACCTCATGTGACGCATATTAATCAGTCAAACAGACGAAACGGTCAGATTTCTGTAACAGCACCAATAAACTCAGTGTTTCAAACACACAATAGCCAGGTTAATATATTTATTATAAAATAAATAAAATTTATTTCAATCTCATGCATTTTAACTACTAGAATTTTACTTGTTCCACAGCTAGAAATATTATAACCATGTGGATACATTTTAACTGATTAAATTTCACAATGAACAGATTTATGTGGATTAAATGCATGATGTGAATAAATGCATTTGAAAATATGATTTCAATTTTTTTCAAATAGATGCAAATAGTTAATGAATTATGGAAGCTTATTTCTGCCACAGAATCAAAAAATACAAAAAGTTAATTGTGACATTTTATCTCTGACATAAGACAGAATTGTGATAAAAAGTGTCAGTGTAAAGTTGTAATTACCTATAATTTTTTTATGCCATAGCAGAGACAAGCTTCCATAATAAACAATGCCATGATTTTTTCGAGAGCTGAAATATTACCCATTTCATTTGTGCATGACTGATAAATATGAATCACAATAAGGTTATTATTTAAAGGACTAGTTCACTTCAGAATAAAAATCTCCTAATAATTTACTCTCCATCACATCATCCAAGATGTTCATGCGTTTCTTTCTCCATATAGCGGTCTAGATCAGGCTCTTATTCCTCGGCTGGATCGTGTCGAGACTTTGAAGCTGCACTGAAACTCACATTCGGACCTTCGACCCGTTGGACTCCATTGAAGTCACTATATGGAGAAAATCCTGGAGTGTTTTCCTCAAAAACCTTCATTTCTTTTCCACTGAAGAAAGAAACACATGAACATCTTGGATGATGTGAGGAGAGTAAATCATCAGGAGATTTTAACTCTGAAGTGAACTCCTCCTGTGATGTTGAAACTGTGAGTCAAACACATAGATCTTAGACTCGGGCCGGGGTATTGCTGTTCATGTGTGCTGTGAACACACTGATGTTGGGGTTGAAAGACTCTGCTCTGACGGCGGGTCACTGAAGGTCACCAGAGACGCCGGTCTGAACACCGGCTGAGCTTCATCCTCTCCCAGCCTCATGGTTGACCTCCACACGACCTCTTCAGCTGCGCTCAGAAAGCCCTCGTCCTTCACACACGACTGCTCTCCTCCTGCAGGACACAAGAGATGCTGGCCAATCCTCTTCTCAGTTCATTTTGACCCCAAACTCATCTTTCAATATTTTTGCAAAATTGAGTGTTTATCAGAGGACTTTTGTCGCACTTGAATAGTTTTGTGGTTGAAATATAAAAAAGTAACTAATCCTTCCCTCGCAGGGCAATTTGATCCCTTTAGGAATGAATGCTTCAGTTCACACAGAAAAAAACTATAAATGCTAAAAAAACACAACTAAAAATGCTAAAACTGTACCAAAAAATGATTTTATAATGTCTACATGTGTGTCTGAATGCACACTGAAGAGAAACTGGCTTTAGGACCCAGCGGAACAGCTCATTTACTCCATATAGACATAAGGCCATCTAGAGTCATGAAATATGTTATTTAATTTTTTTTCCCACAAGAGGTCAAAGACTCCCAATGTAAGATATTTTGAGCTAAAATAAAAGGTTTATGCATGAAATTGAGTTATTTTGAATTTAAGTTGAAAGAATGTGCTTAAATTACTATTTATTTATTATTTATTGATCAAATCTAGTAATTTTAAAGGTAAATAAAATAAAAAATAACAACAAAAAAACAAATTGCATTAAAAAATAGAAAAAATATCAAAATGAATAAAATAAGCTTTCTGGACTCAAAGGTTAAATTTTAGGGCTTCAGGTCATTTTGACCCGCGAGGGAAAGATGTGTTACAAAATGCAAGGAAAGGATGAAGCTTAAAGCATTATTGCTAACGTTAGTATAAATACAATTGTTCATTGTTAGCTCACAGTGATTGACTAATGTTAACAGATGAGACATTATTGTAAAGTGTTTTCATGTTTCAAGCATAAAGCAAACAAACTTCTGTGAGGTTTACACTCAAATCCAGAAGAGACTCTTGCTGTCGAACACACACTGCACACACACACTGCAAGCGGCCGTCGTACCCGCCGTCTGAAGACTCAGCGATGAGCGGCCCTTCGATGAGCGGCGGCCGGCGTCTCTCTGCTGGAACTGGCCGACGCTGATGAACATCTTGTGGAGCGTCGGAGTGACGCCCGCCGGCAGCATACGGGGACTGTGAGGAAACATCTGGAAACTGTGCTTGTTTCCCATGATGCTCTTGTTTATGCTGCGCCGGTTGCTCTGGCTCTGGTTAAACGTCTGCAAGAGAGCGAGAGGTTTTTTAATGCTATGAAATGTTAAAGAGGCCACATTATGCTCTTGATGTTGTGTTTGGCTCTACTAGAACTTGAATATTGATTATTTTCCTCAAATTCTCCATTGTTGCGGCTCCTCTCTTACCAGTCTGTCAGTAACGCTCCGTTTACTTCCTGTCTCTATGAAGCCCGTCCTTCTGAAAAGCACACTGGGCTCTGATTGGTCGGCTGGAGCAGTGTGCTGTGATTGGTCGAGCGCTTCGAGTGTGTTTGGGAAATGTCCCGCCATAACCGTCAGTATAACACACTACTAACTAACTCACCCAGGCCCCGCCCCTTTATTCTGCGTATGAATTATTATAATGAGGAATATTGTGACGTGTTCATTCCCGGAAGAAACTCAAGATACAATGGAGCGTTTCAGGAGTTCAGAAACACTGACACTGATGTAGAGAAGAGCTGGAGCTTTCAGGGTTCGGACAGAAACTGGAAAAATAAATTCCAGGACTTTCAAAAACTTTCATAAATATGGCAGTTTTCAAGGGTTTTCCAGGACTTAAATTTCAAACAGTCAGAATTCCAGTACTTTAAGCACGTGTACGATCCGTGTTTGCAAAGCGTTTTCAATCATCACACACTGAACACAGATGAACATGGACAAAGCATTTTCTTTTGTCGTGCAGTTTCACTCACTCGCTCCTCTCGGCCCTCGGCCAGGATGACCACGATCCGGCCCTGTCTCCGGCGTCCCGTGCGGCCCATGCGCTGGACCAGCCGAATCGGACTTTTCTGAGCATCGAAACACACGATGAGATCCACCTCTCCGATGTCCAGGCCCTCCTCACCGACACACGTGGACACCAGCGTGTTGAAGCCGCCCTCGCGGAACCGACGCACAACCTAAACACACACTCTGTAAGATGCCGTCATCCTTCCCGACACGCAGGTGGACATATGAGGATCAGCACACGGCACTGCTCAATTTGAGTTTTAGTCATAGCGGTCCCTAAGTTAACTAATGATCTTTGCAACGGAAGTGAATCAATCAAAACTAACTTTATCTGGACAATAACTTTATTCTAGATCTGCTGTAAAGCCTAAACAATCTCTGTTACTGTAATCTCCTATTATCACTGTAAAGCTGCTGTGAAACTCTATATTGTTAAAAGGAGACTTGACAGTCTTTTGGCTAAAATGCCATTTAGTTTTAGTCATATTTTAGTCACCTGAATTGTTTTAGTCTAGTTTTAGTCGACAAAATATAATAAGATTTTAGTCGACTAAAATCTAATGGGTTAAGTTAAATTGTAATGCATTCATTTAGAATTTCTCTCAAATTTCCAAACCCATTATATACTCCTGGAGAAAATATCTATTAATCTGTTAATATGAATGATTTTAAAGTTTGAACATGCAATGCAGACACAGATTTATCTGCTATGACATTAAAAAATATCTTAAAACTAAATAAAACCACTTCTACTAAAGTAAAACAGTCTTTTCAATGAATGTTTATATGCATTCTTTATAACAACTTGCACACATCATTCTTTTTTCTTTCAAGCAGACATATTTATGTGTATAAATTAAATATAATTAATCCTTTTTAAAGCTATTAAAGAGCAGTGAATGCTTTTCTCTTTTTCTTTTGTTGTTAGATTAATATTAAAGGCACAGACGGCACTAGGTTCATTACGCACAGTCACTTTAAGACCGAATGATGCACACTGATGCACATCCAATATTCTCACAACTGTTATCGTTCTGTAAAGACATAACCGACTGCATTTACGTGAATACTCTCCAAAAAGGACATTTATACACAATGTTGTGTGTATTTGTGCATGGAGACGTGAAAGAGAGCTCAGTTCAGTACTCCGCTCTGACTGGATCTGCACAAATCCTCCCAAACAACATTTTTGTCTTGTTTTTATTTGTTGACAAAAATGTCAATAGATTTTCTTCATAGTTTTTGTCATTCAAAACTCAAAAATAGTCTAATTTTCATCTGTGAACAAATGTCGTTGACGAAAAAAATGACGAAAATGATTCATCAATGAAATGCACACTGGCACACGGTCACGTACCTCCAGCTGCTCTTTCTGCGTGAATCCTCGAACCCCTTTCCCAGCGGACGCCTGACCCATGAAGGTCATGACCTTCACCAGCGGCTGATGGCGGTTCAGCATCTCTGCGATCTCCTGCACGCTCTCGCGGAAGGACGAGAAGATCATGACGCGTGTGCTGACCTCAGAATCTGTTCGGATCACACAATCATCAGCCACAGCGAGAGACACACACTCCCTGAACAACACAGACCACACCCCCAGTCCTGGTGTCCCGCCGGTGACGGGATGATCTCACCTGAGCTCTCGGCCCGTGACTGGAAGTGCCGTAGCACCACCTCGTCCAGTTTCTGCAGTTTGGGGTGACTGTAGACGTATGGATCTTGAGGCCCTGCGGATGAAACGCACTCGCTCATGAACATCAGGTAGAATCAGCCGTCATTTACCCGCAGGGTTTGAAATTAACTTTTTCACCCACTGGCCAATTTTGGCTACTACATTTTTAAGTTACCGGCCATTCAGAAGTTCTACAAGCCAAAAAAAAAAAAAAAAATAAATAAATAAATCAACCAGATTTAACTATGTCACAGCTACATATATATATATATATATATATATATATATATATATAAAATATACTAATTTAAAATATATAAAATATATAAAATTTGGATTTCATACATTAATTTCTTATTCAAACAAAATCCTGTCATCCAGCATCTCCTCTCTTCCTCTTTCATCCTCATCACCAAAATTGTGTTTTAGGTGGACAGATCAATACAGTACAAAGAACATTAAAATAAATGTAGTATGTTGGAAAATAATGTTTTTTCTGTTAACCAAATGTTTTAACCCTTGTGTTATGTTGCGGGTCAATTTGACCCGTTTCGATTTTCTAGTTGTTGAAAATACTGGTTAACCTTTGGTTTTTTTTCTTGATATTTTGTGACTTTTTCTCATTTATCATGATGAACATGCATGCAAAGTTTCAACATGCTGATGTGTTTTGACATATACAAACAAAATTACTGTTACGTTTGTGATGTTCGCGGGTCAATTTGACCCATCATAGACAGTATTAATCAACTGAGTGAACAGAGTATTAATCAACTGAGTGAACAGAATATTAATCAACTGTGTGAATACAGTATTAATCAACTGAGTGAACTGAACAGAGTATTAATCAACTGAGTGAACAGAGTATTAATCAACTGAGTGAACAGAGTATTAATCAACTGAGTGAACAGAGTATTAATCAACTGAGTGAACAGAGTATTAATCAACCGTGTGAATAGAGTATTAATCAACTGAGTGAACTGAACAGAGTATTAATCAACTGAGTGAACAGAGTATTAATCAACTGAGTGAACAGAGTATTAATCAACTGAGTGAACAGAGTATTAATCAACTGAGTGAACAGAGTATTAATCAACCGTGTGAATAGAGTATTAATCAACTGAGTGAACTGAATAGAGTATTAATCAACTGAGTGAACAGAGTATTAATCAACTGAGTGAACAGAGTATTATTCAACTGAGTGAACGGAGTATTAATCAACCGTGTGAATAGAGTATTAATCAACTGAGTGAACAGAATATTATTCAACTGAGTGAACAGAGTATTAATCAACTGAGTGAACAGAGTATTAATCAACCGTGTGAATAGAGTATTAATCAACTGAGTGAACTGAACAGAGTATTAATCAACTGAGTGAACAGAGTATTAATCAACTGAGTGAACAGAGTATTAATCAACTGAGTGAACAGAATATTATTCAACTGAGTGAACAGAGTATTATTCAACTGAGTGAACAGAGTATTAATCAACCGTGTGAATAGAGTATTAATCAACTGAGTGAACTGAATAGAGTATTAATCAACTGAGTGAACAGAGTATTAATCAACTGAGTGAACAGAGTATTATTCAACTGAGTGAACAGAGTATTAATCAACTGAGTGAACAGAATATTATTCAACTGAGTGAACAGAGTATTAATCAACTGAGTGAACAGAGTATTAATCAACCGTGTGAATAGAGTATTAATCAACTGAGTGAACTGAACAGAGTATTAATCAACGGAGTGAACTGAACAGAGTATTAATCAACTGAGTGAACAGAGTATTAATCAACTGAGTGAACAGAATATTATTCAACTGAGTGAACAGAGTATTAATCAACTGAGTGAACTGAACAGAGTATTAATCAACTGAGTGAACAGAGTATTAATCAACTGAGTGAACAGAATATTATTCAACTGAGTGAACAGAGTATTATTCAACTGAGTGAACAGAGTATTATTCAACTGAGTGAACAGAGTATTAATCAACCGTGTGAATAGAGTATTAATCAACTGAGTGAACTGAACAGAGTATTAATCAACTGAGTGAACAGAGTATTAATCAACTGAGTGAACAGAGTATTAATCAACTGAGTGAACAGAATATTATTCAACTGAGTGAACAGAATATTATTCAACTGAGTGAACAGAGTATTATTCAACTGAGTGAACAGAGTATTAATCAACCATGTGAATAGAGTATTAATCAACTGAGTGAACTGAACAGAGTATTAATCAACTGAGTGAACAGAGTATTAATCAACTGAGTGAACAGAGTATTAATCAACTGAGTGAACAGAGTATTAATCAACTGAGTGAACAGAATATTATTCAACTGAGTGAACAGAGTATTAATCAACTGAGTGAACAGAGTATTAATCAACCGTGTGAATAGAGTATTAATCAACTGAGTGAACTGAACAGAGTATTAATCAACTGAGTGAACAGAGTATTAATCAACTGAGTGAACAGAGTATTAATCAACTGAGTGAACAGTATTAATCAACTGAGTGAACAGAGTATTAATCAACTGAGTGAACAGAGTATTAATCAACTGTGTGAACAGAGTATTAATCAACTGAGTGAACAGAGTATTAATCAACTGTGTGAATATAGTATTAATTAACTGTGTGAACAGAGTATTAATCAACTGAGTGAACAGAGTATTAATCAACTGAGTGAACAGAGTATTAATCAACTGAACAGAGTATTAATCAACTGTGTGAACAGAGTATTAATCAACTGTGTGAACAGAGTATTAATTAACTGTGTGAACAGAGTATTAATTAACTGTGTGAACAGAGTATTAATCAACTGAGTGAAAAGAGTATTAATCAACTGAATGAACAGAGTATTAATCAACTGAACAGAGTATTAATCAACTGAGTGAACAGAGTATTAATCAACTGAGTGAACAGAGTATTAATCAACTGAATGAACAGAGTATTAATCAACTGAACAGAGTATTAATCAACCGTGTGAACAGAGTATTAATCAACTGAGTGAACAGAGTATTATTCAACTGAGTGAACAGAGTATTAATCAACCATGTGAATAGAGTATTAATCAACTGAGTGAACTGAACAGAGTATTAATCAACTGAGTGAACAGAGTATTAATCAACTGAGTGAACAAAGTATTAATCAACTGAGTGAACAGAATATTATTCAACTGAGTGAACAGAGTATTAATCAACTGAGTGAACAGAGTATTAATCAACCGTGTGAATAGAGTATTAATCAACTGAGTGAACTGAACAGAGTATTAATCAACTGAGTGAACAGAGTATTAATCAACTGAGTGAACAGAGTATTAATCAACTGAGTGAACAGTATTAATCAACTGAGTGAACAGAGTATTAATCAACTGAGTGAACAGAGTATTAATCAACTGTGTGAACAGAGTATTAATCAACTGAGTGAACAGAGTATTAATCAACTGTGTGAATATAGTATTAATTAACTGTGTGAACAGAGTATTAATCAACTGAGTGAAAAGAGTATTAATCAACTGAATGAACAGAGTATTAATCAACTGAACAGAGTATTAATCAACTGAGTGAACAGAGTATTAATCAACTGAGTGAACAGAGTATTAATCAACTGAATGAACAGAGTATTAATCAACTGAACAGAGTATTAATCAACCGTGTGAACAGAGTATTAATCAACTGAGTGAACAGAGTATTATTCAACTGAGTGAACAGAGTATTAATCAACCATGTGAATAGAGTATTAATCAACTGAGTGAACTGAACAGAGTATTAATCAACTGAGTGAACAGAGTATTAATCAACTGAGTGAACAGAGTATTAATCAACTGAGTGAACAGAATATTATTCAACTGAGTGAACAGAGTATTAATCAACTGAGTGAACAGAGTATTAATCAACCGTGTGAATAGAGTATTAATCAACTGAGTGAACTGAACAGAGTATTAATCAACTGAGTGAACAGAGTATTAATCAACTGAGTGAACAGAGTATTAATCAACTGAGTGAACAGTATTAATCAACTGAGTGAACAGAGTATTAATCAACTGAGTGAACAGAGTATTAATCAACTGTGTGAACAGAGTATTAATCAACTGAGTGAACAGAGTATTAATCAACTGTGTGAATATAGTATTAATTAACTGTGTGAACAGAGTATTAATCAACTGAGTGAACAGAGTATTAATCAACTGAGTGAACAGAGTATTAATCAACTGAACAGAGTATTAATCAACTGTGTGAACAGAGTATTAATCAACTGTGTGAACAGAGTATTAATTAACTGTGAATATAGTATTAATTAACTGTGTGAACAGAGTATTAATCAACTGAGTGAAAAGAGTATTAATCAACTGAATGAACAGAGTATTAATCAACTGAACAGAGTATTAATCAACTGTGTGAACAGAGTATTAATCAACTGTGTGAACAGAGTATTAATCAACTGTGTGAATAGAGTATTAATCAACTGTGTGAATAGAGTATTAATCAACTGTGTGAAAAGAGTATTAATCAACTGTGTGAATAGAGTATAAATCAACCGTGTGAAAAGAGTATTAATCAACTACGTGAACAGTATTAATCAACTGAGTGAACAGAGTATCAATCAACTGAGTGAACAGAGTATTAATCAACTGCAACTGAGTGAACAGAGTATTAATCAACTGCGTGAACAGTATTAATCAACTGAGTGAACAGAGTATTAATCAACTGCGTGAACAGAGTATTAATCAACTGAGTGAACAGAGTATTAATCGACTGAGTGAACAGAGTATCAACTGAGTGAACAGAGTATTAATCAACTGAGTGAACAGAGTATTAATCAACTGAGTGAACAGAGTATTAATCAACTGAGTGAACAGAGTATTAATCAACTGAGTGAACAAAGTATTAATCAACTGAGTGAACAGAGTATTAATCAACTGAGTGAACAGAGTATTAATCAACTGTGTGAATAGAGTATTAATCAACTGAGTGAACAGAGTATTAATCAACTGTGTGAATAGAGTATTAATCAACTGAGTGAACAGAGTATTTATCAACTGAGTGAACAGAGTATTAATCAACTGAGTGAACAGAGTATTAATCAACTGAGTGAACAGAGTATGAATCAACCGTGTGAATAGAGTATTAATCAACTGTGTGAATAGAGTATGAATCAACCGTGTGAATAGAGTATTAATCAACTGAGTGAACAGAGTATGAATCAACCGTGTGAATAGAGTATTAATCAACTGTGTGAATAGAGTATGAATCAACCGTGTGAATAGAGTATTAATCAACTGAGTGAACAGAGTATGAATCACCTTGTCTAGATGTGGCAAACATGGTCTCCATTTCCCTGTAGAGATCCATGAAGACTGGGCTCCTCTGAAGCTCATTCCTCGCTCGAGACGACTCTGAGAAAACAGAAAAACCCTCATGACGTGAGGAGCATCAGCAGCAAACCAGCACCAGTGTAGGAGTATCTCAGCACCTTTGGGTCCAGAGAAAATGTTCTGAATGAAGAGGAAGAGCGATCTGATGCCCATCTGCTGCAGTAACTCATAGCCATGATATAGGCTGATGCAGAGAGCGAAGTCTCCCTCGATCGGCCCCTGCTGCGGCCCCTGAAGACAGAACACACAGTCATCTACAGATCACTGCAGTGTGACGGCTTAAAGCAGTGAGGTTCAGTGCAGCGAGTCGGTTCAGTGCAGCGAGTCGGTTCGGTGAGATTCAATGCAGTGAGGTTCAGTGCAGCGAGTCGGTTCAGTGCAGCGAGTCGGTTCGGTGAGATTCAATGCAATGAGGTTCAGTGCAGCGAGTCGGTTCAGTGCAGTGAGGTTTAGAGCAGTGAGTCGGTTCAGTGCAGTGAGGTTGAGCAGTGAGTCGGTTCAGTGCAGTGAGGTTTAGAGCAGTGAGTCGGTTCAGTGCAGTGAGGTTGAGCAGTGAGTCGGTTCAGTGCAGTGAGGTTGAGCAGTGAGTCGGTTCAGTGCAGCGAGTCGGTTCAATGCAGAGGGGTTCAGTGCAGTGAGTCGGTTCAGTGCAGTGAGGTTTAGAGAAGTGAGTCGGTTCAATGCAGTGAGTCGGTTCAATGCAGAGGGGTTCAGTGCAGTGAGTCAGGTTCAGTGAGTCGGTTCAGTGCAGTGAGTCGGTTCAATGCAGTGAGTCGGTTCAATGCAGAGGGGTTCAGTGCAGTGAGTCAGGTTCAGTGAGTCGGTTCAGTGCAGCGAGTCGGTTCAATGCAGAGGGATTCAGTGCAGTGAGTCGGTTCAGTGAGTCGATTCAGTGCAGCGAGTCGGTTCAGTGCAGTGAGTCAGGTTCAGTGAGTCAGGTTCAGTGAGTCAGGTTCAGTGAGTCGGTTCAGTGCAGTGAGTCGGTTCAATGCAGAGGGGTTCAGTGCAGTGAGTCGGTTCAGTGCAGTGAGGTTTAGAGCAGTGAGTCAGTTCAATGCAGTGAGTCGGTTCAATGCAGAGGGGTTCAGTGCAGTGAGTCAGGTTCAGTGAGTCGGTTCAGTGCAGCGAGTCGGTTCAATGCAGAGGGATTCAGTGCAGTGAGTCGGTTCAGTGCAGCGAGTCGGTTCAGTGCAGTGAGTCAGGTTCAGTGAGTCGGTTCAGTGAGTCGGTTCAGTGCAGCGATTCGGTTCAATGCAGAGGGGTTCAGTGCAGTGAGTCGGTTCAGTGCAGTGAGGTTTAGAGCAGTGAGTCAGTTCAATACAGTGAGTCGGTTCAATGCAGAGGGGTTCAGTGCAGTGAGTCAGGTTCAGTGAGTCGGTTCAGTGCAGTGAGTCGGTGTAGTGCAGTGAGGTGGATCAGTGAGTCGGTTCGGTTCAGTGAGTCGGTGTCTGCTGTACCTGGACGTGTGGCGGTGGGTTGCGTCTGAACTGTTCTCGGGCCAGAATGATCTGGTACTTTGTGAGGGAATGGAGGTCGCGGTGACTCAACAGCCTCATCTGGGTCAGACGAGACGTAAACTTCTCTAAAACCTGCAAGCAAAACAGGCCAGAGCGAGCAAAACATGTGAAAATCATTTCAGCAGCACAATGGAGCCCACAGACTCTTTTCAACCCATAATCACGCCACTTTTTCCATGTACACCTTTATCTTTCATCCTCGCTGTAATAGTGTTCGCTGCCCTGCTGTGAAAATGTACATTCAATCTTTCAGGATATTTTCCTGATCACCTCTACAAACCCAAACCTCCCCGATCATCAATACAGAACAAACCCAATCAAGAGATCAAGATGCTTTAATTGATTAAATGTCGTAGAAATATGATTTACTCATTACACTCAGCTCATACAACCAAAAACATAAATCAGCCTTCATCTCTCAGAGCATCTGATTCACTCATTTACTAGAGCCTCACCGACGACCATATGAATTTTTCTGTACTTTATTTTATTCTTTTTTCACTATAAATGAAGCAAAATTAAAATATCTGGCCTGCTGTACAGCGTTCAGAACAACACGACTGTAAATGTGATTTAAATATACATAATGTGAAAATGTAACTGCACTTAAATATCCAGGAACACTGAGGAATAAAGACGGATGTATAACAGGACACCTGAGAGCCAAACTGAGCTCGTAATAAATCCCAGCCGGTGAACACGATCAGATAAAGACTGAGACTTACGCTGTTAAACTGATTGGGTGTGTGACGTCCACACTGATGCTGTGGAGACTCAGTCTGATCATATTTCTGCTCAGTTCAACTGTAACTGCTCATATGTTGTTGCAGTATAAAGTGTTTTCATGTCTCATTCCAGGCAAATACAGTGATCCAGATTTGGAATAATCCTGAAGTTTCAGCTGAAAATCTCTATTCAAACCAGACAAACTCAAGCAGCAGTTGAATGAAGCCTATATAAAACACACACACACACACACACACACACACACACACACACACACACTCTCTCTCTCTCTCTCTCTCTCTCTCTCTCTCTCTCTCTCACACACACACACAGGGAAAAAAATCTTGCTTTTGTGAATTATAATTATCACAGAGGTCGAAATTATGACAAAGTTATTATTACTTCCAATTTCGACTGTTTAATCTCATTATCAACTAAGTATGTCAAAATTTTAATTTTTTGGCATAATTAAGACTTTTAATATCACAAATAAGATTAACCAGAGCAGAATGTTGGCTCCCATAAAGTACATATCAAGGCCCATTAAAGCATTTGTCGGCATTACAGAATCTACCCATCAGTGACTGTTGCTCTGTCACACACATCAAGATGATTTTTAGATCCTTGTTTTGGATACATATAATCTGTAATTGTCGTTATGAGTTAGATGTAGATATGAGCGCTGTGAGTGATGAATGTATATGATCCTGCGCGAGGGGGAGGGGCTTCTGCGGCCACGTGACCACGACTCTGCCCACCCTTAAAAACGTCACGATTCTCGCGCCTGCAAAACAACACGTACGAACTGAGCGCCGTTAATAACGCGAGATTAGCGACTAACGTTAAATATCCTCCTGTGCTCCGGTACACGAACATGACGGTGAAATCCGTGTGACCGAAGTGTGAGAGCGCTTCTGAAAACGATCGCGCGATGGATCGCGGCGGGTGTCGGTTGAACGGAGGCGGCGGTGGGGATATGATCACACTGGAGGACCTGGAGTCCATGTCGGAGGACCAGCTGTCAGACAGTCCCGAGGAGGACCAGGAAGAGCAGGGGAGACTTCTGCGCTACTGGAGAGATGTGGCGCGAGGACACCAGGTGGAGGTGCCCACAGGTAAACACACACACACACACACACACACACACACAGCGAGTGAACGAACTACTGAGGAGAGTTTCGCGGCAGTTTAACGGTCATTCCCCTCAGCAGCGCGACTGAAGCGCACATATGCGCTCTAGCCTAGATAGGGAGCTCACTAGGCGGCTCAGAGACACACACACACACACACACAGGCTGTAAAGTGTAAACAAAACGGATAAAACACTCCTCGACTCTTTTATCAAAGAAGAACTGCGATCAACAGCTGTTGTATCAAAAACACACTCTCGAACAGGTTAACGTTACCATTTAACTTACATTAGATTTGCTCCTACATTACAGTTTTTAAAATCTTTGCTTAAAACTCATTATTTTTTCCATTGCTTTTAAAGTTCCTTGATTATTTTTGTATTTGACTTCTGTTAGTATTTTGTTTTTCTTTTGCTATTTAGTTTGAAAATTGTCTCTGATTTTATTTGTGAAATTAGTTTTCTACTGCTTTAGCTTGCATTTATTTTATCCGATGTTGTAAAGCACACTGGTCAGCTGCAGCTGTTTTAATGCTGCTAAGTTATATAAATAAACCAAACTTGAAACTTGTATGGAAGATTGTTTCCGCCACGGAATAATAAAAATAATAACAAAGGCAATTATCAATTTATATCTTACAATTCTGAAGAAAAATGTTCACACCAAGGACGATGACTATAGCTATAAAGTTGTAATAATTATATGAGAATAGCAGAGTTCACACCACAACTATAACGATAAGGTTAGAACCACTTTCAGTTGATGAACGATAAAAACATTGACAGCCAATCAGGATCAATCCTGAGCATTTAAAGAGACAGACAACTATTCATCAACATCACCATACTTCCCTAGTTGATTAATCACAGTACATTAAGACAATTATTGTGTGTTACAAGTTTAACCTGAATATGCTGTTTAAATAAGCAAATTATCTAATTAAATACTAATTTTGCATACATTTCCAATAGGGCTGCCCTGACTAAAAATGTTTCTAGTCGACTAGTAGTCAGATATTCGTTCATGTGAGCCATTAGTCGACTAATCACATTTATATTAATTTAATTACTTAAATATATACTAGGGGTGGAATAGCCTGTTCCGCGCTGAAACGTACGCATAAAGCTTGCCGTGAAGCACTGGCAAAAGTAATGATTATGAATGTGTCGGAAAAAATATCAAGGAGACGTTTTAATGGTTTATTAATAAATGTGTATTTTCTGAGTCCGTGTGTCGGCTGCAAAGATGAAGTCCTTTCATACGGATTACATAATCAGAGTATTTGTTTTGGATTTGATTTCTAGAGTTCTCGGACACCGAGGCGGCAGAAGTGTGTGTTTGCTTTATTTTACAAAAGCACAACGTTTTTCTATCATTGTGAGTTTACACTTGGACACGCGTATAACAATAGCACACATTTATCTTTATTTATAGTGAGTGGCCATGTAAAGTTGCTACAAACTAGTTTCAAATGATAAGCCATATTTGAGGTCGATGAATGATCTTGCGTTGATCACCACTGGTCGGTTCAGATTTTGCTCATCTGAAACGCATGCGTGAGACCCGAATTGTTATAAAAAAATGATAGCCAGCAAGAAGCTTGCGATCCAAATGGTCTGTGCACTGATTTGCAGCGAAAAGGAAAAAAGATCCAGGAAATGGTCGGGAGACGCAGGGAGAGAGTCGGGGAGAGTTTTCCAATGTGCTGCTGGTCAAGCAAATGTTTGTGCTTTATTTCTGTTGGATATAATTGTAAATATGTCTATTAAAATACTGATATTCTAGTCTATAACTAATAACTTCCCACTGCCCTGTATCTTGCCCTCTCATCGGTTGTAGGTCGTCGCCGATGTAAGTTTCAGTCAGAACACATTTTGAATCTCAGACTGGTCCAGATATTTAGGTCCAGATTTGCCTCAGATTTTGGGCATTTGTCAGCAATTTCTCAAATTCTGGGCTAAAATCGTGCAGTGTGAATTTGGCATAACCGACTAATAAAATCTTGGTCAACTAAGCCTCTTCTCGACGACTACTAGCTCTAATTTCCAGAACAGAAATGTGAACATTGGATGAAGTCAGGTTCATAATTCTTGTTTGATTTTGTTGACATATTAAAGGTTTTTACAGAGTTTTCCCTTTTTATCACTCCATAAATCAGAAAATACTGTCTACAGATAGAAAACGCATACATTTCCACCATGTTTTAGAAGTTAAATGTGTAAATCAGGGGAATGATACATGACCAAACCTTCAGAATATAGATATGAATAAAAGTGTAAAGTCTGGTGTGTGTGAAGCAGCTGAACTGGAGATTTATGACTGAAATCTACAGATGCTAATAGATCAAATAAACACTTGTTTTCTTTCCGCTAGTCTAGTTATGAGAAGACGAATCGCTCTTTAAACGGGCCAGTGCATGAAAACACTAGGGCTGGGCCGATACACCTATATCTCGATTCGGTACGATCACGATATTTGGTGCCGATACGGTATGTATTGCGATTTTTTTTTAAGAATTGTGATTCTACAAGTATTGCGATTCGATATTGCAATTTTTTTAACACTAGACCATCGAGAAAAGTGAAATCATGCACTTATACAGACTGTACATGATGTATAAGAGTCATACAATACTACATTCTCTTGAATAAATTATTCAATAACAAATACATTTTTTAACAGTCACTTGTCGTCACTTAGTGGAGAAACACCGTAATCGATAAATGCGTTATTTTAAGCACCAAGTTTCTATCAAAAGCCCTAACCCTGTGCGACAGTTCATCCTCTGTTGGAACGAAAGTGGCTAACTTCTGTCAACCTCGTCTATAAGCAAGGACAAAAATAAAGCAATTGAATTTGAATCATTATGGATTCTGGAAGAAAAAAAAAATCGATTTTAGAAGAAAAAAAAAATCGTGATAGCTGTGTGAATCGATTGTTTCTCCCAGCCCTAGAAAACACTATTGTGTCGTGCAGTGAACACATGATCTGAGCTCTTCCTCTATGAATCCAGCAGATTTGCGTGACTGTCACTGAGGCAGGGAGGATTTCCCATGATGCACTGGGGCTGCAGGCGGGCCGTCCTGACCCAGTTCAGCAGATTATCACAGGACTCTGTTCTCCACATCAGACACAGAGAGTTTGTAAAGCACAGTCAATCGTGAGCGTCGTACTGAACACTCAGGGCTTTGTGTTTGACGTGTAATCAGGTGATGTGTGTTTGTGTGCCGAGATCGCGGAGATTATCCAGACCTGGCCTTTCTAAATCCAGTCCAGTAAAGCACTTTACACCGCGGTTCACGTGAAGAGCAAACATGATGTTACAGTAAGAGACTCACTGATCCAGATCAAACAGAGACAGCATCGATCGCTCGATCATGTGATCCTGCAGTTTCAACAGTTCTGACCTAATGATGGGAGATTACAGAAGATACGAACTCCGTAATAACACAGTAACAGCACAATAAAACACTAAAATTAATAAACATTTATTAATCTAGGTTAATGTTCATTTATACATGTACTAATTCATTATGAAGCAACAGGAATGAACAATATTAGATTTATAAATTAGCACTGACCTAGAGATGAATTAGTCATGAATTTTGTGCTGATGATTAAATCATAATACAGATAATTGAGATTGACGATTTACTTTGATTTTATGTCACTTACAATGTAAGCCTAATACATTATTTTTTCCAGGAATCATGTATAATATATTAAGATATTATAATAAAATGGGCCCATATGAAAATCAATATTTATATGCGATTTGCCGAAACACTTAAGGCTGTCTTACAATGTTGATTGCTTTAAATTCTCACTAAAGACTTATTTTTTCTCTTTGGCTTTTTGTTCAATGTCATTTTATGAATTTGTGTGTGTTCTTGTGTGTTTATGTATTTTAATATTTTAAGTGATTGTACAGCACTTGGCGGTTTTAAATGTGCTCTAGAAATAAAAGTGTCTTGCCTAGCCTAAAGTCAAGCTTTATAGTGGTGGGATTCTGATCCACACACACACACACACACACACACACACACACACACACAGCTCATCTGTTCACATCATGATAAATAAATCTAGTGGGGTTAGTGAAGTGCACTGAAGTGTTTGCTGTCGCTGCTCATTAGTGTCCCGCTGTGCTGACGAGCTGCAAACTAATGCCGGATACACACTGTGCCGTTTCAGCAATACTAGAAGAGAAATACAGTAAATATTATTATAATGTAAATCAGCTGTTTTCTATGTGAATATATAGTAAAGTGTAATTTATTCCTGTGATCAAAGCTGAATTTTCAGCATCATTACTCCAGTCTTCAGTGTCACATGATCCTTCAGAAATCACTATAATATGATGATTTGATGCTCATCAAACATTTAGAAACTAGATTTACTTGCTTATCAAACTGTAGCTTGAGTTCACAAACATAATGTGTCTATCTGCTCCTCGATTCACAGACATGGCCGAACCCATCCAGCAGATCACCAGCAATAACGACGGCACACACACACGGGAGCAGGTTCCTTACACACTCCTCACACGCAAGGAGAAGGTACGTAAGCAGAAGAATAAAACACTTCTCAAAAACCTCAGAGAAACAACTGTAAACAGTGTGACATCGGTGACTTTCAGCAGATGTGTAACGTCACGTGATACAAAGACTCTAGAACAGCGATGAGATGGACACAAATATGAGATCACAGAATCGAGAGCTGTTTCCGTCCAAAGCTGTGAATTTAACTCATGCCAAAACTGGAATATGGCATAAAACATTTACGAATAAAGCAGCGTTTCCATACTATGTGTTCAAGAGAACATCATCATCACTTCCTGGGAAATTGGCTCAAATATCAGTAATAAAAGTGTAAGTTTCTGCAATCGTGCTCTTTTCCCTCCATCATAAACGAGTGTGTCGAGCGTCAGATGAAACACAATAAACGCTGTCGTGTTCTCTTGCGTTCGGATGCTGGTGTTCGGGAACACACTCGTGTGTGTGTGAGACGCTTCTGGAGGGAATTAAACCCAATCATTCTGATCACACACTTCCACTTTCAGAAACACCAAACCAACATTAGAGACGCTGTGACGCCATTGGTCCGCTGGTTACTCCAGTTATCCAATCACAGCTGATGTGGAGCCAAAGTCACATTAGGTTATTTTTATATCCCAAAATATGCATAAAATAGGTGGATGAAAACAACCAATATGAATACATGTGATCAAACACACCTGCATGAATGAGGATGATGACGATGGATTGGGTGCTGAAACCATTAAACTCCACCCACTTTCATTGATTGACACTTTCCATCCAGGTCAGAAACTAACAAAAGCTTAAGGCAAAAATGCACTGAAAAACGCCCCAGATGAGACAGATGTGGGTGGAGAAAGTGAATATTATGAAATGTATCAAATGTCAGATAAGAAGTGTGTTGTTATTTAACGTGTTTATTGCCTCTGCAGATACTGATGAGCTCTGTAAGAAAATACTCCAAAAGGTGAAACATGAATCACATCTGGATCATTTAACACAGGGACGGGTTCAGTTATTAAAATGTGTTCGGGAAGAGAATTTACTCTTTATGATCAAATACATTACTGTAACTCAAATGTACAGCAGCTCATGGGTTTGATTTCCAGGGAATGCATGAATTAGAAAAAATATACACTACAGTACTTTAAATGCATGACTGCAATGCAAGTCAGTGGATAACCGTGTGTTAAATACATAAATGTAAATGTCAAATCAACATGGAATACACAGGCGTCTGTACATGAGATATGAGAACGGTTCAAACTGATTCAATTGAAGTATTTTATGTCAAATTATTACATAACATAAAAGCATCTACAAAATAGACTATTACAGGGATAATTCACCTAACAATGAAAATTCTGTAATTTACTCGCTCACGTTATTTACTCCAAACTTGTAAAAATGTATTTTGAAAAATATATTTTGAGAATTGTAATTTTAGGGTGAACTATCCCAGTTTCCCCTACCATAACGTGCGAGCTCCAGTAGTAACTTTCACACACACACGCTGAAGCACGTGTGACGCTCAAGCTGTTTTTGCCTATGAGGACACGAGTGCATGAACTTCAGCTCCAGACTCGTGATCCGCTCTGTGAGCGTGTAACCGCTTCATTGGAGAAAAACTATCGTCATGTCATAAACACACAGAAAGTTTTTACGGCAACCCGTCAAAATAAAAGTTCAGTTTAACTTGACTGAGACTTTCTACTGTATTAGTATTAATAATAATACTAATACAAATAAATTATGATCAAAACTTTATTTAAGGAATCACAATTTTTCTTCCATGTTTTAATTTTAACAGTAAAGCTCATTGTGCAGCACGTTATTAGACAAAAAGTTTAATTTCATGATTAAAAGAAATTTAATTAATGACGTTTTATGTCTTCATTTGATTACCAGAAAAACAGAATTTGTGTAAAAAAAAAAAAAAATTCATAGAATTTAAAAAAAATTACTGTATAAATTTAATAATTGTTTATAATAAAAGTTTCATGATTTCAATTAATTAGACATGAGTTTTACACCTCGTATCCGTAAAACACGCCGCTCCGCAACACTAGTCTCCTGAAAGAAATCCTAGGAGAAACGCCTTTAAGTGCATGTGCTTCTATATTGCCACGCGTGACGACTCCGGCGTGACCCTGATGTCCTGCTGGTGTGTGTGTGTGTGTGTTGTAGTGCGGGGAGGTGGTGTACGAGAAGCGGCGCTATGAGAAAGCGCACTGGGCCTGCATCACGGTTCACGAGGACACGTATGAACAGAGCATCTGCTACGGCTTCATGAAGATCATGAGGTTCATCTGCCAGCAGAACACAGCAGGTCCGTGAGCACAGATGCTAGCTAACCCTCTCTCCACAAGCTGACGCTCGCTCTCTCCCTCCACAGGGAGTTATCTGGGCATGACCATACCCATCGTGACGGTGGTCCGCACCGACGAGAGGCACACCACTCTGTCCCGGGCCGTCACTGTGGCGTATTACCTTCCCATGGTGCACCAAGGCGACCCGCCGCGACCCCACGACCCCGAGATCTCCATCGAGCAGTGGCCCGACACTGTCGTCTACAGCAGGTGGGAAACCGTCACTGAACGATCGCGTCTACACGAGAACAAGTAGTGGTGCAACGGATCTCAAGACTCACGGTTTGGATCATTTACAGTTTTTGAGCCACGGATCGGATTATATATATATATATATATATATATATATATATATATATTATTAGGGGTGGAACGGTTCATCAAAAAAATCCGAACCGTTCAATTCACTTGTCAGGATTCGAGACACGTGTGTATTGTTCGGGTCCGGCCACGCGCAGCGTAACGTGTTTTCCATCATTTGGCACGGAGGCGAATGTTACACCGTGTCATAACCAGACGTAGGAGTGTAACGGTTCACAAAATTCACGGTTCGGTATGTTTTCGATACAGCAAAAAAAAAGAAATGCCAGAGAAGTTTCCTATTTATTAAAAGAAAATTTATTTTTAAATAAGTGAGTTTTCCTACATCTTGAAACTTTTAGTTTTATAAATGGGGTAATCTTTGAAGGATGAACAAATAATGTTTTGGTCATCACATTAAAAATAACATTTAAATATGATAATATTAGAGTTTTGAAGTGCTGGAAAAAGTATTTCATGTGATGAAAGCATTTTACTATTCCTGCCAAACTTCCATGGTTACAGTGAGTGTTACTACGGTAAATCATTGTGAATGTTGCTGATCTGTGGACTTAAAGCCTTTAACTAGTTCATTCATGGAACAATGTTAACGCTTCTCACTAGATCTCGCAGCGATGTTATTACTTCAGTGGCGAATTCAAATGCTTTGTTTACTGGATCTCTCAGCGCTGTAGTAACAGTGTCGCTTTATCGCGATCGGCTCGCGCTGCACTATCAATGGTCCAAACTGATAAACGGTCCGTGAAGCACAAAATAATGCACTCTGTGTACATAAACAAATTCATGAATATTACACCATTTTAACAATATTAAAATACATACAGAGTTACTGAAACAATCAGTTGTTGTCATAGATTACTCTTGTCTGTTAACCATGAGTTGACCGTTTGAACGTTCTTGTTCACTTTTATTTATTTGAAGATCTGAGGTGAATAGTTGCTTTCAGTACGGCTATAAAAGACACACAAAATGATATTCAAACTCACACAGACGCTTTTAACATTAAATGAAGCACATAAACAGTAGCCTAGCTGAGATTAGCATACTTTCTGTTCTCCGCGACAGGTTTTAACAGACATAATTTTGTGTGTGTCTCTGTTCAAGAGCAAGATTAAACTTAGCAGTTGATCTACGAATCACGTGCGTGCCGAACCGTGGCCTGATCTGTACTGATCAACTGCGATCCGTTGCACCCCTACAAACAAGTCATGTGACTCAACACATGTGTGTGTTTCAGGGCCTTCGCGGGCGCCACTAACGAGCTGTCCATCATTAATGAGATCAGCGGTCTGGCCGAGGCTCTGGACTCTCCGGGCGACTGCGTGAACGACTCCTTCATCGTGGCCGGATACACCAACCCAGCGGCAGCCAATCGACAAAACGAGATCTGGTTCCTAGAGAGGCCTTGAGCTGCTCGCTTTACCCACAATCCTATGCTCCTCTCAGAGACCATACAACAGGTTCAACGTCCTAGTTCCTGATTACCCATGAGCACTGCTCCTCGCTGTCGTCTGATGAACACGAGCAGAAGCTCATTAAATGCACAACACTGATTATAAGCTACTACACCAATACAAACACCACAACTGGAAGTGAGTCACTCTGAACGCTATTGCTGTAAGACAATCATGTGTATGCTATGATCACACATACACACACTTTCACACACACACTCACTCAAACGTACATACTCATTCAAGCGTACATACTCACACACACTCACTCATTCAAACACACACACTCACTGACTCTCACACACACTCACGTCTCTCGCTCTCTGTTCTCCTCAATGCTCATGTAGTCAACAAATCAATATAATAGACACACATACGTATATATATATTGTCATAGTGCTATTTAAGTATTTTTTTAAATATTTCCTTCACTGTTATTCCTCCATTAAGTGCAGATGTCAATCAAACAAGGAAATTAACGAGTTTTCAGAATGAAACACACACACACACGTGTCTTTGAATGAAGCTAATGAGCTCAACAAGCACTTGCTAACAGACGCAAGACACGTCCTCTCGCGATCAGTGTGTATTGTGTGTTAATCTGAACACTCATCAGGTTCACGTCAGTGTAAACACTACAGCCACTGTGAGTTCCTGAATGCTTGTGTTCATATTTCTGTTCTGATCTCAATAAACTATTATTGAATCACAGTACGACTCGAGCGTCATCACTTTACACAACCCTGAACTAATATTCAGTAATATTACTGACTGCACTTACACCTCGTGTTATTTCTGGACTTAAAGGGTAAGTTCGGCGTTTTACAAGTAAAGCCCTGTTTTAAGATCGTTTCTGATTAAATCGAACGGTTAAGATTAAAATTTGGACACATGCTGCTGTCCCGAGAATTTTAGGTTTTTGTGTTATAAGAAATATGATGTCAGCTACATCTTGATTTTTAGCTGAACTTAAAGCTTATTTTAAAGCACTGATCTCAGTGTGTGTCATTGTCCATCACAGCCTCACTTTCATCTGCATAACATTTCAATACGCGTCGATGGAAGTAACAACGACAAATGTTTATGAAACAAAAAAGCTTGTTGAATTGCACTACTTGGAAAAATATGCATTGCATTAACCCTGCTTTCAATTTAATGCATTGTTAATTTTTAGGGATGCATTTTTATGGGCTGAAATTCAACATGGTTGTATATTTAAAGCTCCAGTAGGTAGCTTTTGTAAACAAATATTTGTTAAAACTGTCATTATGTCCTGACAGTAGAATATGAGACAGATAATCTGTGGAAAAAATCGAGCTCCTCTGGCTCCTCCCTGTGGTCCTATTGCCATTTGCAGAAATACACCGCTCCCGGTCAGAAACAACCAATCAGAGCCAGGAGGAATGTCTTAGCAGTGTCAATCACGCTCGTGAGTCTCCTGTTCGAACTCGTTCATCCAAATGAACGAATCTTTTTTCGAGTCATTTCGTTCATTCAACGAACGAAATGACTCGAAAAAAGATTTGTTCATTTTGAACGAGTCTTTTTTGGAGTCATTTCGTTCATTCAACGAATGAAATGACTCGAAAAAAGATTTGTTCATTTTGATGAACGAGTTCGAACAGGATCACGAACGTGAATCACAGAACAGAGCAAGGCGAACATTTGAGCTTATAAAACTTAAAGTTTTGTATTTATTTTTGAAATGACCGATCGTTTCGCTAGATAAGACCCTTATTCATCGTCTGGTATCGTTTAAAGCCCTTTGAAGCTGCACTGAAACTGTCACTTGGTCCTTGAAACGTTTGTGTCCTATTGAAGTCCATTATATGGAGAAAAAGCCTGGAATGTTTTCATCAAAAACCTTAATTTCTTTTCGACTGAAGAAAGAAAGACATCTTGGATGACATGGGGGTGAGTAAATTATCAGCAAAAGTTTTTTTTAATCCTTTAACGTTATCTTACTAGCTATTTATAACTTATAGAAAGAGTGCAACGTTATAAAGTTACATGTATTGCAAAATACATAATGATTTGAGGACCAAGTTTGTAGTCAAAGTATGGGCAGGCCATAGTCAATGTAAAGCATATTGTTGATGTTTCATCCCTATTAGTGAATGTTCCATAACTGTTTATAATCCGCCTTCATGGGTGGTCCTGCTTACTAGTCTGCGCGTTCACGGCAGGCTCCGCTGTGGGGGAGGAGCTGTGGGGGAGGAGCTGTGGAGGGAGGAGCTGTGGGGGAGGAGCTGTGGGGGAGGAGCTGTGGAGGGAGGAGCTGTGGGGGAGGAGCTGTGGGGGAGGAGCTGTGGGGGAGGAGCTGTGGAGGGAGGGCTGTAGCGCAGCAGAGAGCAAGGGGGTTGGACCTGGAAGTTGTGCTTGTTCAAATTTTCAGGCTAAGTCAACATTTTCTCAAAACTCCCTACTGCAACTTTAAGCTGTGAATATTTAAATTCAAAACATTTCACACACGTTTTCATTATTAAAAATTCAATAATCCATATTCACCTTTTAGATTTTCACTTCCAAAATATTCATTCTGTATAAAAATACAACCTGTAATATTCGACAGGCAATTTTCGGTCCATTTTATTTCGCTTTACAAATTAAGTGGATCAAATTCGACAGAAAATTCAACATTTGACATCCAGGAACGGCAGGAATATCAGTAGATTGCCGATTGATAATCTGAAGAAAACTATAGAGCAACGGGTGAGAGACTCACTTTACAGATATTAATTTACAGAAGTGGAGCAAGCGGTGATGATTATGTGATGATTATCAGGGCCAGTATATAGATATGGAAAAGTTGATAAAGACACAAAATCTGTGTTTACATTTAAGTCTTCACGGTTACTTTTGTACGTGTAGCTTTCTCTACCGTGAACAAGATTATAACGCTATTACCCGATGCTGATGCACAGATCAAACGTTAAATCTGAGGTAGTTGACATGTATTCCTCTCGGCTGTTTAGTTTTCTTAACTTTTCAAGTAGTGCAATTCAACAAGCTTTATTGTTTCAAAAACATTTGTCATTATTTTACTTCCATATCTATCCTCTTGACTGAGGTCTAGGTTTCAGGATATATCACACACAGCCACAGCGCCATCTACAGTTACAGGCCCGCCACTGCAGCTCCAGTGATGAACCCCTTCATCAAACCAGCCTTTCTTTAAAGTCCCCCTGAGGTGAAAAACACACTTTTAATGTTGTTTATGTGTCTATGTGGTGTTTTTAATATGCTTTAAGACAATCCATGTGTAAATTCATAAGTCGACAGCATTGCTGAGTATTTTCTCCTTAAAACTGCAGTGAACCAAAGACAGTCTCAAAAACACGGTTTGAAATCGCTGATGTTTCTGACTGCGTTTACACCGGAACAAAAAATCCGATCTTTTACTCACATCTGACACAGATCGGGATTTGTTGCACACGTGTAAACACAAACATCCACACGAGATCCAATCTGAGCCACTTCCAAATGTGGTTTTAAATCAGATCCATATTCAAAATCTGGACTAATAAATCGGGCTAAACACGCATATCTGATTCCCACCACAAGATGAGGACGACACGTTTATTCACAAAGACAGCTTTTTAATGTTGTGTTATGAGGCAGACGCTCGCTCAGCTTGAGGGAACTTTAGATTTATCTTTGTAAAGAAAAGAAATTGCGTGAACACAGAAACAGTTTTTAACCTCTGCCTTTTATAAATAAAACTGCATTGCTACTGAAAGCTACATTATATTTCTGACTATATATATATATGACTTCACTGTAATTAAACCAACAAGCTTCACTATTAGCTTACTCACTCACACACTCTCTCTCTCTCTCGGGTTAATTCATAAAAAAAAAACATTACAGCACTACTATATTTCACTACAGAATTCTAGATCTGAGCTGTAGATGAACAATAATATTCCATCAGATTTAGCGCTGTAAAACATTCATGAGTCACGACAGCTGTAATCTTGCTGGCAAATAATCATGACCACCCCACATTAATTATATAAATCATTTTAATAGCACTGCCATTCAAAACCAGCGTCTACCATGTGCGTTAGTAAAAACGATCACCGAAAATAATTTTGGGCGGTAATTCGTAAACACAGATATTGGACACCAGTCTTGTCTAAAGTGAATGTAAACAGGACAAAAGATCGGATCTGTGCTTTGAGACGCAACGCAGCCTGTGAGGTCACAAACTACCTTGTAACCAATCAAATCAACATGTGATCGTCAACGAGTGGATCTCTGAGCTGAGTGAGTGGAGGCGGGGCTCATTTGCATATTCATGGAACCGCGCATACTAAATGAGGCAAGGGTATCGAGTTACATTCAAGATATTTTAAGGCATGAAGAGGAAAAAACATTTAAATATGTCATTTTGGTGATTAAAATGAGTTTTAAAGGTGCAGTGTGTGATTTTTAGCGCCATCTAGTGGTGAGGTTACGAACTGCAACCAACAAAAGTTATGGTGCCGACAGGAAGTGATGTCATCGTCTGAGACAGCAGAGAGTAGCCAGTTCAGCAATGAGGTTTCTTTACAAGGATAAATTAAGAAATTATGTTTACATAATTATTCAGTAAAACTATATGTTATTGCGAATATTATTGTTACTTGTTCATCATTGTGTCAGTGTTTTATTCGCTGAACTGAGCTTGCTTCCTTGCACGAAGAGCAACATAGTAACGAAACGCGTTTGTCCGTTTAGGGCCACCGTAGAAACATGACGGCGCATTTCAATGATCGGGAACCCGCGGTGTGTGTAGACAGAAACTGCTCATTCTAAGGTAATACAAATATAACAGTTCATTAAGTAAGGTCTTTATACACCACTGAAAACTTCTTTTTCAAGGTAGTGAGGAAACGCGCTCTGTAGCGCTGTGTGTTCGCTGTAGCGTTGTGTGTTCGGTTTAGCGCTGTGTGTTCGCTTTAGCGCTGTGTGTTCGCTTTAGCGCTGTGTGTTCGCTGTAGCGCTGTGTGTTCGCTGTCGGCTACGCTAGAAACATGACCACAATATGTCGACATCCACAGAAGGAGGAGCCCGCGGTTATGGAGATATAAATGTCCCATTCTAAGGTAATAGAAACATAACGGTTCATTATGCAAGGTCTATATACACCACTGAAAACATAGTTATGGATCTCATATTGCATTTCTGTCCATAGATCCTCAGAAATATTACACACTGCACCTTTAAGGGATAAAATGATTGACTACAGGGGGACTTTAATGATCTGAACACCTGCAAGCCGGAGCACGAGTGTCTCACATTTACATACATTTAGCAGCCTTTATCCACAGCGACTTGCAGATGAGGAATACAGCAAGCGAGTCGTGATGAGAAGTGAACCCAGAACACACAGCGGTCTCTCTCACCTGTAGGTATCGGGTCTGATGGCCCGTGAGCGCCTCTCCCAGCGGGACGATGATCTTCTCCAGGCTGCGCTGGTGCACGTGTGTCTGGACATCAGGACTGTCCTCGGAGCGCAGCTCGATGTGAGAGATCAGCAGGTTCGAGATCACCTGCTGCACCGCCTGCACGCACACACACACACACACACACACACACAATCACTGAGTACCCTGTTTCTGAGAGTGTGTGAGCAGTATTACTGAACTTCAGCAGCTTTCAGAACCGGTCAAAACAGATTTTATTCAATGCTTTTGTTCAAAAAAGTCACCTGAGATCACCTGCTGCACACACTCACCCACACTCTCTCTCACATACACACACACACCATGATGCATTGTGTCATTTTATTGTGTCTGTAGCCCTTTATAAGTGAGGAGGAGCCTAATTGAGAAGCACTGTATAAATATTATATACTGTGTGTTAGGGGTGTAACAATGTATCATGTCACAATATGTATCGTGTATAGTTCACCCAAAATGAAAATTACTGTGTGAGAAAAAATTTACGTTTTCAGAGTTTTAGTGTCAGTACTACATTAAACTAATATGTATAATGTAATGTATAACTAATATGTATAAAAAGAATATAATGTAAACTAAACTAGAGGTATTTCGCATTTCATGGAAGGAGAGCTCGATTGCGTACAGAGAGTCCTTAAAAACTGCTAGATGTGTTTCTTTTTCAACCCTATTATAAGAAAATAAACAAAACCCAAGGTATTTATTTGAATCAGTGGCTAAACTGACGAAAAATAAAGGTTTCAAGCCCAGATGTTTCCAAGCAGCACATCAGTAATGACTATGAACTTCTTTACTTACAAGATTGATAATATCAGGGAGAAAAATATAACTATGCAACCGTCTACTACAGTATCGCATCAGACAGTGCAGTGTAGTCTCACTGACGGAAAATTCGATTCATTCATTGCTATAGGAGAGGAAGAATTTTCTAAACTCGTTAAATCATATAAATCGCCAACATGTATGTTAGACCCTATACCGACTAAACTACTGAAAGAGACGCTTCCAGAGGTCATAGATCCTCTTCTCAATATCATTAATTCATCTTTGTCTCTAGGATACATACCAAACACTTTTAAGCTGGCTATGATTAAACCGCTTGTTAAAAAAACGCAACTTGATCCCACAGAATTAGTCAATTACAGGCCGATCTCGAATCTACCTTTTCTGTCAAAGATACTAAAAAAGGCAGTATCCTCACAACTATGTTCCTTTTTAGAAAGAAATGGTGTCTGTGAGGATTTTCAGTCAGGATTTAGAGTATCATAGTACTGAGACAGCTGTCATTAGAGTCACAAATGATTTGCTCTTATCATCCGATCATGGTTGTATCTCGCTATTAGTGTTACTCGATCTTAGTGCTGCATGTGCTGCATGTCTAGACTGTTAACATTTGGCTTTAGTAATCAAACAGTTAAATGGATACAGTCTTATTTATCGGATAGAAAACAATGTGTGCAAATAAAAAAATGTAAGTCACCCTATCTTCAATATACACAGGGTGTTCCACAGGGATCAATCTTAGGACCTCTGCTATTTTCACTGTATGTGAATAATTTGCCTAATGTGTGCAAAAATGTCGACACGATTATGTATGCTGATGATACGGTAATTTTTACACATGCCAAAAGTGCTGATGATGCATCCCATCAGCTTTCATTTGCTTTAAATGATTTGCAAAAATGGCTGATTGATTCATGGTTGTTTCTTAATGTTAAAAAGACTGTATCAATGTTTTTTAGTAAACCTAAAACAACTGTGGCCACAGTAAAAGTTTGCTTGGGTGGACAAGAATTAATTAATGTTGAGGAATTTAGGTATCTGGGAGTTCTGATAGACTCGAAATTATCTTTTAAAAAACACGTCAAAAAAGTTGTGAAAACTATAAATTTTAATTTACGGAACTTTAAACAGATTCGTACATCATTAACGGATACAGCAGCGATCACGTTCTTGCACTCTATGATACTGGCTCATATTGAGTACTGTATCACAAGTTGGTCTTATACGAGTCATGCTGCTATTGGGCCAATTGAAGTATACTACAAAAAGCATTGAAAATATTAGATAAGAAACCTTCGTCATATCATCATTGTAATATTCTAGATAAATATAAGTTTTTAAATTTTGCGAATTTCAAATTATTTAAATTAGCCTGTCTAATCTATAAGGTTATACATGGTCTGGCGCCTCCACCATTGAGTGATTTTATTAAACAAAAGTCTATCAGTGCTGTCGGGTCTCGAGTGACTAGAGCCACTATCAGAGGTGACTGTGACTTGGCGTTTAGACGGACCGCCTTTTCACAGAACGCTCTATCATATCAGGGGGTGAGCTCCTGGAATAGTATTCCTCAGTCAGTGAGGGAAAGCACAAGTTTTCCTATTTTTAGGAGTCGTTTAAAAGTTTGGTTAAGGGACACACAAATATGTGATTAGTAATCAGTTTATATATCAGATGTAAATTAGAGTTAGTGTTTTATAAAAATAAAGGGGATAGAATTATTAGTGTGATATGGGTTGTGTAATAGGAGTTAGTATAGCATGGGTTGTGTAAAAGGGGTCAGTGTAATATGGCTTGTCCTAATATGTTGTGATCACTGTTACTGTCCTTGCTTCTCTGTATATAGCCTGTGCATAGTGTGTCTGTATGTATTTATGTGTAACATCTACCTGCTTAGGGGTCTGCAGATGGAAATTAGCCTATGGCTATAATCTGGCATATTTACATTTGTGAAAAATGTTCATTAATCTGTATTGTCCCTTATGTCTTTTTTCTACAAATAAAATAAAATAATAATAATAATTTGACACTATCGACCACAACATTCTTTTAAATAGACTCGAAAACTATGTTGGCATTAGTGGAATTGCACTAGCATGGTTTAAATCATACTTATCTGACTGTTATCAGTTTGTAGCAGTAAATGAAGAGATGTCTTATCGATCACAAGTTCAGTATGGCGTACCACAAGGCTCAGTACTAGGACCGTTGTTGTTCACTCTGTACATGCTACACACACACACACACACACACACAATCCGTACATGCTACCCTTAGGAGATATTATTAGGAAACATGGCATTAGTTTTCACTGTTATGCTGATGATACTCAGCTCTATATTTCTTCCCGACGAAACTTACCAATTCACTAAATTAACAGAATGCATAGCTGATATAAAAACCTGGATGACTAATAATTTCCTACTACTAAATTCTGAAAAAACAGAGATTCTAATTATTGGACAAAAAACGTCCTCACGTAATAACCTAGAATACTGTCTAACACTTGATGCTGCTCTGTCAAGTCCTCGTCGTCAGTTAGGAACCTGTGTGTGTGTGTGTGTGTGTGTGTGTGCATGTGTGTGTGTTCTTTAATACCAATCTTTCATTTGAAAGTCAAGTGTCTAGTATCTGTAAAACTGCATTTTTTCATCTTAAAAGTATATCTAAATTACATCATATGCTCTCATTGAAAAATGCAGAACAGTTAGTTCATGCGTTCATGACATCAAGGCTAGATTATTGTAATGCTCTGCTAGGTGGTTGCCCTGCACGCTTAATAAACAAACTACAGCTGGTCCAAAACGCAGCCGCTAGAGTTCTTACCAGAACCAGGAAGTATGATCATATTAGCCCGGTTCTGTCAACACTGCATTGGCTCCCTATTAAACATCGTATACATTTTAAAATATTGCTGATTACTTACAAAGCACTAAATGGTTTAGCTCCCCAGTACTTGAGCGAGCTCTTAACGCATTATACTCCTTCACGTCTATTGCGATCTCAAAATTCTGGCCAGTTGATAATACCTAGAATATCTAAATCGACTGCTGGCGGTAGATCCTTTTCCTATTTAGCACCAAAACTCTGGAACAATCTTCCTAACATTGTCCGGGAAGCAGACACAGTCTGTCACAGTTCAAATCTAGACTAAAATCTCTTTGGCTTAGCATACACATAACGCATTATAGACTTCTATAATTCAATGTTAGGCTGCATAGTTTAGATCAGCCGGAACCGGGAACACTTCCCATAAATCCTGATGTACTCGTTACATCATAAGAAGGATGGCGTCTACGCTAATATTAGTCTCTCTGTTTATCCCGAGGTTTACCGCAGTCCGCCGGATCCAGGCCGTATCCGGATCTGATGAAGATGAAGGACCTGCGCCTGGACACACACACACACACACACACAGGACCTGCGCCTGGACACGACGACAACGCATCCTGAAGTGTCACTAGTCTCTCCCTTGTGAAGGCTAGGGATGTTAACGATTAATCGACGATCGATTAATTTTCGATAATACATTTAATCGCTAAAAATTTTCGATCATCGATTAAGCAGGTTCATGGACGTGCGCGCTGCTCAACCGTGAAACATGTAAAGCGAGCGCGCCGGAGTTATCTTTAGGACCATTTTACACCATCATGACTATAAGTTTGCGTGTGCATTCGCAGCCTTTTGTTTTGTGCAAATGTAACATTGTGTTTATTTTGTGTAGGCCTATCTATATCTGATTAATCTCATATAGGATGCATTTGGTTAAAATGTATGTAGTAAAGTGTATGGTGATCCTCTTCAGCGCGCGCAGCTCAAACGGCAATGCACGACTAATAATGACTATTGGGACTGTCATATTACATAACATTATAAAGAGAACAATATTGTAATAAAACACTGAATTATTTTGCTTTAGTTGCGGTGTCGCGTTGCTCCAGGAAGAGCGTGTCCACAACATGAGTTTTTCTGAATGGCATGTAACTTAGTTCAAATTCACTTATGCATTCTCGTAATTTTGTGCAGATATAATTTGTAATATTATGTTTATTTTGTCTTTTATTTATTCATCTCACATAGGATGCATTTCTTTGAGTTAAATAATGCGCTAGCAAAGTGCTCGTTTACCGGTATTCATTCAGCGCATGCGGCTCAAACAGCAATGCACGGCTAATAATAACGATGATTGGGACAGTCATATTACAAAACATGAGAACACCATTTTATTAAATCGTTGTGAATTCATTGGGTTTAGTTGCTGTTTTCAGCATGTTGTTCCAGGAAGAGCGCGTCCACGACAGTCACACATTCTGACAACCACGCATCTGAGACGCACGCCGGTGGTGACGCATTATTGAATTATCAAATAACTACTAATACAATTTAATTCAATGATCAATCACATCGAAACATTTTACAATCCGACTAGCCCTTTATTTAGATTAAAAACCATTCTCATTCATTTGGTGAGGAACATGTAGTTTTGAGCAGCATTTGCAGCAGTGTTAATTTCGTTGACGAAAATAATGACGAAAATTATTCGTCAACGACATTTTTTCACAGACGAAAACGAGACGATAACTAAATAAAACCTAGTTTTGAATGACAAAAACTATGACGAAAATCTATTGACATTTTCGTCAACGAATAAAAACTAAACGAAAACGCGAGGACTGAATTGAGCTCTCTTTCGTGTCTGAATGGACAAATACACACAGCATTATGTCTAAATGTCCGTTTTGGAGAGTATTCATGTAATCTATGTTGGTTATGTCTTTAACAGTTAAGACATTTTTCCGTTTAACAGTCGTCGTCATTACTGTCCATTCACGCATTCCTTTGCGTCAATAAATGAGGTACGATGAGAGGCCGTTTGAATGACTGTGAATTTTAGATTGTGAGATATTTCAGAGTTTTGAAGGTCTTGAAACACTGTAGAACATGGAGAGAAAAAGCATTTTGCCCGTAAAGGTAATTAACACTTAAACAGTGAGTGTATCGGATGTGTATCAGTGCAATTGTATCCGCATGTCATTGGACATGATCTGATGTCTTAAAGTGACAGTGGCAATGAACCTAATGCGGTCTGTGTCCTTAAAGGGTTAGTTCACCCAAAAATGAAAATGATGTCATTAATGACTCACCCTCATGTCGTTCCAAGCCCGTAAGACCTCCGTTCATCTTCGGAACACAGTTTAAGATATTTTAGATTCAGTCCGAGAGCTCCTTGTCCCTCCATTGAAAATCTATGTACCATATACTGTCCTTGTCCAGAAAGGCAATAAAGACATCATCAAAGTAGTCCATGTGACCTCAGTGGGTTAGTTAGAATTTTTTGAAGCATCGAAAATACATTTTGTTCCAAAAATAACAAAAACGACGTCTTTATTCAGCATTGTATTCTCTTCCGGTTCTGTTGTCAATCCGCGTTCACGAGGCCAGTGACGCTGCTGACGTAAGACGCTGCTGACGTGTATCTGGTGCGTCCGTGTATTCGGGTTCAAATAAATATGTCTGGTTAAAAAAAAATGCAAGTCTTCCCCTGTGTCGAAATCCTTAGACATGTTTGCGAAGATTGTTTTGTTTACAGCGTGCGTCTCCCTCAGACTGTAACCGAAGCTCGGGCGCACCAGTCACACGTCAGCTCGTCTTACGTCAGCGGACAACGGGCTTGGAACGACATGAGGGTGAGTCGTTAATGACATAATTTTCATTTTTGGGTGAACTAACCCTTTAATATTCAAGCAATAAAAGAAAAGCATTCACTGTTTGTTAATAGCTTTAATAAGGATTAATTATATTTAATGCATACAAATAAATATGTCTGCTTGAAAGAATAAATAATGATGTATGCAAGTAGTTATAAAGAATGCATATATCATTCATTGAAAAGAAGACTGTGTTTTACTTTAGGAAAAGTGGTTTTATTTAATTTTAAGATATTTTTTAAGTCACAATAGTTAAATCTGTATCTGTATTGCATGTTCAAACCTAAAAATCATTCATATTAATAGGTTAATAAATGTTTTCTCCGGGAGTATATGGGTTTGGACATTTTAGAGGAATTCTTAATTAATGCATTACAATTTAACTAAACCCATAATATTTTAGTCGACTAAATCTACTGTCGATTTAGTCTACTAAAATCTTATAGTATTTCGTCGACTAAAACTAGACTAAAACTAAAATAATTTAGATGACTAAAATATGACTAAAACTAAATGGCATTTTAGTCAAAAGACTAAGACTAAAACTAAATCAAAATTTGCTGTCAAAATTAACACTGATTTGCAGACCGTCATGCTGTCGGCCACATGCCACTGCAGGACACGCATACTGCAGTATTAAGACTAACGATTAATCGATTAATCGATCGTTAATTTAAACGACGATCGATCAGGGTAATTTGTGAAAATTGACATCCCTTATGAAGGCCTCCTTCCCTTTACCTCTGTACTGATAAACGTTGTCGGGATAATCCCGGTTCGCGCAGCAGCGATAAATATTCCCAGAGCCACCAGACACTGTTTTATGCAAATGAGCAGAGTACAGAGTTTTCTGTTAGACCGGTGACGTGTTAGCGGCCGCTAAGTTAATAACTAATGATTGTTGTGACGGAAGTGAATCAATCAAAACTAACTTTATCTGGACAATAACTTTATTCTAGATCTGCTGTAAAGCCTAAACAATCTCTGTTACTGTAATCTCCTATTATCACTGTAAAGCTGCTGTGAAACTCTATATTGTTAAAGCGCTGTATAAATGAAGGAGACTTGACTATAATAATGCAATGGGGGAAAATGTGTGGGTCCTGATAATAACAAATGTCTGATGTGTCCAGTAAAAAGTGTCCTTCATTATTTTATAGTGAGTGAAATAGTTCAAGCATATTCATTTACACTCTCTCTCTCTCACACACACACACACACACACTCTAATACTAAATTTAGCATTTTAATCAACTGTAAATTTTTTGTTAACCTTTTATGATATGTCTTGGATTATCACAATAATATTGTATCGTGAGTTCAGTGTCGTGATATCGAATCGTGACATGAGGGAATCGTTACAGCACTAGTGTTTAGTATAATTGTACAAACTTTCTGCTGTCAAATCTGCACTGAATTTTAGTCAATAATTGTATCTCTTAAAACTCATCTTTGATCACCAAAATGATTTTAAGCGTTTTTTTTTCAGTTCATCAGACTCTTGATCACTCCTCCCAGTTCCCATGATGCCGCACTCACCTTGACGTCTCCTCCAGGTGTAGCGCTGAGCGCTAGGACGCGGAACCGCTGCGTTTGGTTGCTCAGCTCACGAAGCACCTGAAGAACAAGCACAGCCTCAGAACGAGAGTTCCCATCATGCTTCAGTCAGGAGGGAGGACGGAAGCGTTACCTGGCAGTACGCGTGGTTCCCGGTGGCCTTGTGGGCCTCGTCGATCACCACACACCTCACCTGAGCCGCCGGACAGGTGTTCCTGCACAGATCGTTCACCATCACCTGAGGAGTGAGGAAGAACACACGCCTCGACCGCCACAGCTCTCGCCGGTGCAGCGCTGCGGTGGAGCCTGCAGAACACACACACACACACACACATGCACGCGCACACACACACACACGCACGCGCGCGCACACACGCAGACACACACGCACGCACGCGCGCGCACACACACACACGCGCGCACACACACACACACGCGCGCACACACACGCGCACACACACAAAGAGTGCTGTTCACAACACACTGCTTTAAAGCAGAGCTACAGAAAATCATGATGTTAGTGTTTATAATATCTTCTGCCTTATTTAATAACAAATATGACTGAGAATGACACAATATTATTATCATTCTTAAAAGTATAAACGGTAAATTTTTTGATCATTATTGTTGTTACATTCGATTTACTTAATTATTTGTTTTCTGGGGGGTCGTAACCTCTGACCTGTGAGTTTGAATGAATGAATATTTCGATAATTTGAGAACACGTTCATAATAATAACAAAAAATATTTATAAGAATGACACCATTTTATAATTCTTAAAAGTATAAACGGTAAAGTTTTTGATCATTATTGTAGCTACATTAGATTCACTTAATTATTTGTTTTGGGGTGTCGTGACCTCTGACCTGTGAGCTCGGCCATGTGCGGCTGCGGGATCCCCATGACCCCGTGACAGGCCTGGATCTGCTGGGCCACCAGGGGTTTAGTGGGCGCCATGAACACGATCTTGCCCGCGGGGAACCAGCGGTAGTAGTTGTACATGATGACCGCGGCGATGAAGGTCTTGCCCAGGCCGGTGGGGAGGCAGACCAGCGTGTTCCTCAGCAGAGCCGCCTCGCAGATCCGCAGCTGGTACTCCCGGACCGGGCAGTTCGTGGGGTAGATCCAGATGCGGCCCGCGGACGGGTCGAAACCCGGTTCCGGACCGGGCTCCAGCGCGCGCTCGGCCTCGCACACGGCCACGAGCATGACATCATCATCATCATCTTCATCAGCGGCTGCTGTTGCTGTCTCGCCACACAGACTCCTGCTGTCTGTCTCCTCGGAGGTTTTGCTCCGGTCTGAGGTACTAGTTTTGCTCCGGTTTGCGGTTGTTTTGCTCCGGTCTGAGGTGTTTTTCCTCCGCTCTGAGGTAGTTTTGCTCCGGTCTGAGGTGTGAGACAAACTGCAGCCCCATGTCTGGAATAAAGTCCTCTGATTCGAGCTCATTGTAGAATCATAATCATCATCATCGTCAGCTTCAGTAAATATTACCGTTAGTAAACAAACGCTTTTGAATCCTGCCAGACCGAGCCGAAACAAACATAGCGCTTCTGTTTCCGCTCCAATCAAACGCATTAATCGCACATACCTGAAACATATTCACGTTTTCATATTCTAAACAAACATAAACAAGAGCGCAAACGAAACGGCTGATCGAATGTGGCGCGCATGCGGCTTACGTCACCGAGAGTGAAAGTGCGCATGCGCAGGCGGTGTGTTCCTGTGACGTGTAAGGTGCGCAGGATTTGATGAACTCAATGACTCAAACCGAATTATTATGTTATGTTTTGTTTTTTACTCTCATGATTGGTGTTACTCTTAACTATTGTGAGGTTCTCATTTTGTTGTACCAGAGTGTAAACTGAATGTTCAAATAAAACATAAAAAACCGAATTATTGTCAGAATATTTTATCTTCACTTCATGTATTTCTCTTTGATGGATCATTCAGTGCCTGTTGTGTTTGTAGATTATATCTGTATATATATATATATATATATATATAAAAAGTCTGATCTACCCACAGAATTTTATGACTGTTTCTTTTTTCTAAAGACTGATAAACAAACAATGTGATTATTTCATTCACTACTCAATATTATTGTTTGGATTAAAAAAAGTGTCTGTTTAATATAAACTGAATATTCTCCAGGTGATATTTTACACATTTATAATATTTACACATATTTTTATTTGTCACTGTATTAAAAGGTATTTATACTTGAAAATATACAGGTGCTGGTCATATAATTAGAATATCATCAAAAAGTTGATTCATTTCAGTAATTCCATTCAAAAAGTGAAATTTGGATATTATATTCATTCATTACACACAGACTGATATATTTCAAATGTTTATTTCATTTAATTGTGATGATTAAAACCGACAACTAATGAAAATCCCAAATTCAGTATCTCCGAAAATTAGAATATTACTTAAGACCAATACAAAAAAAGGATTTTTAGAAATGTTGGCCAACTGAAAAGTATGAACATGAAAAGTATGAGCATGTACAGCACTCAATACTCAGTTGGGACTCCTTTTGCCTGAATTACTGCAGCAATGCGGCGTGGCATGGAGTCGATCAGTCTGTGGCACTGCTCAGGTGTTATGAGAGCCCAGGTTACTCTGATAGTGGCCTTCAGCTCTTCTGCATTGTTGGGTCTGGCGTATCGCATCTTCCTCTTCACAATACCCCATAGTTTTTCTATAGGTTAAGGTCAGGCGAGTTTGCTGGCCAATTAAGAACAGGGATACCATGGTCCTTCTCGGCTGCGTTGACCTTGGACCTCAGAAAACACAGTGGACCAACACCAGCAGATGACATGGCACCCCAAACCATCACTGACTGTGGAAACTTTACACTGGACTTCAAGCAACGTGGATTCTGTGCCTCTCCTCTCTTCCTCCAGACTCTGGGACCTTGATTTCCAAAGGAAATGCAAAATTTACTTTCATCAGAGAACATAACTTTGGACCACTCAGCAGCAGTCCAGTCCTTTTTGTCTTTAGCCCAGGCGAGACGCTTCTGACGCGGTGTCTTGTTCAAGAGTGGCTTGACACAAGGAATGCGACAGCTGAAACCCATGTCTTGCATACGTCTGTGTGTGGTGGTTCTTGAAGCACTGACTCCAGCTGCAGTCACTCTCTGTGAGTCTCCCCCACATTTTTTAATGGGTTTTGTTTCACAATCCTCTCCAGGGTGCGGTTATCACTATTGCTTGTACACTTTTTTTCTACCACATCTTTTCCTTCCCTTCGCCTCTCTATTAATGTGCTTTGACACAGGGCTCTGTGAACAACCAGCCTCTTTAGCAATGACCTTTTGTGTCTTGCCCTCCTTGTGCAAGATCTCAATGTTCGTCTTTTGGACAGCTGTCAAGTCAGCAGTCTTCCCCATGATTGTGTAGCCTACAGAACTAGACTGAGAGACCATTTCAAGGCCTTTGCAGGTGTTTTGAGTTAATTAGCTGATTAGAGTGTGCCACCAGGTGTCTTCAATATTGAACCTTTTCACAATATTCTAATTTTCTGAGATACTGATTTTGGGGTTTTCATTAGTTGTCATATATAATCATCAAAATTAAAAGGAATGAACACTTGAAATATATCAGTCTCTGTGTAATGAATGAATATAATATCCAAATTTCACTTTTTGAATGGAATTACTGAAATAAATAAACTTTTTGATGATATTCTAATTATATGACCAGCCCCTGTATAGCGGTGGACCGTCATATTTGACAGAAAACTTCGAAAACCCCCGGATTAAACCCCCTCATGTTAGATTCATACATTTATAGTATACTTGCATTAAAATAAAAAAAGTATATTTGTACTATTTTCAGTATTTTAATTGTCATGTTGGTTTGCTGATGTCTTTGGAGTTTGTCACGGAACTGTTAAAAGTATCAATATATGAATAATTTATTTAAAAAAGTAGATTTTTAATTATTAAACTCATATATGTTCATGTAAGGAAGAATAATGGAAAAACAAAAGCAGTAATTTGACTCGAATCACAATCATTCACAGCACAAGTGTTTACAGAAATAAGACACTTTATTATATAGATAAATCTCTCTCTCATATAATTTAATGTGAAATCTCATAAAGGCTGTTGAGGAATGACTGGCACTAAACTGAGAACTACATCTGGACATGAATTCACCTGTATTATTATTATTATTATTATTATTATTATTTTAAAGCTTCACATTCACAAAAATACAGCGGTTTCACACCCAGAGCTGATAGAGACATCGATCCGTGTGATATTTTCCTCTTTTCGCTTTATTCATCAATTAATTTGATCATGCAACAGAACTAAGACGGGTCGCACTTAGAACAGAACCATAATCACTTAATCAGTTGAGTCGTCGCATAAACGTACCGTATATGACATACAGTAAACCGTACAGCTAATACTGTGCTATTATACAGTACAAAAGAGCTCTGCACAAAGTTTGATGATAATAATGACACATCTCTTAGAAATGTTCCATAACACACCGTACAAAACAACATTGTATTATTGTGCATTTTAAAGATTACATTCTGTAGTCTGGATCACATGACTCGCTCTGACCGCGAGAATCCTGATCCTGTCGAGTTCCCGAGTCAAGCGTGAGGCACTGTGGGAAAGCAGACGCGTGTGTGTTCAGGTGGAGTGTGTGTGTCGGGCCCGGAGCAGCTCGTTCAGGTCACACTGGATGTTGGCGGGCTGCGAGGCGGCACACTCCACCAGCGCGCGGCCCATGTGTGTGTGCAGCGCTTCGGCTAGCTTAGCGGCGGCCATCTTGATGCTGCCGCTGTTACTGGAGGAGCCGAGAAGCTTCCAGAAGAGCGGGAGAACCTTCTGCTCCACCAGCTGCGGTTTACGAGGATACAGCTCCGTCACCAGCTCTGAAAACACACACCACAATCACTGCATCATCTGTGTTCAGTGTGTGATGTTGCTGTCCGAGCATGAAAACGCTCCGCGAACACGGATCGTACACGTGCTTAAAGTACTGGAATTCTGACTGTTTGAATTTTAAGTCCTGGAAAAAACCCTGAAAACTGCCATATTTATGAAGGGGTACTTGAAAAGTGCTTGACTTATTTAAATACAATATATATGAAATTTCATTAAAAAAAATAAAAAAAACATAAATACAATCTTTTCATGCAAAATGAACACTGCAGCCCTTCTATTAAACCCCCATCAGACCTTTTCTCGATTCAAAGTACGCCAAAATTATAATATAAAATATTATTTATTGAACAATAATAGCTATTATAAACTTTGTGTTTAATATACTGTATATTATTAAATATGTTGTATTTTGGATACATTATATCTGTAACTTGAGTTTACAAAATCCTGAAGATATTGTTTAATAAGTGAGATCTCTGATTGTAATCCTTGAAAACCAAAAAAGTAGTGCTTAAAGTCTTTAAAAATGTCCTGGAATTTTTTTTTACAGTTTCTGTCCGAACCCTGAAAGCTCCAGTTCTTCTCTATATCAGTGTCAGTGTTTCTGAACTCCTGAAACTCTCCATTGTATCTTGAGTTTCTTCCGGGAACGAACACGTCACAATATTCCTCATTATAATAATTCATACGCAGAATAAAGGGGCGGGGCCTGGGTGAGTTAGTTAGTAGTGTGTTAAACTGGCGGTTATGGGAAGGGGCGGGACATTTCCCAAACACACTTGAATCACAACTAGTGGTCGACTGATATATAGGCCGATATTTGGCATTTTTTAAATATCGGCATCGGCCGATACGTTTTTTTTGATTGGCCGATATGTTGGAAGCGGGACTTTTATTTTGACGGCGCTCCGGACTTCTGTTTCTGTTTGTTTCTGTTTGTTTTATTTATATAGCACTGTTAGAAGGGCTTAGAACTTAGAACTGGACTTTTATTTTGCCGGGCGGCGCTGAGAAGAGAACGGCGGCGGTTGATCACACAGTGCTCACTCACATTCTCCGTCTTCATTGGTTTACGATCTCTGTCAGTCATATCTAATACTTTGTTAGACAGAACTGGTAAACAGAACTATGCAAAAAAGTAAAGCGATGCTTTTATATTATTTGTAACCGAAAAGGCAAACAATCAGGCTAAAATACTTTCTCATTTACCGTCAACATTCAGCAAATGCGCATCTACATCATTTAAACAAATCTCTGAATATCTAATAAACATTTAATTTCACAAAGCTTGCAGATTTAACCGAATCCAGCTGTGATATCTTGTGAAGTGTGTATTTGTAGCCGATATAAACGTGTTCCTGCGAGTGACGGTGTGTGTGAAGCGAGTGAATGTGAACAGAAGATCAGCTTCACAGACGCATCGAAACACTTTAAATCCTTCAGTTTAAAACACGCTGTGCTATATCCAGTTCCCCACTGTGTCATAATCATATCGTTTTCACTGTGTGCTGTACGTAAAATTAGCGTTACCTTGTCTTTATTTGAAAAAATATGATTACCAGTGCGCACGAAATTACCAGATTACTGAGTGCCGTTACAGTGTTCACTTCCTTTTTATTCACATATTCATATATTTTTAAACAATTACTTTATTTGTGAAAAAAAAACTGTAATAGGATTGCAGATTCAAGAAGTTGCCATCTAAAGTATAAGCATGTTTATTTTAAGGATTTGTTTTCTAATTTATTCAAATAAATATAATATATATATATATATATATATATATATATATATCGGCTTTATAACGGCCATCCTGCTCTCTAAGATATCGGAATCGGCCAATATCGGTCGACCACCAATCACAACACACTGCTCCAGCCGACTAATCAGAGCCCAGTGTGCTTTTCAGAAGGAGGGGCTTCATAGAGACAGGAAGTAAACGGAGCGTTACTGACAGACTGGGAAGAGAGGAGCCGCAACAATGGAGAATATGGGCATAAAAACAGCATAAAACCCTGTTCTAGTAGAGCCTGAGAACAACATCTCCATTCTCTTTTAATACGCCTAGACTCACCTGCAACTCTCTCAATCATATCCAGCTTAGCTTTCCCACTCAGATACTGAGCCTTGGAGCAGAAGGGCTGGAGAAGAAGGCTGTTGTCTGAAAACACACAGTTGCTACAGTGAGCAGGTTTAGTCCACAGCTTTATGTTGCGAACACAAAGTCACCCACCGATGTTGTGCATGAGAGCCTGAACGGCCCCCAGCGCCGCTGTGGAGATGGAGCTGTTCTTGGAGTTCAGGTGATTGTCCACGACAGCAGGAATGAGGATGTTCAGCACTGGAGCCAGACTGTCTCTCAGCACTGAGATGATGGACTGCAGCGACTCCAGCGCTCGCAGGTTCACTTTACTGTTAGACTCCTGCAGACGAGCCTTCAGAGCGTCAAACACCTGCGCACACCATCATCATCATCATCATAAACATCATCATCATCACCAACATCATCATCACTATCATCTTCGTCATCACCAACATCATCATCATCACCATCATCATCATAAACATAATCATCATCATCATCATCATCATAAACACATCATCATTATCATCATCACCATCCTCATCATCCTCCTCCTCATCATCATCATCACCAACATCATCATCATCACTATCATCTTCATCATCATCAACATCATCGTCATCATAAACACCATCATCATCATCATCATCACCATCATCATCATAAACATAATCATCATCATCATAAACACCATCATCATCATCATCATAAACACATCCTCATCATCCTCCTCATCATCATCACTATCATCTTCATCATCACCAACCTTCATCATCATCATCACTATCATGGGATGTTATGATCTTCTGGTTAAACCAGGGTTATTATAGTGAACTAAAACTATAAAAAAACTATTTTCTCAAGTAAATGTGTGTTTTGTTTGCTTGAGTTGAAGTTAGCGATAATAACCCTGATGTTTGAGCGGTTCAGTTCTCTAACACGGATCAGTTACCGGGAACGGTTCAGTTCTCTAACATTGATCAGTTACCAGGAACGGTTCAGTTCTCCAACACAGATCAGTTACCAGGAACGGTTCAGTTCTCCAACACAGATCAGTTACCAGGAACGGTTCAGTTCTCCAACACAGATCAGTTACCAGGAACGGCTCAGTTCTCCAACACAGATCAGTTACCAGGAACGGCTCAGTTCTCCAACACAGATCAGTTACCAGGAACGGTTCAGTTCTCTAACATTGATCAGTTACCAGGAACGGTTCAGTTCTCCAACACAGATCAGTTACCAGGAACGGTTCAGTTCTCCAACACAGATCAGTTACCAGGAACGGCTCAGTTCTCTAACATTGATCAGTTACCAGGAACGGTTCAGTTCTCCAACACGGATCAGTTACCAGGAACGGTTCAGTTCTCCAACACAGATCAGTTACCAGGAACGGTTCAGTTCTCTAACATTGATCAGTTACCAGGAACGGTTCAGTTCTCCAACACGGATCAGTTACCAGGAACGGCTCAGTTCTCTAACATTGATCAGTTACCAGGAACGGTTCAGTTCTCCAACACAGATCAGTTACCAGGAACGGTTCAGTTCTCCAACACAGATCAGTTACCAGGAACGGCTCAGTTCTCTAACATTGATCAGTTACCAGGAACGGTTCAGTTCTCCAACACAGATCAGTTACCAGGAACGGTTCAGTTCTCTAACATTGATCAGTTACTGGGAGCGGTTCAGTTCTCCAACACGGATCAGTTACCAGGAACGGTTCAGTTCTCCAACACGGATCAGTTACCAGGAACGGTTCAGTTCTCTAACATTGATCAGTTACTGGGAGCGGTTCAGTTCTCCAACACGGATCAGTTACCAGGAACGGTTCAGTTCTCCAACACAGATCAGTTACCAGGAACGGCTCAGTTCTCTAACATTGATCAGTTACTGGGAACGGTTCAGTTCTCTAACACGGATCAGTTACCAGGAACGGTTCAGTTCTCTAACATTGATCAGTTACTGGGAGCGGTTCAGTTCTCCAACACGGATCAGTTACCAGGAACGGTTCAGTTCTCCAACACAGATCAGTTACCAGGAACGGTTCAGTTCTCTAACATTGATCAGTTACTGGGAGCGGTTAAGTTCTCTAACACGGATCAGTTACCAGGAACGGTTCAGTTCTCTAACATTGATCAGTTACTGGGAGCGGTTCAGTTCTCCAACACGGATCAGTTACCAGGAACGGTTCAGTTCTCCAACACAGATCAGTTACCAGGAACGGTTCAGTTCTCTAACATTGATCAGTTACTGGGAGCGGTTCAGTTCTCCAACACGAATCAGTTACCAGGAACGGTTCAGTTCTCCAACACAGATCAGTTACCAGGAACGGTTCAGTTCTCCAACACGGATCAGTTACCAGGAACGGTTCAGTTCTCCAACACAGATCAGTTACCAGGAACGGTTCAGTTCTCTAACATTGATCAGTTACTGGGAGCGGTTCAGTTCTCTAACACGGATCAGTTACCGGGAGCGGTTCAGTTCTCCAACACAGATCAGTTACCAGGAACGGTTCAGTTCTCCAACACAGATCAGTTATCAGGAACGGTTCAGTTCTCCAACACAGATCAGTTATCAGGAACGGTTCAGTTCTCCAACACAGATCAGTTATCAGGAACGGTTCAGTTCTCTAACACGCATAAGTTACCGGGAGCGGTTCAGTTCTCCAACACGGATCAGTTACCGGGAGCGGTTCAGTTCTCTAACACGCATAAGTTACCGGGAGCGGTTCAGTTCTCCAACACGGATCAGTTACCGGGAGCGGTTCAGTTCTCCAACACAGATCAGTTACCAGGAACGGTTCAGTTCTCCAACACAGATCAGTTATCAGGAACGGTTCAGTTCTCTAACACGCATAAGTTACCGGGAACGGTTCAGTTCTCTAACACGGATCAGTTACCGGGAGCGGTTCAGTTCTCCAACACAGATCAGTTACCAGGAACGGTTCAGTTCTCCAACACAGATCAGTTACCAGGAACGGCTCAGTTCTCTAACACGGATCAGTTACTGGGAACGGTTCAGTTCTCCAACACAGATCAGTTACCAGGAATGGTTCAGTTCTCCAACACAGATCAGTTACCAGGAACGGTTCAGTTCTCTAACATTGATCAGTTACTGGGAGCGGTTCAGTTCTCCAACACAGATTAGTTACCGGGAGCGGTTCAGTTCTCCAACACAGATCAGTTACCAGGAACGGTTCAGTTCTCCAACACAGATCAGTTACCAGGAACGGTTCAGTTCTCTAACATTGATCAGTTACTGGGAGCGGTTCAGTTCTCTAACATTGATCAGTTAGTGGGAGTGGTTCAGTTCTCTAACATTGATCAGTTACTGGGAGCGGTTCAGTTCTCTAACATTGATCAGTTAGTGGGAGCGGTTCAGTTCTCTAACACTGATCAGTTACCAGGAACGGTTCAGTTCTCTAACATTGATCAGTAACCAGGAACGGTTCAGTTCTCTAACATTGATCAGTTACCAGGAACGGCTCAGTTCTCCAACACAGATCAGTTACCAGGAACGGCTCAGTTCTCCAACACGGATCAGTTACCGGGAGCAGTTCAGTTCTCTAACACGGATCAGTTACCGGGAACGGCTCAGTTCTCTAACACGGATCAGTTACCAGGAACGGCTCAGTTCTCTAACATGGATCAGTTACCAGGAACGGCTCAGTTCTCCAACACAGATCAGTTACCAGGAACGGCTCAGTTCTCCAACACGGATCAGTTACCGGGAGCGGTTCAGTTCTCTAACACGGATCAGTTACCGGGAACGGCTCAGTTCTCTAACACGGATCAGTTACCAGGAACGGCTCAGTTCTCTAACATTGATCAGTTACCGGGAACGGTTCAGTTCTCTAACATGGATCAGTTACCAGGAACGGCTCAGTTCTCCAACACGGATCAGTTACCGGGAGCGGTTCAGTTCTCCAACACGGATCATTTACCGGGAACCGCTCAGTTCTCTAACACGGATCAGTTACCAGGAATGGCTCAGTTCTCTAACATGGATCAGTTACTGGGAGCGGTTCAGTTCTCTAACACGGATCAGTTACCGGGAGCGGTTCAGTTCTCTAACATGGATCAGTTACCGGGAACGGTTCAGTTCTCTAACATGGATCAGTTACCGGGAGCGGTTCAGTTCTCTAACACGGATCAGTTACCGAGAACGGTTCAGTTCTCTAACACGGATCAGTTACCGGGAGCGGTTCAGTTCTCTAACACGGATCAGTTACCGGGTGCGGTTCAGTTCTCTAACACGGATCAGTTACCTGGAGCGGTTCAGTTCTCTAACACAGATCAGTTACCGGGAACGGCTCAGTTCTCTAACATGGATCAGTTACCTGGAACGGTTCAGTTCTCTAACACGGATCAGTTACCGGGAACGGTTCAGTTCTCTAACATGGATCAGTTACCGGGAACTGTTCAGTTCTCTAACATGGATCAGCTACCGGGAACGGCTCAGTTCTCCAACATGGATCAGTTACCGGGAACGGCTCAGTTCTCCAACACGGATCAGTTACCAGGAACGGCTCAGTTCTCCAACACGGATCAGTTACCAGGAACGGCTCAGTTCTCCAACACGGATCAGTTACCAGGAACGGCTCAGTTCTCTAACATGGATCAGTTACCAGGAACGGCTCAGTTCTCTAACACGGATCAGTTACCAGGAATGGCTCAGTTCTCTAACACGGATCAGTTACCAGGAACGGCTCAGTTCTCTAACATGGATCAGTTACCAGGAACGGCTCAGTTCTCCAACACGGATCAGTTACCAGGAACGGCTCAGTTCTCCAACACGGATCAGTTACCAGGAAAGGCTCAGTTCTCTAACACGGATCAGTTACCAGGAACGGCTCAGTTCTCCAACATGGATCAGTTAACAGGAACGGCTCAGTTTTCTAACACGGATCAGTTACCAGGAACGGCTCAGTTCTCCAACACGGATCAGTTACCAGGAACGGCTCAGTTCTCTAACATGGATCAGTTACCAGGAACGGCTCAGTTCTCCAACACGGATCAGTTACCAGGAACGGCTCAGTTCTCTAACAGGGATCAGTTACCAGGAACGGCTCAGTTCTCTAACATGGATCAGTTACCAGGAACGGCTCAGTTCTCCAACACGGATCAGTTACCAGGAACGGCTCAGTTCTCTAACATGGATCAGTTACCAGGAACGGCTCAGTTCTCTAACACGGATCAGTTACCAGGAACAGCTCAGTTCTCCAACACGGATCAGTTACCGGGAGCGGTTCAATTCTCTAACACGGATCAGTTACCGGGAGCGGTTGAGTTCTCTAACACGGATCAGTTACCGGGAACGGCTCAGTTCTCTAACACAGATCAGTTACCGGGAGCGGTTCAGTTCTCTAACATGGATCAGTTACCAGGAACGGTTCAGTTCTCTAACATGGATCAGTTACCAGGAACGGCTCAGTTCTCCAACATGGATCAGTTACCGGGAGCGGTTCAGTTCTCTAACACGGATCAGTTACCGGGAATGGCTCAGTTCTCTAACATGGATCAGTTACCAGGAACGGCTCAGTTCTCCAACACGGATCAGTTACCAGGAACGGCTGAGTTCTCCAACACAGATCAGTTACCAGGAACGGCTCAGTTCTCCAACACGGATCAGTTACCGGGAGCGGATCAGTTCTCTAACACAGATCAGTTACCGGGAACGGCTCAGTTCTCTAACACAGATCAGTTACCGGGAACGGCTAAGTTCTCTAACATTGATCAGTTACCGGGAACGGTTCAGTTCTCTAACATTGATCAGTTACCGGGAACGGTTCAGTTCTCTAACACGGATCAGTTACCGGGAACGGCTCAGTTCTCTAACACAGATCAGTTACCGGGAACGGCTCAGTTCTCTAACATTGATCAGTTACCGGGAACGGTTCAGTTCTCTAACATGGATCGGTTACCAGGAACGGCTCAGTTCTCCAACACGGATCAGTTACCAGGAACGGCTCAGTTCTCCAACACGGATCAGTTACCAGGAACGGCTCAGTTCTCCAACACGGATCAGTTACCAGGAACGGCTCAGTTCTCCAACACAGATCAGTTACCAGGAACGGCTCAGTTCTCCAACATGGATCAGTTACCAGGAACGGCTCAGTTCTCCAACACAGATCAGTAACCAGGAACGGCTCAGTTCTCCAACACGGATCAGTTACCAGGAACGGCTCAGTTCTCCAACACGGATCAGTTACCAGGAACGGCTCAGTTCTCCAACACGGATCAGTTACCAGGAAAGGCTCAGTTCTCTAACACGGATCAGTTACCAGGAACGGCTCAGTTCTCTAACATGGATCAGTTACCAGGAACGGCTCAGTTCTCTAACACGGATCAGTTACCAGGAACGGCTCAGTTCTCTAACACGGATCAGTTACCAGGAACGGCTCAGTTCTCCAACACGGATCAGTTACCAGGAACGGCTCAGTTCTCCAACACGGATCAGTAACCAGGAATGGCTCAGTTCTCTAACATGGATCAGTTACCAGGAACGGCTCAGTTCTCCAACACGGATCAGTTACCAGGAACGGCTCAGTTCTCTAACACGGATCAGTTACCAGGAACGGCTCAGTTCTCTAACATGGATCAGTTACCAGGAACGGCTCAGTTCTCCAACACGGATCAGTTACCAGGAACGGCTCAGTTCTCTAACATGGATCAGTTACCAGGAACGGCTCAGTTCTCTAACACGGATCAGTTACCAGGAACAGCTCAGTTCTCCAACACGGATCAGTTACCGGGAGCGGTTCAATTCTCTAACACGGATCAGTTACCGGGAGCGGTTGAGTTGTCTAACACGGATCAGTTACCGGGAACGGCTCAGTTCTCTAACACAGATCAGTTACCGGGAGCGGTTCAGTTCTCTAACATGGATCAGTTACCAGGAACGGTTCAGTTCTCTAACATGGATCAGTTACCAGGAATGGCTCAGTTCTCCAACATGGATCAGTTACCGGGAGCGGTTCAGTTCTCTAACACGGATCAGTTACCGGGAATGGCTCAGTTCTCTAACATGGATCAGTTACCAGGAACGGCTCAGTTCTCCAACACGGATCAGTTACCGGGAGCGGTTCAGTTCTCTAACACGGATCAGTTACCGGGAACGGCTCAGTTCTCTAACATTGATCAGTTACTGGGAGCGGTTCAGTTCTCTAACACGGATCAGTTACCAGGAACGGTTCAGTTCTCTAACATTGATCAGTTACTGGGAGCGGTTCAGTTCTCTAACACAGATCAGTTACCGGGAGCGGTTCAGTTCTCTAACATGGATCAGTTACCGGGTACGGTTCAGTTCTCTAACATGGATCAGATACCGGGAGCGGTTCAGTTCTCTAACACGGATCAGTTACCGAGAACGGTTCAGTTCTCTAACACGGATCAGTTACCGGGAGCGGTTTAGTTCTCTAACACGGATCAGTTACCGGGTGCGGTTAAGTTCTCTAACACAGATCAGTTACCGGGAACGGCTCAGTTCTCTAACATGGATCAGTTACCGGGAACGGTTCAGTTCTCTAACACGGATCAGTTACCGGGAACGGTTCAGTTCTCTAACATGGATCAGTTACCGGGAACTGTTCAGTTCTCTAACATGGATCAGCTACCAGGAACGGCTCAGTTCTCCAACATGGATCAGTTACCGGGAGCGGTTCAGTTCTCTAACACGGATCAGTTACCGGGAACGGCTCAGTTCTCCAACACGGATCAGTTACCAGGAACGGCTCAGTTCTCTAACATGGATCAGTTACCAGGAACGGCTCAGTTCTCTAACACGGATCAGTTACCAGGAATGGCTCAGTTCTCTAACACGGATCAGTTACCAGGAACGGCTCAGTTCTCTAACATGGATCAGTTACCAGGAACGGCTCAGTTCTCCAACACGGATCAGTTACCAGGAACGGCTCAGTTCTCCAACACGGATCAGTTACCAGGAAAGGCTCAGTTCTCTAACACGGATCAGTTACCAGGAACGGCTCAGTTCTCTAACATGGATCAGTTACCAGGAACGGCTCAGTTCTCTAACACGGATCAGTTACCAGGAACGGCTCAGTTCTCTAACACGGATCAGTTACCAGGAACGGCTCAGTTCTCCAACACGGATCAGTAACCAGGAACGGCTCAGTTCTCCAACACGGATCAGTTACCAGGAATGGCTCAGTTCTCTAACATGGATCAGTTACCAGGAACGGCTCAGTTCTCCAACACGGATCAGTTACCAGGAACGGCTCAGTTCTCTAACACGGATCAGTTACCAGGAACGGCTCAGTTCTCTAACATGGATCAGTTACCAGGAACGGCTCAGTTCTCCAACACGGATCAGTTACCAGGAACGGCTCAGTTCTCCAACATGGATCAGTTACCAGGAACGGCTCAGTTCTCCAACACGGATCAGTAACCAGGAACGGCTCAATTCTCCAACACGGATCAGTTACCAGGAACGGCTCAGTTCTCCAACACGGATCAGTTACCAGGAACGGCTCAGTTCTCCAACACGGATCAGTTACCAGGAAAGGCTCAGTTCTCTAACACGGATCAGTTACCAGGAACGGCTCAGTTCTCTAACATGGATCAGTTACCAGGAACGGCTCAGTTCTCTAACACGGATCAGTTACCAGGAACGGCTCAGTTCTCTAACACGGATCAGTTACCAGGAACGGCTCAGTTCTCCAACACGGATCAGTTACCAGGAACGGCTCAGTTCTCCAACACGGATCAGTAACCAGGAATGGCTCAGTTCTCTAACATGGATCAGTTACCAGGAACGGCTCAGTTCTCCAACACGGATCAGTTACCAGGAACGGCTCAGTTCTCTAACACGGATCAGTTACCAGGAACGGCTCAGTTCTCTAACATGGATCAGTTACCAGGAACGGCTCAGTTCTCCAACACGGATCAGTTACCAGGAACGGCTCAGTTCTCTAACATGGATCAGTTACCAGGAACGGCTCAGTTCTCTAACATGGATCAGTTACCAGGAACGGCTCAGTTCTCTAACACGGATCAGTTACCAGGAACAGCTCAGTTCTCCAACACGGATCAGTTACCGGGAGCGGTTCAATTCTCTAACACGGATCAGTTACCGGGAGCGGTTGAGTTGTCTAACACGGATCAGTTACCGGGAACGGCTCAGTTCTCTAACACAGATCAGTTACCGGGAGCGGTTCAGTTCTCTAACATGGATCAGTTACCAGGAACGGTTCAGTTCTCTAACATGGATCAGTTACCAGGAACGGCTCAGTTCTCCAACATGGATCAGTTACCGGGAGCGGTTCAGTTCTCTAACACGGATCAGTTACCGGGAATGGCTCAGTTCTCTAACATGGATCAGTTACCAGGAACGGCTCAGTTCTCCAACACGGATCAGTTACCGGGAGCGGTTCAGTTCTCTAACACGGATCAGTTACCGGGAACGGCTCAGTTCTCTAACATTGATCAGTTACTGGGAGCGGTTCAGTTCTCTAACACGGATCAGTTACCAGGAACGGTTCAGTTCTCTAACATTGATCAGTTACTGGGAGCGGTTCAGTTCTCTAACACAGATCAGTTACCGGGAGCGGTTCAGTTCTCTAACATGGATCAGTTACCGGGTACGGTTCAGTTCTCTAACATGGATCAGATACCGGGAGCGGTTCAGTTCTCTAACACGGATCAGTTACCGAGAACGGTTCAGTTCTCTAACACGGATCAGTTACCGGGAGCGGTTTAGTTCTCTAACACGGATCAGTTACCGGGTGCGGTTAAGTTCTCTAACACAGATCAGTTACCGGGAACGGCTCAGTTCTCTAACATGGATCAGTTACCGGGAACGGTTCAGTTCTCTAACACGGATCAGTTACCGGGAACGGTTCAGTTCTCTAACATGGATCAGTTACCGGGAACTGTTCAGTTCTCTAACATGGATCAGCTACCAGGAACGGCTCAGTTCTCCAACATGGATCAGTTACCGGGAGCGGTTCAGTTCTCTAACACGGATCAGTTACCGGGAACGGCTCAGTTCTCCAACACGGATCAGTTACCAGGAACGGCTCAGTTCTCTAACATGGATCAGTTACCAGGAACGGCTCAGTTCTCTAACACGGATCAGTTACCAGGAATGGCTCAGTTCTCTAACACGGATCAGTTACCAGGAACGGCTCAGTTCTCTAACATGGATCAGTTACCAGGAACGGCTCAGTTCTCCAACACGGATCAGTTACCAGGAACGGCTCAGTTCTCCAACACGGATCAGTTACCAGGAAAGGCTCAGTTCTCTAACACGGATCAGTTACCAGGAACGGCTCAGTTCTCTAACATGGATCAGTTACCAGGAACGGCTCAGTTCTCTAACACGGATCAGTTACCAGGAACGGCTCAGTTCTCTAACACGGATCAGTTACCAGGAACGGCTCAGTTCTCCAACACGGATCAGTTACCAGGAACGGCTCAGTTCTCCAACACGGATCAGTTACCAGGAATGGCTCAGTTCTCTAACATGGATCAGTTACCAGGAACGGCTCAGTTCTCCAACACGGATCAGTTACCAGGAACGGCTCAGTTCTCTAACACGGATCAGTTACCAGGAACGGCTCAGTTCTCTAACATGGATCAGTTACCAGGAACGGCTCAGTTCTCCAACACGGATCAGTTACCAGGAACGGCTCAGTTCTCTAACATGGATCAGTTACCAGGAACGGCTCAGTTCTCTAACACGGATCAGTTACCAGGAACAGCTCAGTTCTCCAACACGGATCAGTTACCGGGAGCGGTTCAATTCTCTAACACGGATCAGTTACCGGGAGCGGTTGAGTTGTCTAACACGGATCAGTTACCGGGAACGGCTCAGTTCTCTAACACAGATCAGTTACCGGGAGCGGTTCAGTTCTCTAACATGGATCAGTTACCAGGAACGGTTCAGTTCTCTAACATGGATCAGTTACCAGGAACGGCTCAGTTCTCCAACATGGATCAGTTACCGGGAGCGGTTCAGTTCTCTAACACGGATCAGTTACCGGGAATGGCTCAGTTCTCTAACATGGATCAGTTACCAGGAACGGCTCAGTTCTCCAACACGGATCAGTTACCAGGAACGGCTCAGTTCTCCAACACAGATCAGTTACCAGGAACGGCTCAGTTCTCCAACACGGATCAGTTACCGGGAGCGGTTCAGTTCTCTAACACGGATCAGTTACCTGGAACGGCTCAGTTCTCTAACACAGATCAGTTACCGGGAACGGCTCAGTTCTCTAACATTGATCAGTTACCGGGTACGGTTCAGTTCTCTAACATGGATCGGTTACCAGGAACGGCTCAGTTCTCCAACACGGATCAGTTACCAGGAACGGCTCAGTTCTCCAACACGGATCAGTTACCAGGAACGGCTCAGTTCTCCAACACGGATCAGTTACCAGGAACGGCTCAGTTCTCCAACACAGATCAGTTACCAGGAACGTCTCAGTTCTCCAACACAGATCAGTTACCAGGAACGGCTCAGTTCTCTAACACGGATCAGTTACCAGGAACGGCTCAGTTCTCCAACACAGATCAGTTACCAGGAACGGCTCAGTTCTCCAACACGGATCAGTTACCGGGAGCGGTTCAGTTCTCTAACACGGATCAGTTACCGGGAACGGCTCAGTTCTCTAACACGGATCAGTTACCAGGAACGGCTCAGTTCTCTAACATTGATCAGTTACCGGGAACGGCTCAGTTCTCTAACATGGATCAGTTACCAGGAACGGCTCAGTTCTCCAACACGGATCAGTTACCGGGAGCGGTTCAGTTCTCCAACACGGATCATTTACCGGGAACGGCTCAGTTCTCTAACACGGATCAGTTACCAGGAATGGCTCATTTCTCTAACATGGATCAGTTACTGGGAGCGGTTCAGTTCTCTAACACGGATCAGTTACCGGGAGCGGTTCAGTTCTCTAACATGGATCAGTTACCGGGAACGGTTCAGTTCTCTAACATGGATCAGTTACCGGGAGCGGTTCAGTTCTCTAACACGGATCAGTTACCGAGAACGGTTCAGTTCTCTAACACGGATCAGTTACCGGGAGCGGTTCAGTTCTCTAACACGGATCAGTTACCGGGTGCGGTTCAGTTCTCTAACACGGATCAGTTACCGGGAGCGGTTCAGTTCTCTAACACAGATCAGTTACCGGGAACGGCTCAGTTCTCTAACATGGATCAGTTACCTGGAACGGTTCAGTTCTCTAACACGGATCAGTTACCGGGAACGGTTCAGTTCTCTAACATGGATCAGTTACCGGGAACTGTTCAGTTCTCTAACATGGATCAGCTACCGGGAACGGCTCAGTTCTCCAACATGGATCAGTTACCGGGAGCGGTTCAGTTCTCTAACACGGATCAGTTACCGGGAACGGCTCAGTTCTCCAACACGGATCAGTTACCAGGAACGGCTCAGTTCTCCAACACGGATCAGTTACCAGGAACGGCTCAGTTCTCTAACATGGATCAGTTACCAGGAACGGCTCAGTTCTCTAACACGGATCAGTTACCAGGAATGGCTCAGTTCTCTAACACGGATCAGTTACCAGGAACGGCTCAGTTCTCTAACATGGATCAGTTACCAGGAACGGCTCAGTTCTCCAACACGGATCAGTTACCAGGATCGGCTCAGTTCTCCAACACGGATCAGTTACCAGGAAAGGCTCAGTTCTCTAACACGGATCAGTAACCAGGAACGGCTCAGTTCTCCAACACTGATCAGTTACCAGAGCGGTTCAGTTCTCTAACACGGATCAGTTACCGGGAACGGCTCAGTTCTCTAACACGGATCAGTTACCAGGAACGGCTCAGTTCTCTAACATTGATCAGTTACCGGGAACGGTTCAGTTCTCTAACATGGATCAGTTACCAGGAACGGCTCAGTTCTCCAACACAGATCAGTTACCAGGAACGGCTCAGTTCTCCAACACGGATCAGTTACCGGGAGCGGTTCAGTTCTCTAACACGGATCAGTTACCGGGAACGGCTCAGTTCTCTAACACGGATCAGTTACCAGGAACGGCTCAGTTCTCTAACATGGATCAGTTACCAGGAACGGCTCAGTTCTCCAACACAGATCAGTTACCAGGAACGGCTCAGTTCTCCAACACGGATCAGTTACCGGGAGCGGTTCAGTTCTCTAACACGGATCAGTTACCGGGAACGGCTCAGTTCTCTAACACGGATCAGTTACCAGGAACGGCTCAGTTCTCTAACATTGATCAGTTACCGGGAACGGTTCAGTTCTCTAACATGGATCAGTTACCAGGATTGGCTCAGTTCTCCAACACGGATCAGTTACCGGGAGCGGTTCAGTTCTCCAACACGGATCATTTACCGGGAACGGCTCAGTTCTCTAACACGGATCAGTTACCAGGAATGGCTCAGTTCTCTAACATGGATCAGTTACTGGGAGCGGTTCAGTTCTCTAACACGGATCAGTTACCGGGAGCGGTTCAGTTCTCTAACATGGATCAGTTACCGGGAACGGTTCAGTTCTCTAACATGGATCAGTTACCGGGAGCGGTTCAGTTCTCTAACACGGATCAGTTACCGAGAACGGTTCAGTTCTCTAACACGGATCAGTTACCGGGAGCGGTTCAGTTCTCGAACACGGATCAGTTACCGGGTGCGGTTCAGTTCTCTAACACGGATCAGTTACCGGGAGCGGTTCAGTTCTCTAACACAGATCAGTTACCGGGAACGGCTCAGTTCTCTAACATGGATCAGTTACCTGGAACGGTTCAGTTCTCTAACACGGATCAGTTACCGGGAACGGTTCAGTTCTCTAACATGGATCAGTTACCGGGAACTGTTCAGTTCTCTAACATGGATCAGCTACCGGGAACGGCTCAGTTCTCCAACATGGATCAGTTACCGGGAGCGGTTCAGTTCTCTAACACGGATCAGTTACCGGGAACGGCTCAGTTCTCCAACACGGATCAGTTACCAGGAACGGCTCAGTTCTCCAACACGGATCAGTTACCAGGAACGGCTCAGTTCTCTAACATGGATCAGTTACCAGGAACGGCTCAGTTCTCTAACACGGATCAGTTACCAGGAATGGCTCAGTTCTCTAACACGGATCAGTTACCAGGAACGGCTCAGTTCTCTAACATGGATCAGTTACCAGGAACGGCTCAGTTCTCCAACACGGATCAGTTACCAGGAACGGCTCAGTTCTCCAACACGGATCAGTTACCAGGAACGGCTCAGTTCTCTAACACGGATCAGTTACCAGGAACGGCTCAGTTCTCCAACATGGATCAGTTACCAGGAACGGCTCAGTTCTCCAACACGGATCAGTTACCAGGAACGGCTCAGTTCTCCAACATGGGTCAGTTACCAGGAACGGCTCAGTTCTCCAACACGGATCAGTTACCAGGAACGGCTCAGTTCTCCAACATGGATCAGTTACCGGGAACGGCTCAGTTCTCTAACATTGATCAGTTACCGGGAACGGTTCAGTTCTCTAACATTGATCAGTTACCGGGAACGGTTCAGTTCTCTAACACGGAACAGTTACCGGGAACGGCTCAGTTCTCTAACACAGATCAGTTACCGGGAACGGCTCAGTTCTCTAACATTGATCAGTTACCGGGAACGGTTCAGTTCTCTAACATGGATCGGTTACCAGGAACGGCTCAGTTCTCTAACACGGATCAGTTACCAGGAACGGCTCAGTTCTCCAACACGGATCAGTTACCAGGAACGGCTCAGTTCTCCAACACGGATCAGTTACCAGGAACGGCTCAGTTCTCCAACACAGATCAGTTACCAGGAACGGCTCAGTTCTCCAACATGGATCAGTTACCAGGAACGGCTCAGTTCTCCAACACAGATCAGTAACCAGGAACGGCTCAGTTCTCCAACACGGATCAGTTACCAGGAACGGCTCAGTTCTCCAACACGGATCAGTTACCAGGAACGGCTCAGTTCTCTAACATGGATCGGTTACCAGGAACGGCTCAGTTCTCTAACATGGATCGGTTACCAGGAACGGCTCAGTTCTCCAACACGGATCAGTTACCAGGAACGGCTCAGTTCTCCAACACGGATCAGTTACCAGGAACGGCTCAGTTCTCCAACACGGATCAGTTACCAGGAACGGCTCAGTTCTCCAACATGGATCAGTTACCAGGAACGGCTCAGTTCTCCAACATGGATCAGTTACCAGGAACGGCTCAGTTCTCCAACACAGATCAGTAACCAGGAACGGCTCAGTTCTCCAACACGGATCAGTTACCAGAGCGGTTCAGTTCTCTAACACGGATCAGTTACCGAGAACGGTTCAGTTCTCTAACACGGATCAGTTACCGGGAGCGGTTCAGTTCTCTAACACGGATCAGTTACCGGGTGCGGTTCAGTTCTCTAACACGGATCAGTTACCGGGAGCGGTTCAGTTCTCTAACACAGATCAGTTACCGGGAACGGCTCAGTTCTCTAACATGGATCAGTTACCTGGAACGGTTCAGTTCTCTAACACGGATCAGTTACCGGGAACGGTTCAGTTCTCTAACATGGATCAGTTACCGGGAACTGTTCAGTTCTCTAACATGGATCAGCTACCGGGAACGGCTCAGTTCTCCAACATGGATCAGTTACCGGGAGCGGTTCAGTTCTCTAACACGGATCAGTTACCGGGAACGGCTCAGTTCTCCAACACGGATCAGTTACCAGGAACGGCTCAGTTCTCCAACACGGATCAGTTACCAGGAACGGCTCAGTTCTCTAACATGGATCAGTTACCAGGAACGGCTCAGTTCTCTAACACGGATCAGTTACCAGGAATGGCTCAGTTCTCTAACACGGATCAGTTACCAGGAACGGCTCAGTTCTCTAACATGGATCAGTTACCAGGAACGGCTCAGTTCTCCAACACGGATCAGTTACCAGGAACGGCTCAGTTCTCCAACACGGATCAGTTACCAGGAAAGGCTCAGTTCTCTAACACGGATCAGTTACCAGGAACGGCTCAGTTCTCCAACATGGATCAGTTACCAGGAACGGCTCAGTTCTCTAACACGGATCAGTTACCAGGAACGGCTCAGTTCTCCAACACGGATCAGTTACCAGGAACGGCTCAGTTCTCTAACATGGATCAGTTACCAGGAACGGCTCAGTTCTCCAACACGGATCAGTTACCAGGAACGGCTCAGTTCTCTAACAGGGATCAGTTACCAGGAACGGCTCAGTTCTCCAACACGGATCAGTTACCAGGAACGGCTCAGTTCTCCAACACGGATCAGTTACCAGGAACGGCTCAGTTCTCTAACATGGATCAGTTACCAGGAACGGCTCAGTTCTCTAACACGGATCAGTTACCAGGAACAGCTCAGTTCTCCAACACGGATCAGTTACCGGGAGCGGTTCAATTCTCTAACACGGATCAGTTACCGGGAGCGGTTGAGTTCTCTAACACGGATCAGTTACCGGGAACGGCTCAGTTCTCTAACACAGATCAGTTACCGGGAGCGGTTCAGTTCTCTAACATGGATCAGTTACCAGGAACGGTTCAGTTCTCTAACATGGATCAGTTACCAGGAACGGCTCAGTTCTCCAACATGGATCAGTTACCGGGAGCGGTTCAGTTCTCTAACACGGATCAGTTACCGGGAATGGCTCAGTTCTCTAACATGGATCAGTTACCAGGAACGGCTCAGTTCTCCAACACGGATCAGTTACCAGGAACGGCTCAGTTCTCCAACACAGATCAGTTACCAGGAACGGCTCAGTTCTCCAACACGGATCAGTTACCGGGAGCGGTTCAGTTCTCTAACACAGATCAGTTACCGGGAACGGCTCAGTTCTCTAACACAGATCAGTTACCGGGAACGGCTCAGTTCTCTAACATTGATCAGTTACCGGGAACGGTTCAGTTCTCTAACATTGATCAGTTACCGGGAACGGTTCAGTTCTCTAACACGGATCAGTTACCGGGAACGGCTCAGTTCTCTAACACAGATCAGTTACCGGGAACGGCTCAGTTCTCTAACATTGATCAGTTACCGGGAACGGTTCAGTTCTCTAACATGGATCGGTTACCAGGAACGGCTCAGTTCTCCAACACGGATCAGTTACCAGGAACGGCTCAGTTCTCCAACACGGATCAGTTACCAGGAACGGCTCAGTTCTCCAACACGGATCAGTTACCAGGAACGGCTCAGTTCTCCAACACAGATCAGTTACCAGGAACGGCTCAGTTCTCCAACATGGATCAGTTACCAGGAACGGCTCAGTTCTCCAACACAGATCAGTAACCAGGAACGGCTCAGTTCTCCAACACGGATCAGTTACCAGGAACGGCTCAGTTCTCCAACACGGATCAGTTACCAGGAACGGCTCAGTTCTCTAACATGGATCGGTTACCAGGAACGGCTCAGTTCTCCAACACGGATCAGTTACAAGGAACGGCTCAGTTCTCCAACACGGATCAGTTACCAGGAACGGCTCAGTTCTCCAACACGGATCAGTTACCAGGAACGGCTCAGTTCTCCAACATGGATCGGTTACCAGGAACGGCTCTGTTCTCCAACATGGATCAGTTACCAGGAACGGCTCAGTTCTCCAACACAGATCAGTAACCAGGAACGGCTCAGTTCTCCAACACGGATCAGTTACCAGAGCGGTTCAGTTCTCTAACACGGATCAGTTACCGGGAACGGCTCAGTTCTCTAACACGGATCAGTTACCAGGAACGGCTCAGTTCTCTAACATTGATCAGTTACCGGGAACGGTTCAGTTCTCTAACATGGATCAGTTACCAGGAACGGCTCAGTTATCCAACACAGATCAGTTACCAGGAACGGCTCAGTTCTCCAACACGGATCAGTTACCGGGAGCGGTTCAGTTCTCTAACACGGATCAGTTACCGGGAACGGCTCAGTTCTCTAACACGGATCAGTTACCAGGAACGGCTCAGTTCTCTAACATGGATCAGTTACCAGGAACGGCTCAGTTCTACAACACAGATCAGTTACCAGGAACGGCTCAGTTCTCCAACACGGATCAGTTACCGGGAGCGGTTCAGTTCTCTAACACGGATCAGTTACCGGGAACGGCTCAGTTCTCTAACACGGATCAGTTACCAGGAACGGCTCAGTTCTCTAACATTGATCAGTTACCGGGAACGGTTCAGTTCTCTAACATGGATCAGTTACCAGGAACGGCTCAGTTCTCCAACACGGATCAGTTACCGGGAGCGGTTCAGTTCTCCAACACGGATCATTTACCGGGAACGGCTCAGTTCTCTAACACGGATCAGTTACCAGGAACGGCTCAGTTCTCTAACATGGATCAGTTACCAGGAACGGCTCAGTTCTCTAACACGGATCAGTTACCGGGAACGGTTCAGTTACCGGGAACAAGCTGCCGGTGATCAGAGACGGGTTCTCCTCGCAGTCGCACACCAGCTGGTCCAAGGCCTTGATCCTCTCCCTGAAGTCTCTGGAGCTCAGCAGCGTCTTCATCTGCGCGACGTACTCGCTTCTGTCCGCCAGACTGTGGACGGCCGCTTTGCTCACGCACTGACCACAGTCTCTGTGAAGGCATGGACTGATAAGTGTGTGTGAGCGTCAGACAGACGTGTGTGTGTGTGCGTGTCTGTGGGTATGTGTGTGTGTGTGTGACAATGGTTGAGCGTCAGACAGACGTGTGTGTGTGTGTCTGTGGGTATGTGTGTGTGTGTGTGTCAATGTGTGAGCGTAAGACAGACGTGTGTGTGTGTGTGTGTGTCAGTGTGTGAGCGTCAGACAGACGTGTGTGTGTGTGTGTGTGTGTCAGTGTGTGAGCGTCTGAAAGACGTGTGTGTGTGTGTGTGTGTGTCAGTGTGTGAGCGTCAGACAGACGTGTGTGTGTGTGTGTGTCAGTGTGTGAGCGTCAGACATACGTGTGTGTGTGTCAGTGTGTGAGCGTCAGACAGACGTGTGTGTGTGTCAGTGTGTGAGCGTCAGACAGACGTGTGTGTGTGTATGTGTGTGTGAGCATCAGACAGACGTGTGTGTGTGTATGTGTATGTGTGTGTGTCAGTGTGTGTGTGTGTGTGTGTCAGTGTGTGAGCGCCAGACAGACGTGTGTGTGTGTACCTGCTGGCGGTCAGAGGGTCACGAGTGAGGGACGAGGTGCGCACGATCCCACTGCCCATGAGAGAGCGTCTGCCCCGCGCCGACGGAGCGTCCTGAGGCATTTCACCCAAACCCTGAAACACACACACACACACACACACACACACACACACACACACAGACAGAGATCAACACTCAACACAGATAGAAGACTGCAAGCAGTGTTGGGGAAAGTTACTTTTAAAACAATATTGCGTTACTCCCTTAAAAAGTAACTAATTGCATTATTTACTACTATTGCGATACGTTACTTTTTTCCACCTGGGCTGGGCTAGTTTTTTTTATAACAAAAAAGTTATATTTTTGGGCAAATGTAAAGACCCTTTCACACCAACGAGTATTAACCCTTTCACGAGTATTAACATTAGAGGCTAGAATCAAGTAAAAAGCTGATTGGCTAGCTTAGGTGGGCCAAAAATCACAACTTCGTCATTATACTATTATTCACTATCAATCGCCACTTACACTAAAAGAATGCAAAATCATTCTTGTGTTTTGTTGATTCCCTTATTGACGTTTCAATCAGGTTATTTATTTATTGTCCGGTCGGGCAAGTTAAATTCTCTTTCACTTGTCCATTCAAAAACTCCACTTGTCCCAGACAAGCGTTAACGTGGAGCCCTGCAGACGTGTTGTGGTGTTCACACACACACACACACACACACACACACACACACACACACACACACACACACACACACACACACACACACACACACACACACACACACACACACACACACACACACACACACACACACACACACCTTGGTTTTGAGAGTGAAGACGGCGTCCCTGATGGCCGGCAGGTCTTTAGCCGGGACGAACTTCTCCATCATCTTATCGAAGTCCCGGTGAGAGGACAGAAACAGCAGCATCCGTCGCCCGAAGTACCTGAGAGAGACACAGCATCACTAGGGCTGGGCATCCTGTGAATTTAACCATTCCGATTCCGGATTCGATTCTGCTTATCGATTCCTAATTTCGATTCCAATAAGGTAAAAAAAAAAACTTCGATATCATTCACATTTAGTGTTATCGCAAAACATTTAACTGTAGCTGAATATCATGAACACAAATCATCAGGATAAAGAACTCTTACACAAGGAACGTTTGCCTGTGGTTTAAAAACACCATAGAAAAACAACTAGCCGAACACCTCCGAGACCCCTGGCTCACCTGACCTATGACCCCTGGCTCACCTGACCTCTGACCCCTGGCTCACCTGACCTCTGACCCTGGCTCATCTGTCCTCTGACCCCTGGCTCACCTGTCCTCTGAACCCTGGCTCATCTGTCCTCTGACCCCTGGCTCACCTGTCCTCTGACCCCTGGCTCACCTGACCTCTGACCCTGGCTCATCTGTCCTCTGACCCCTGGCTCACCTGACCTCTGACCCTGGCTCATCTGTCCTCTGACCCCTGGCTCACCTGTCCTCTGAACCCTGGCTCACCTGTCCTCGGACCCTGGCTCACCTGTCCTCGGACCCTGGCTCACCAGAATAACGACTGTTATTCTGAATGGTTGGTGTCATCCACTGGGTCACCTTAAGGATGCGTACTCTCTCCCTTATTATTTATTCTGTACACAAATGACTGTAAGAGTGGTTTTAGTAATAGGCACATCTTAAAATTTGCTGATGACTCTGTAATTGTTAGCTTATTGAGTGAGGAGGATTCTATGCATGGTCCCGTGGTTGATGACTTTGCTGCTTGGTGTCAGAATGCTTTTTTAAAACTCAATGTCTCGAAGACTAAAGAGATGAGTATTGATTTTAGATTGAGAGGGAAACTGATTGATGATTAGCAAATAAGTATAAATGGAGAGGGTATCCAGAGTGTTGAACAGTACAAGTACTTGGGTACTGTATTAGATAGTAAATTGACTTTTTCCGCAAATACTGATGCCTTGTGTAAGAAGGGACAGCAAAGGTTGCGTTGTTTGCGAAAATTAAGGTCATTTAATGTGGATAAAACATTGATGTGTATGTTTAATAGATCCTATATTGAGTCGTGTATATCCTATTCATTGTTGTGCTGGTTCAATTCTCTGAGTGTGAAAAATAAAAATCAAATTGAGAGGATAGTAAATCAAGGAAATAAAATAACGGGGAGGAAGCAGATGACCATGGCTCAGTTATATCAGAGACAGGCTTTGGGTAAAGCACAGAACATTCTGTCAGAAGTTTCTCACCCCCTGTATCATGAGTTCAATCTTCTTCCGTCTGGTAGTAGGTATAGAATGCCGCTTAGTAAAACGAATCGTTTTAAAAATTCATTTGTTCCATCAGTGGTAAAGTTTTTAAACTCTATGTAAATGTATTTATTTGTGAATGTGTATGACAGTGTTTTTATGTGTATGCCTGTTTTGCTTCAACCAAATTGCCTTCGGGAAATGAATAAAGATGAACTGAACTGAACCTGTCATCTGACCCTGGCTCATCTGTCCTCTGACCCCTGGCTCATCTGTCCTCTGACCCCTGGCTCATCTGTCCTCTGACCCCTGGCTCACCTGTCCTCTGACCCCTGGCTCATCTGTCCTCTGACCCCTGGCTCATCTGTCCTCTGACCCCTGGCTCACCTGTCCTCTGACCCCTGGCTCACCTGTCCTCTGACCCCTGGCTCATCTGTCATCTGACCCTGGCTCATCTGTCATCTGACCCTGGCTCATCTGTCCTCTGACCCCTGGCTCATCTGTCCTCTGACCCCTGGCTCATCTGTCCTCTGACCCCTGGCTCACCTGTCCTTTGACCCTGGCTCATCTGTCCTCTGACCCCTGGCTCACCTGTCCTCGGACCCTGGCTCACCTGTCCTCTGACCCCTGGCTCACCTGTCCTCGGACCCTGGCTCATCTGTCCTCTGACCCCTGGCTCAACTGTCCTCTGAACCCTGGCTCACCTGTCCTCTGACCCTGGCTCATCTGTCCTCTGACCCCTGGCTCACCTGTCCTCGGACCCTGGCTCACCTGTCATCTGACCCTGGCTCATCTGTCCTCTGACCCCTGGCTCACCTGTCCTCTGACCCCTGGCTCACCTGTCCTCTGACCCCTGGCTCACCTGTCCTCTGACCCCTGGCTCACCTGTCCTTTGACCCTGGCTCACCTGTCCTCTGACCCCTGGCTCACCTGTCCTCTGACCCCTGGCTCATCTGTCCTCTGACCCCTGGCTCATCTGTCCTCTGACCCCTGGCTCATCTGTCCTCTGACCCCTGGCTCATCTGTCCTCTGACCCCTGGCTCACCTGTCCTCTGACACTGGCTCACCTGTCCTCTGACCCCTGGCTCACCTGTCCTCTGACCCCTGGCTCACCTGTCTTCTGACCCCTGGCTCACCTGTCCTCTGACCCCTGGCTCACCTGACTTATGACCCCTGGCTCACCTGACCTATGACCCCTGGCTCACCTGTCCTCTGACCCCTGGCTCATCTGTCCTCTAACCCCTGGCTCACCTGTCCTCTGACCCCTGGCTCATCTGTCTTCTGACCCCTGGCTCACCTGTCCTCTGACCCCTGGCTCACCTGTCCTCTGACCCCTGGCTCACCTGTCTTCTGACCCCTGGCTCACCTGTCCTCTGACCCCTGGCTCACCTGTCTTCTGACCCCTGGCTCATCTGTCCTCTGACCCCTGGCTCACCTGTCCTCTGACCCCTGGCTCACCTGTCTTCTGACCCCTGGCTCATCTGTCCTCTGACCCCTGGCTCACCTGTCCTCTGACCCCTGGCTCACCTGTCTTCTGACCCCTGGCTCATCTGTCCTCTGACCCCTGGCTCACCTGTCCTCTGACCCCTGGCTCACCTGTCTTCTGACCCCTGGCTCACCTGTCTTCTGACCCCTGGCTCACCTGTCCTCTGACCCCTGGCTCACCTGACCTATGACCCCTGGCTCACCTGACCTATGACCCCTGGCTCACCTGACCCCTGGCTCACCTGTCCTCTGACCCCTGGCTCATCTGTCCTCTAACCCCTGGCTCACCTGTCCTCTGACCCCTGGCTCACCTGTCCTCTGACACTGGCTCACCTGTCCTCTGACCCCTGGCTCACCTGTCTTCTGACCCCTGGCTCACCTGTCCTCTGACCCCTGGCTCACCTGACCTATGACCCCTGGCTCACCTGACCTATCACCCCTGGCTCACCTAACCCCTGGCTCACCTGTCCTCTGACCCCTGGCTCACCTGTCCTCTGACCCCTGGCTCATCTGTCCTCTGACCCTGGCTCACCTGACCCCTGGCTCACCTGTCCTCTGACCCTGGCTCACCTGACCCCGGGCTCACCTGTCCTCTGACCCCTGGCTCACCTGACCTATGACCCCTGGCTCACCTGACCTCTGACCCCTGGCTCACCTGGCCTCCTGAGACGAGTCCTGTGCCAGCTTGGAGACGGCGGGGAGAATGCGGTCGGTCAGGTCTTTGGTCCCGGACAGCAGACGAGCAGCACCGGCTCTCTCCACCAGAACACACACATGCTGAGCCGCACACTTACGCACAACCGAGCTCAGGTGACTGATGACACAAACACAAACACGTTTTAGCATGTGAACAGCATAACAAAAGCTCGGCATATGTGTGAGTGTGTGTGTGTGTGTGTGTGTGTGAGTGTGTGTGTGTGTGAGTGTGTGTGTGTGCTGATCCCAGTCCCCTGGTGAGTAGCGCGCTCATGCTGTCGGTCAGAGAGCAGTGTGTGTGTGTGTGTGTGTGCGTGTGTGTGTGTTCACCCCAGTCCCCCGGTGAGGAACGCGCTCATGCTGCAGGTCAGAGAGCAGTGTGTGTGTGTGTGTGTGTGTGTGTTCACACCAGTCCCCCGGTGAGTAACGCGCTCATGCTGCAGGTCAGAGAGCAGTGTGTGTGTGTGTGTGTGTGTGTTCACCCCAGTCCCCCGGTGAGGAGAGCGCTCAGGCTGCGGGTCAGAGAGCAGTGTGTGTGTGTGTGTGTGTGTGTTCACCCCAGTCCCCCGGTGAGGAGCGCGCTCGTGCTGCGGGTCAGAGAGCAGTGTGTGTGTGTGTGTGTGTTCACCCCAGTCCCCCGGTGAGGAGTGCGCTCAGGCTGCGGGTCAGAGAGCAGTGTGTGTGTGTGTGTGTGTGTGTTCACCCCAGTCCCCCGGTGAGGATCGCGCTCGTGCTGCGGGTCAGAGAGCAGTGTGTGTGTGTGTGTGTGTGTGTGTGTTCACCCCAGTCCCCCGGTGAGGAGCGCGCTCGTGCTGCGGGTCAGAGAGCAGTGTGTGTGTGTGTGTGTGTGTGTGTGTGGTCACCCCAGTCCCCCGGTGAGGAGCGCGCTCGTGCTGCGGGTCAGAGAGCAGTGTGTGTGTGTGTGTGTGTGTGTGTTCACCCCAGTCCCCCGGTGAGGAGCGCGCTCAGGCTGCGGGTCAGAGAGCAGTGTGTGTGTGTGTGTGTGTGTGTGTGTGTGTTCACCCCAGTCCCCCGGTGAGGAGCGCGCTCGTGCTGCGGGTCAGAGAGCAGTGTGTGTGTGTGTGTTCACCCCAGTCCCCCGGTGAGGAGCGCGCTCGTGCTGCGGGTCAGAGAGCAGTGTGTGTGTGTGTGTGTGTGTGTGTGTGTGTGTGTTCACCCCAGTCCCCCGGTGAGGAGCGCGCTCAGGCTGCGGGTCAGAGAGCAGTGTGTGTGTGTGTGTGTGTGTGTGTGTGTGTGTTCACCCCAGTCCCCCGGTGAGGAGCGCGCTCGTGCTGCGGGTCAGAGAGCAGTGTGTGTGTGTGTGTGTGTGTGTGTGTGTGTTCACCCCAATCCCCCGGTGAGGAGCGCGCTCAGGCTGCGGGTCAGAGAGCAGTGTGTGTGTGTGTGTGTGTGTGTGTGTGTGTTCACCCCAGTCCCCCTGTGAGGAGCCCGCTCAGGCTGCGGGTCAGAGAGCAGTGTGTGTGTGTGTGTGTGTGTGTGTGTGTGTGTGTGTGTTCACCCCAGTCCCCCGGTGAGGAGCGCGCTCAGGCTGCGGGTCAGAGAGCAGTGTGTGTGTGTGTGTGTGTGTGTGTTCACCCCAGTCCCCCGGTGAGGAGCGCGCTCGTGCTGCGGGTCAGAGAGCAGTGTGTGTGTGTGTGTGTGTGTGTGTGTGTGTTCACCCCAGTCCCCCGGTGAGGAGCGCGCTCAGGCTGCGGGTCAGAGAGCAGTGTGTGTGTGTGTGTGTGTGTGTGTGTTCACCCCAGTCCCCCGGTGAGGAGCGCGCTCAGGCTGCGGGACAGAGAGCAGTGTGTGTGTGTGTGTGTGTGTGTGTGTGTTCACCCCAGTCCCCCGGTGAGGAGCGCGCTCAGGCTGCGGGACAGAGAGCAGTGTGTGTGTGTGTGTGTGTGTGTGTGTTCACCCCAGTCCCCCGGTGAGGAGCGCGCTCAGGCTGCGGGACAGAGAGCAGTGTGTGTGTGTGTGTGAGTGTGTGTGTGTGTTCACCCCAGTCCCCCGGTGAGGAGCGCGCTCAGGCTGCGGGTCAGAGAGCAGTGTGTGTGTGTGTGTGTGTGTGTGTGTGTGTTCACCCCAGTCCCCCGGTGAGGAGCGCGCTCAGGCTGCGGGTCAGAGAGCAGTGTGTGTGTGTGTGTGTGTGTGTTCACCCCAGTCCCCCGGTGAGGAGCGCGCTCAGGCTGCGGGACAGAGAGCAGTGTGTGTGTGTGTGTGTGTGTGTGTGTGTGTTCACCCCAGTCCCCCGGTGAGGAGCGCGCTCAGGCTGCGGGACAGAGAGCAGTGTGTGTGTGTGTGTGTGTGTGTGTGTGTGTTCACCCCAGTCCCCCGGTGAGGAGCGCGCTCAGGCTGCGGGACAGAGAGCAGTGTGTGTGTGTGTGTGTGTGTGTGTGTTCACCCCAGTCCCCCGGTGAGGAGCGCGCTCAGGCTGCGGGACAGAGAGCAGTGTGTGTGTGTGTGTGTGTGTGTGTGTTCACCCCAGTCCCCCGGTGAGGAGCGCGCTCAGGCTGCGGGTCAGAGAGCAGTGTGTGTGTGTGTGTGTGTGTGTGTGTTCACCCCAGTCCCCCGGTGAGGAGCGCGCTCAGGCTGCGGGACAGAGAGCAGTGTGTGTGTGTGTGTGTGTGTGTGTGTGTGTGTGTGTGTGTGTTCACCCCAGTCCCCCGGTGAGGAGCGCGCTCAGGCTGCGGGACAGAGAGCAGTGTGTGTGTGTGTGTGTGTGTGTGTGTTCACCCCAGTCCCCCGGTGAGGAGCGCGCTCAGGCTGCGGGACAGAGAGCAGTGTGTGTGTGTGTGTGAGTGTGTGTGTGTGTTCACCCCAGTCCCCCGGTGAGGAGCGCGCTCAGGCTGCGGGTCAGAGAGCAGTGTGTGTGTGTGTGTGTGTGTGTGTGTGTTCACCCCAGTCCCCCGGTGAGGAGCGCGCTCAGGCTGCGGGTCAGAGAGCAGTGTGTGTGTGTGTGTGTGTGTGTTCACCCCAGTCCCCCGGTGAGGAGCGCGCTCAGGCTGCGGGACAGAGAGCAGTGTGTGTGTGTGTGTGTGTGTGTGTGTGTGTTCACCCCAGTCCCCCGGTGAGGAGCGCGCTCAGGCTGCGGGACAGAGAGCAGTGTGTGTGTGTGTGTGTGTGTGTGTGTGTGTTCACCCCAGTCCCCCGGTGAGGAGCGCGCTCAGGCTGCGGGACAGAGAGCAGTGTGTGTGTGTGTGTGTGTGTGTTCACCCCAGTCCCCCGGTGAGGAGCGCGCTCAGGCTGCGGGACAGAGAGCAGTGTGTGTGTGTGTGTGTGTGTGTGTTCACCCCAGTCCCCCGGTGAGGAGCGCGCTCAGGCTGCGGGACAGAGAGCAGTGTGTGTGTGTGTGTGTGTGTGTGTGTGTGTGTGTGTGTGTGTTCACCCCAGTCCCCCGGTGAGGAGCGCGCTCAGGCTGCGGGACAGAGAGCAGTGTGTGTGTGTGTGTGTGTGTGTTCACCCCAGTCCCCCGGTGAGGAGCGCGCTCAGGCTGCGGGACAGAGAGCAGTGTGTGTGTGTGTGTGTGTGTGTTCACCCCAGTCCCCCGGTGAGGAGCGCGCTCAGGCTGCGGGACAGAGAGCAGTGTGTGTGTGTGTGTGTGTGTTCACCCCAGTCCCCCGGTGAGGAGCGCGCTCAGGCTGCGGGACAGAGAGCAGTGTGTGTGTGTGTGTGTGTGTGTGTGTGTGTTCACCCCAGTCCCCCGGTGAGGAGCGCGCTCAGGCTGCGGGACAGAGAGCAGTGTGTGTGTGTGTGTGTGTGTGTGTTCACCCCAGTCCCCCGGTGAGGAGCGCGCTCAGGCTGCGGGACAGAGAGCAGTGTGTGTGTGTGTGTGTGTGTGTGTTCACCCCAGTCCCCCGGTGAGGAGCGCGCTCAGGCTGCGGGACAGAGAGCAGTGTGTGTGTGTGTGTGTGTGTGTGTTCACCCCAGTCCCCCGGTGAGGAGCGCGCTCAGGCTGCGGGACAGAGAGCAGTGTTCACACATGCGCTCCAGCGCTCGCTCCGCATCCTGGCGTATGAAGGCGTTGGATTCTCCGGCTTTCTGCAGCAACACTCGGGCCGTCCCGTCCAGCTCCTGGTCCATTCCCTTCTGCAGCGCCGCGAACATCTCGCCCAGCGCCGCCACCGCCACGCGCGACACGCCCGAGCGCAGGTTACGAACCTGCAGAGATCAGGGAGACAGAGCTCAATCCTGGAGAGCAGCGACAAACATGTTTCATAATTGATGAATTTTACAACATTAAACTGCCCTATAGTACTATAAAATCTCAACAATAAAATCTCCTAATGTTGTTCTGCTGGTCTCCTATAACAGTTTCACACTCAATAAACACATTAATATCCTCATAATCTCCACTGCAGCTTCAGCTCTTTTCTCTCAGTGTCTGAAACGCTTCGATCGAAGATTCAGTCTCTCTAAGCCCCGCCTCTCTGAGAGCTGCTCTGCTCTGATTGGTCAGAAAGCAAACGCTCATTATCATATCTGAATGTCAGCTCTTGATCACAGTGATACGAACAGTAACGATGGCGTGGGTTTTACCGTATCAATCTCATCAAAGTGTAAAACAGCGTCTTCTCGACACGAACAACACGAACCAAACTCTTCCAGTCTCAGATAAACTACAGTGTTTGAGGGCGGAGCTAAGAGACGCTGCTCAGCCAATCAAGAGCACAGGCTGGGATTATGCTAATGAGTTACAAACCTACAGCAGGAAGTGAGACTCGTTTCAGTTCAGAATCACTTCTTTCGTTTAGGAGACAAAATCTCCATTTATCTTTGATCTTTAAAACTTGCAGAGCTTTTATATTCACAAACAGCTTTATTACTCACTACATGAATGGTAATATATATGAAAAAACTTTAATAGTCATGTCACCTTCATTTATACAGCGCTTTAACAATATAGAGTTTCACAGCAGCTTTACAGTGATAATAGGAGATTACAGTAACAGAGATTGTTTAGGCTTTACAGCAGATCTAGAATAAAGTTATTGTCCAGATAAAGTTAGTTTCGATTGATTTACTTCCGTTGCAACGGTGCCACTTTAAATCTGTTGTTTTTCTGTTTATCACTGTGAAGCTGCTATGATCTGTATTGTATAAAGCGCTAAAGAAATAAAGTTGAATTGACTTGTTTGTGAGAGCAAATGATGCGTCACATTACCACACTGCAAAAAAAGATTTTCTTACTCAGTATTTTTGTCTTAGTCCAAATATCTAAAAAATCTTAAATCAAGATGCATTTACTAATGAGTAAAATCCCATTAGACATTATGTCTTTTCTTAAAACAAGCTAAATTATCTGCCAATGGGGTCAGAAAAATAATCTAGTTTTCCATTTGAATTAAGATTATTTTTCTGACCCCATTGGCAGATAATTTAGCTTGTTTTAAGCAAAAACTCACTTCATTTTGTTTTTTCCCCCAGATAAAAAGAAATAAAATCTTATGACATTTTACTACTGTAGTAAATCCACCTTGATATAAGAATTTTTACTAATTTTTGACTGGAAACAAGACAAAATGCATAAGAAAAGCCTTGTTTGCAGCGCAGACTGAGAGTGAGGGACTGATGGGTGTTGCGACTGACCTCCTGGATGAGCGCGAGGCACACGTCGTGAGTCCGGCTCGCGAGGACGTCGGGATGATACTGAGCCAGACTGCGCATGAAGTTCAGCCCCTCGATCTTCTTCTCCCTTCAGGAACAGAACAGAAGATGGACAGAGCGTTTGATCCGGTCACCGCTAACAGTGGCGTGATCATCAGGGATGGGCGATATGGAAACGATATCAGGATGTTTTCTGTGTGCAGTGTCGAGGTAGTTCCTCGTTTAGAAATAAACTCCGACTCAACTTTACTTACTGGACATAGTTAAGGCTTACTTTGGCCTATGTCTGTATTATTACAGTTCTGTTATAATATATTATATACTGTACTAAACCTGACTTTGTGTTGTGTTTTTGTATTGATGTTTTTTATTTTATTTTATTTATTTTATCTTTTATTGAGTGTTTGTCTCTGTTGTTGTGAAAAATTCAATAAATAAATCATATATAAAAAAAGAAATGAACTCCGCCTCAGTTTCATGTCCCACATGTTGTTTTTATCTCTTTTAGCAGTGAATGTGTCCCAGAAAGAGATGCGTCATCAACTAGACTTTATCGTTATTATGTCAATAAACTCTATCTTTCCTCTCTGATAGTTTTACAGAATTAATGTTTTTAAAGGATTTAAAAGTATAAAATCATATTTACTGTCCGTAGTACAGAGGTTCAAAACTTTTATTTGAATTTAATTGATTAAAAATTATTTGAAAATTAATTATTTTCTGATGGTGTGAGATTTGAATTTAATGAAGTGCAATTTAAATGGAATAAAGTTCATATTCACTGCTGTAGGTGCATTTGTTTATTAATGCATTTAATTTTTTTAGTATGAATATCCAGTCGACGAATTAGAAAAGAAAAGCTCGGTTAATGAATATTATTTAGAGTCACGTCACGTGACTATATAATATTCATAACCGCGCAACCAAATTCTGTGAATGATTTTAACTATGGTTTTATTTGACAGTATTTTGTGTTCTGAGTTGAGGAATTATTATCTAGAAGTTCTAGTAATAGTTACTCGTTATTATCGTGGGAAGACTAATTCTTATCGTGAGGAGCATTTTTACCGGTATAATCGCAAACGATGATATATCGCTCATCCCGTGTGATCATGTGCTTCAGTCTCACCAGTCGTCCGAGGCGAGCAGCCGGAAGCTCTGAGTGAGCGCCAGCTCCGGTTTAGAGAAGGGCCGGAGCTCAGCCGGATCCTGCCCGTCTTTCCTCGGGCTCCCAGGAATCAGCTCATCTAGAGGACAAACATGAAACACGGGATTACAGAGACAAACCTCAGTGGCACAGAAACATCGACAGGTAGGGTTGGCAATCGAAAATCAATTCCAGTTCTGGAATCGAATACTTGTTATAAAATTTAATTTTCGATTCCTTTGTGAGTATTTCAATATAACTAAACAATACGAGAGCGAGAGATTCTGTTTTCTGTGTTCATGTGTATCAGTATATTGGATCCGTGCAGCTCTTAAAGTGACAGCACTAATATTCCTGCCGTCTCTATAATAACACTAATCAAACAACAGAAAATTCACTCGTTCTTCACTGAATAACTTTTGTAACTATATTTGTAATGTATATTTTATTGATAAACTGCAGTGTTATTCTACATTTGATTACAGTTTCTGTGCCTAAAAATCTTAAACACGGTTTATTTCAATCGTATATTTGTCGATCTATTTGTTGCGATTGCTAATTTTTTATTTGTTCTTGTTTAATTACTGAGTGTTTACCTGTCTTTAATAATGCTTGAAGTTTATATTAGTTTTGGCTAGTTGTTTTTCTATGTTGTTTTTAAACCACAGGCAAACGTTCCTTGTGTAAGAGTTCTTTATCCTGATGATTTGTGTTGATATTCATGACATTCAGCTACAGTTAAATGTTCTGCGATAACACTAAATATGAATGATATCTACGTTTTTTTTTTTTACCTTATTGAAATCGAAATTAGGAATCGATAAGAATCGAAATCGTTAAAATTCAAACGATACCCAACCCTATCGACAGGAAATAAATCCGACATGACATTCTTGAATTTGCCAGGAGATTATTATCAATGTTGAAAACAGTTGTGCTGCTTCATATTTTTGTGGAAACCATGACACTTTTAATTCTTTAGGATTCTTTGATGAATAGAAAGTTTCAAAAAACAGCATTTATTTGAAAAAGAATCTTTTGTAAGATTATAAAGGCCTTGACAGTCATCACGACTCTCTCACCGGAGCTGTGTGCAACAAGCGCTCGCGTTCGGTTCAGACTCGACGTGCGTCGGAGTCTCGGCGCTGCGGTTCTATTGGGCGGGCCGGGCGGGGGGGCGGGCTGGTGGGCGGGGCTTAGACTCTTCCCAGGATTCTGTGGTTCTGTGGGACTGGAGGGAGACTCATCCGAGAGCGACTCACACCCGTTCACAGTCTCGTCTGGAAAACAGAAGCAGAATACAATCTTTTCATTTATTACACAGAGTAATCGCACTAGATCTGGTTCTCATGTTCAGTTAAAAGTCCTACAGATACTGTCAGAATCTGGTAAATGGGCTTTCTCTTTTTATGCTCCTTGGGTTTGGAATGAATTGCAAAATAAATGTTCTTAATCTAGATGCACTTCCAAACTTGAGCACTTTTAAATGTCTCTCTCACAATGTTTTAAAGGACACTTGCAATTGTTTCTCTTGATTTGATTTATTTAATTTTGAATGTGTAAATTGTCATTTTGTGCTGCCGTCTTGACCAGGAATCTCTGGAAGAAGAGATAGCAATATCTCAATGTGATTCTCCTGGTTAAATAAAGGATAAATAAAAATAAATAAAATAAAATGGTGATGGCTGTCACTGCCGTTGACCTTTCACCTTTCACATCATCGAGGAGTGTGTGTGTCGTGCGGCGTCTCATCGGGTCCTGATGCTCTAGACGGCGCTGACGCATCTTGTCGCTCGCAAACTTAGACAGCTTTACCCTCTCCTGTAACACACACATCATGTGACTCCAATGAACGGGTGAAGCACACACATTTTTATGCAAATTTTGGAAACACAAAAGCTGGATGGAAATGCCAAGACGCGCTCAGATACATTTTTATCCGATAAGAAGTCATGCAAATAAACTACAAAGGAAACACATTTACCGAATAAATGCCTAGATGCGCAATAAATGAAAATATTGTGATAAAATCAAATATATATATGAAAATAAATGCTGCAGAAATATTGTTCATTATTAGTTCATGTAAACTAAAGTAGTTAATTAATGTTAAATAATGAACCTTATTGTAGTGTTACCAAAACGGATATCTTTGCATTTGATAATAAAACGTGCACATAAACTATGATGGAAACACATTTACTGAATAAATCCCTCAAATATAAAGTGATTTTGGCTCCACGTCAGCTGTGATTGGATAACTGGAGTAACCAGCGGACCAATGGCGTCGCAGCGTCTCTAATGTTGGTTTGGTGTTTCTGAAAGTGGAAGTGTGTGATCAGAATGATTGGGTTTAATTCCCTCCAGAAGCGTCTCACACACACACGAGTGTGTTCCCGAACACCAGCATCCGAACGCAAGAGAACACGACAGCGTTTATTGTGTTTCATCTGACACTCGAGGGGAAAGTATAGAAGCTTGTTTCCGCCACAAAATAAAACATTTTAAAAGATAATTGTGACTTTTTATCTCACAATTGCGAGTTTCCATCTTGAAATTCTGTTTTTTCTGACAATCTTTTCTCAGAATTGTGAGAAAATTGTGAGAAAAAAGTCACAATTACGTTTTTTATTTTTCATTCTATGGCTGAAACAAGCTTCCATAAAAAAAGAGCCCGATTGTAGAAACGTACACTTTATTACTGATGTTTTGCACCAGGAAGTGATGATTTTGTTCTCTTGAACACATGAGATGGAAACGCTGCTTTATTCGCAAACGTTTTATGCCATATTACAATCTTTCGCACAAGTTAAATTGTCAGGTTTAGTTACAGTTAAACACAGTTACACACAGTTACACACAGCTGGTGTTTGAGACGCACCAGAGGCTCCTCGGGTTCAGGACTGCCGTCGGAGTCGCAGTGTGTGTTGCTGAACGCGTGTCCGAACACGCCAGGCGGAGGCTCACGGGCCGCTCTACTGGACCAGTCGCCCTGCTCAGGAGAAGACGCCACACTGGGACGACTGGGAAGAACAACAGAACCAAACACTCCTGCAGAAACGAGGGAAGAAGACGAGTGAAGGACGAGAGCAGTGTTTCAGATCATCCGTGTAAAACAGTGGTGAACCGACCTCGTCCGATCACTCCCTCAGACATGCAGGACTGAGACGTGTGCTGATGACATCCTGCAACAAACACCACAACGTCTTCAAAACTATCCCACATGACATTTATACACTACTGGGCAAACGTTCCTGAGAGAGTCTCTTCTGCTCACCAAAGCTGCTTTTATTTGATCAGAAATACAGTAAAACAGTGAACATTATTACAATGTAAAAAAGCTGTTTTCTATGTGAATATATAGCCTAGTATTTTATAGTCAAGTGTAATTTATTGGGATGCGCCGATATGAACATCTTGGCCGAAACAGATAATTCTTTATGTTTGAAAACCGATAACCGATATATTGGCTGATAAATCTAAATACAGATTTTTACATAAGTTTTGAGAGCTTGATTACAAAAACAAGAGTCTCACCATTAAAAGTCACGTCCTAAAAACACACAATTATAATGTTCTCATAATTTTATGTAGCCGATATGACAGAGTTGAGCTGCACATGTTTTACATCTGAAGAATCTCAGCTGAAAGAAATAATCCGTTATTTATCAGCTTTAATATATCGGCCAAATGTTCTTATCGGGCCGATAACGATGACATTAAAAATGAACATATATCGGCCGATAAATCGTGTTCCCTAGTAATTTATTCTTGTGATCAAAGCTGAATTTTCAGCATCATTGATCAAATAAACTCAGAAGAGACTTCGATCAGAAACATTATAAAGCGCTCACCTTTAGCGGGTCTGAGCGCGCGGAGCGGCTCGCGGCCGGCGGTGCGGATCTGCGGTGATGATGTCATATCGCTAGGCTTTTCCTCATCTGCGTCTAACGGTCTGTTTGAGTAAACGAGTCTCTGACCGACCACACTCACATTCTCATCAGACAGGCTCTTATCCTGCTGCGTCACACCTGAGGACACACACACACACACACACACACACACACACACACAACTGCTCATTCTAAGGTAATACAAATATAACGGTTCATTAAGTAAGGTCTTTATACACCACTGAAAACTTCTTTTTCAAGGTAGTGAGGAAACGCGCTCTGTAGCGCTGTGTGTTCGCTGTCGGCTACGCTAGAAACATGACCACAATATGTCGACCTCCACAGAAGGAGGAGCCCGCGGTTATGGAGATATAAATGTCTCATTCTAAGCTAATAAAAACATAACGGTTCATTATGCAAGGTCTATATACACCACTGAAAACATATGGATCTTATATTGCATTTCTGTCAATAGATCCTCAGAAATATTACACAATACACCTTTAAATAACTTTTTCTGTGAGCTTTGGATGCTTTGGATGTGTGTGCAGCACAGAAAACAGTGTGTGAGTCGTCTCCCGCTTGAATTGTTTAAAGTCATATTGAAATGCTCACAAACAAAATTGTTTAAAGTCACATTGAAATGGTTCACATACGCACCTTGCGCGCTGAGGTCACGTGTTCCTGACGCCGCTCGTGGTTTAGCCGCAGAGGTCACAGGGCTGCGGTCAGGAAGCACAGTTAGTGAACTGAACATCAGTGTCATGTTTATCTGGTGTTCATCAGAGGTCTCATTTATAAAACTGATCCGCACTAAAAGTGTGTGTGCGCAACATTCCCTTTATAAACCCCAGTCAGCGGAAGATTGTGTTCACGTGCGTCTCCTCCCGAAATAACCATATCTGGAGCTTACAACGCCTCGTTTTACTATGAATATCATTAGCATATGCATATTCATCCACGTGATGCCATGTTTAACGGTACAAGACATTAGGAAAATATTAGATACGGATGTGAGTCACATTACAAATCATTTAGAAGCCGATCCTTGCCTTATTTTAGAATAAATAAATCAAATAGTATAAAATACATTTCAGATAATTTTTTCTTAATCTTTTCCACTGGCTGAAGAGCATTGCACGTGCACAAGTTCAAAACAAGAAGAATAGCCTTATGAAAAAAGAAAACGTGTGAATATCGCGGTTGCTGCGGTTACTCCTCTGCGGTTAGCCTGTCAGTACTGCAATATAGCGGTTATCACGCTGGTTATAAACGAGGCCCCTGGTGTGGTCAGTGTCAGACCTGCTCCCGGTGCCGGGGGGGGAGGAGGGCGAGTACAGGCTCAGGCCGCTCTCGCTCAGAGGACTCCTGACGGACCGGGACGTTTGATCCGGGGAATCGGGAAGCAGCTCCAGCTTCACCGCGGAGTCCGGGCTGTCGGGGTCCGGCTCGGAGCCGCTGGCGCTCACCTTGGCCCGCTTCTTCGCCGCGCTGTTCCTCAGCGAGCGCAGGGAGATCAGCATCTGGAACACCAGGTCATGGGTGTCACTCAAAATAAACACATGTTTATATAGTGCTGGGCGGTACACCGGTTCATACCGAATATCAGTGTTTATTTTTGCTATATGAATTTTTTATATACCGCAATACCGGTGTGTGTCACTTAAAGGCACACTATGCAAGATTTGTACCTTAATATAACAGCTTCAAAGTCATTTCGATGGTAAACGAACTCATAGTAGTTGACAATATCTCACATAATTATCAGGACATAAATAAGCCTACACGTTGTAAATAGTGTAAACGAGCGCAATTTGCAAACTATTATGATAAATTGCAATAATCATGTCTAACGACATCATAACGGACAATGCTTTGAAATAATGCGACGTACATGTAACTTTATTGATGTCATCTGGCATTCTGTAATGTTTACATTACACTCAAAAAACACAAATGAAAGTATACAGTAGGCCTAGGCTATTGGCTATTTACTTGTAATTTAGCTGCAATCATGTAAAAACATTATAAGCAATCAAATGCGGTAGGCTACTTTATTATTATAAAGTAATAAAGTGCAGAGGCCGTGAGTGCAGACACGCTCTGCGTGAGTGGTTTTCACAACAGTAACGTTAAAAACAAGTCTCTAGGGTGCGCTGTTTGACAAGAACAGAATTCCTGCATAGTGTGGCTTTAAACAGCGCTGTGACCGCACTGTGTGAGAGGGTCTTTCACTGTTCACTGGTGATGCTCAGGTGTGTGTGTTACTGAGCGTAACGTGAACATGGAGCGGTTAAACTATAATTGATGGCTGTCAAATTATATTACAATGTTTCCCATACATTGGTTCACAATATCAACACTGCCTTTTGGAAAATCTATTTGTGGTTGGCTTTGACATCGGTGAATAAACACGAGCACTGCATGTTTTATATGAATGTATCTTTGAAGGGAACTGACTGTCTTTAGGAATCTTTCTTTATGTTTCCTGATAAAGCAGGTTTATGAGCCGTTACCGTGGAAACCGCTGTTTCTGCCGCCTCTTATAAACACTGCAAACCTGTATTAATACTAGTGTGGATTTTTCTACAATATTCACTCATGACAGTAAACAAGTCACTCTCCTGCAGTGTTTCCTCTCTCAGTCCACAGAACATGTGGTTAACACCCGGTGATGCATGAAAAAAATAATATTACCGTCATATAACGTGGAACCGGTATAATTTAGAAAAATACCGTGATATGAATTTTTGGTCATACCGCCCAGCACTAGGTTTATATAGTTGACACTTTGTTTAGTGCACAGCAAAGTTTTGCATAACCACTGTTACGACACACACACAGAACAGCGCATGTGCTAATCCTCAGGCCAAACATGCCATATTAAAAGTACTAGGGCTGCACAATATATCAAAATTATCAAAATATCGCAAATGTATATATCGCGATATGTATATCGCAACTGCTTGCAATAACTGGAGTCATGAACAAAAGACAAAAAGAAAATCACTCGCTGTTCTCGGCTGAATAACTTTTGTAGCTTTAATAAGAATCAGTATATATTTAATTCATACAGTGAAAACTAAGCAGTGTTTATTTTTACATTTGATTATTCAGTTTCTGTTGTTAAATAAACCTAATTTTGGATAACCTGAACCCCTGTTTACACTGATGTTAAAATAACACTTCTTACGCTACTGTAAAACACACTGTTCACTTTCAGACGCTGTAGGGATGTTTTCTTGTCACAAAAAGAATGTGAAACACGCATGTAGGTTATATCATTTAAAATATATTTTAAAGATAATTTAAATTTATTTCACACACTTTGAGCATTATCATATTGCATATCGCATTATTTAATGAGTTATCGCATATCGCATTTTTCTTCAATATCATGCAGTCCTAAAAAGTAGTGCCGTAGTGCATAGTGTAGAGGGGAAATAACATGTTATCAACGGGCTGCTGGGATCAGCACAGACACCATATACCGTAGTGTGTGTGACGTCACCCGTAGTGTTTCTGAAGAGCGTTTCTGAAGCCTAATGTGGGCGGAGCCGGCTGTCGCCATCTTGGAAGCGTGTCACTCCCGGATAAACGAAAATGTGCAGAGGCGGATTAGCTGAGTTGACGTTACGCTAACAGACAGTAGACAAACGGCTAGTAGTGACATCAGCGGCAATCCACCTGTCACTCAAGTGGCCACGCCCTTAATTATGCAGAACTTTAAGGCTTAATATAATTTAAACGGATGAGTTATAAAAAAATTCACCTGCCCTTACAGTCGTCATGAAGGGCAAAATTAGCTATATAGACCAAGACGACTTTTTACACCAGGCTGTAAACATGTTTTATTCTGCTGTAAAGTTCAGTAGCACCTCAATGCAGTACATGAGATCCACAGGGAGGAGTCGGATCAAGATCCAAGGGGTGGAGATGGGTAGGATTAGGGGTGGGTTTAGGGATTAGGGGGTGGAGATGGGTAGGTTTAGGTATATGTAAGGTGGGAGGAGTTGGATCTAGATCCGACTCCTCCCTGTGGATTTCATGTTCTGCAGTGAGGACCATCTCGTAAAGTTGGGCATTTTAACATGCGGGTCTATGGTATTGACCGGTCTCTAGTGGCCAGTGGAGGAACTGCAGTTTAACTCACTTGTTGGATTCAAGAGAGAGACCGAAAGGTTGGCGCTTTTTACAATTCACACGTACGAAAATTTTAATTACACAGCACATACACACAGTAATAACTTTGAATAATGACACAACTATGCTTCTATTTGTTTTTTCGAGTGTCGCTCACCTCCTGCCGGTCCAGCGGGTCGTCCCCCGGATCTCCTGCGGCGCTGATGGACAGATCGAGCCGATCCGACGAGGCTCTGGCGCTGATCCGGCTCAGGCACGGGGCACGAGGAGGCAGAGGAGAGCGCTTGCTGGAGCTCACCTCATCTGAGAAGAAGAAAGTGTGTCGTTTCAACGTAAAGATTGATTCAGCAAGACTTTAATGAGCTGGAGATCAACACCGTTAAAGGAGGAGTTCACTTCAGGATTAAAATCTCCTGATAATTTACTCTCCTCACGTCATCCAAGATGTTCATGTGTTTCTTTCTTCAGTGGAAAAGAAATGAAGGTTTTTGAGGAAAACACTCCAGGATTTTCTCCATATAGTGACTTCAATGGAGTCCAACGGGTCGAAGGTCCAAATGTGAGTTTCAGTGCAGCTTCAAAGTCTCGACACGATCCAGCCGAGGAATAAGAGTCTGATCTAGACCATTATATGGAGAAAATCCTGGAATGTTTTCCTCAAAAACCTTAATTTCTTTTCCACTGAAGAAAGAAACAGAGTAAACAGAGTAAATCATCAGGAGATTTTTATTCTGAAGTGAACTAGTCCTTTAATTAGTTCCTAACTGCAAAAAATGCTTTTCTTACTCAGTATTTTTGTCTTGTTTCCAGTCCAAATAACTAAAAATTCTTAAATCAAGATGGATTTACTAAAGTAGTAAAAATCCCATTAGACATTATGTCTTGTTTTCTGGGGGGAAAAAATAAAATGAAGTGAGTTTTTGCTTAAAACAAGCTAAATTATCTGCCAGAGGGGTCAGAAAAATAATCTTAATTCAAGTGGAAAACTAGATTATTTTTCTGACCCCATTGGCAGATAATTTTGCTTGTTTTAAGCAAAAACTCACTTCATTTTATTTTTTACCCCCAGAAAACAAGATATAATATCTTATGGGATTTTTATGGCAAGCCGTTTTAACTTTTATTAATTTCCAGGATATGAATTCTTGATATCAACACTTGATTTTTAATGGCAGCTTATGGTGACATTTCACTAGTGAAAATACAATTACAGATATCAAGAATTATAGTTTTTACTAGTTGAAATTCAATTGTTGATATCAAGAATTATCATTTTATCTAGAGAAAATGTAAATGTTGATATCAAGAATTAGCACTGTTACTAGTAGAAATCTAATTCCTGATATCAATAACTGTCATTTTAACTAGTGAAAACTGAGTTGTTGATATCAAGAATTCATATCCTGGAAATTAATAAAAGTTAAAACGGCTTGCCATAGATTTTACTCATCTAGTAAATTTTTATGATTTATGATTTTGTAAACAAGACAAAAATACTGAGTAAGAAAATCTCTTTTTGCAGCGTGAGGGGAAGTGTGTTCTGACCGGTGTTGTTGTCTCGTCTGCTGGGCCACGTGCTGGACATGGAGAGCGCGGGCGCGGGGTGTGTGCGCGGGGCGGCGCTCGGGCTCAGCAGAGCTCCTGTGACAGCCGTCAGCGGGTACGAGGGCAGCAGGAACGAGCCCGGAGGATCCACACTCCCCGACAGCACACGACTGCTCCTCAACCCTGAGGAACCAACGAGAAACTCAAGTCAATCTCCTTCATTTATACAGCGCTTTAACAATATAGAGTTTCACAGCAGCTTTACAGTGATAATAGGAGATTACAGTAACAGAGATTGTTTAGGCTTTACAGCAGATCTACAATAAAGTTATTGTCCAGATAAAGTTAGTTTTGATTGATTCACTTCCGTTGTAAAGATCATTAGTTATTAACTTAGCGGCCGCTAACACACACCGTTCTAACAGAAAACCCTTAATGCAGAGGTCTTCAATCCTGCTCCTGCAGAGTTTAGTTCCAACCCTAATCAAACACACCTGAATCAGCTCATCAAGCTCTTCAGGACCGCTTGAATATACAAAGGCAGGTGTGCTGAAGCAGGTTGGAACTAAACTCTGCAGGACAGTGGCCCTCCAGGAGCAGGATTGAAGACCTCTGGCTTAATGTGTTCCGGTCATTCATTTACACACAACAGTGTTTGAGCTCGAGAACGCAAACCTTGAAACCGAATCCAAGGTGAAAGCGGTGGAAATTTTTGAAAAGCATGATCATCTCTGTGTAAACTTCAAAAATGCAAATCTGTGAAACGCTGACGGCGTGCACATGCGTATCATGTGTTTAGTCTATAGATATGCGCGTTTGAATATATATGTGTGCAGGTGTTTAGTCTTTCTTTACAAAATTGACCTAATTGCTTGTCTGGCCTTAAAAATTCATAATACAGATTTTTTTTGTCGCTTCCGCGTATCCATGTGAACTGGAAACACTCAATATGTGCTTAAATACAAAAGGTCATTGAGAGTTTACAGTAGAGATAAAAAATGATGGGGAAGTTTGTTTTTAATGACCCTACAAGTCAATTAAACCACTAAAATACTAGGAAAATGTTTAATTGTTTTATATTTTAAAAATGAGGGATGAACAAAACACTAAATTTGGATGAGGTATTTATCTGACAAAATTATTTGGCAAACTACTGCAACAGGTTTTATTTTACTTTATGCACAGAAAAACAAAAAGCTGACATAATCAGTTAATATTTCATTGGTTCTTGTGGTTCATCATTTCTTTGTATGACCAAAAATTACGTCGCACAATTTGCCCTGTTTCAGTGCGTTATCACAAATAAAACAAGCACAACTACGCAATATGATTACAAAATCTTCTGTAACACATTTTTAATAATATTTTAATTAAGGGTGGTCAATTTTCCCAGGCCAGATTTCACTCATCTCAAAATTCTGACTTTTTTCTCAGAATTATGAGATATAAAAATACAAATTACAGTTATAAAGTAAGAATCATGAGATTAAAAATTCGCAATTACGCGTTTTTGTTTTTTATTCCCTGGCGGAAACAAGTTTCCATACTGTTCAGTGATAAACGACATTATTGTTTAAGACTATCTGAAATAAAGCTGATATATTAAAAATTTAAATATTAGATGAAAACCTTAAACTAAGCAAAAATTAGAAATAAGCTGAAACTGAAACAAGTTAAAGCACTAAAATTACTAACTGAAAATAAATAAAAAGTAAAACTGAAATAAAAAAAATAAATGAAACCTAAATATTAATATATTTAAAAAAAAAACTACAACTACACAAACTACAAAAAATCTAAAATTTTAATTAAAAAAATAAGAACTAAAATAATAACAAGGCAGATTAAAGGGATTTTATTAAAGTGCAGTAGAGTTTGAGAACCAACAATTAAGGCCAGTGTTATTTATGTAATATCCCAGGCCTTAATTGTTGGTTATCAAACTCTGCTGCACTTTAATAAAATCCCATGAATCTGTCGTCTGAACGCATTAATAAAGGCCTGGATGCTGATTGGTCAATCCAGTGTTCTGGTGGGGGTGCAGTGTCACTCATAGAGACCAGTATTCGCTAACAGGCTCATTGTTTCATGTTTATAGAGATGATAACGATAAAGATGCACACGTGAGTGAGTGTGTTCTTCTCTGACGGTGCGTCACCTTTCTCAGGCTCAGAGGCGGTTTTGAAAACGTCTGGATCCGAATCCAAGCTCCCGCTGCGCCGCAGTCGACCCAGAGGCCGGGGAGTCCGGCCCGGAGACGGAAGAGCTTCTGATGGACCTGGACCACAACACAACACAGCCAGCAGCTTCAGGAATGCTACTGTCATCTTATTTCTGTTTAACGTTATTGACGCCTGAATAAAGTCGTTTTTAGCTCGCTTCATAAACACTCATCCTTCCCTTGGGTCATTTTGACCTGGAAAATCTTTTTGAAATTTTTCTTACAAATTGAGTGTTCATCAGAGGGGTCCAAGACCCCAGGAGTTCTGTCTTCTTGAATCACGAATATACCTTTTTTTATAGATTTGAGGAGTTTTGTGGTTGAAATATAAAAAAGTAACAAATCCTTCTCTCACGGGTCAATCTGACCCCTTAGGAATGAATGCTTCAGTTCACACAGAAAAACCTTAAAATGCTCAAAATTCAAACTAAAAATGCTAAAACGTTGCCAAAAAAATATTTTAGAATGTCTACATGTGTATCTGAATGCACACTGAAGGAAACTGACTTTAGGACCCAGAGGAACAGCTCAAGACGTCAGCAAAGACTCCCAATGTAAGATATTTAGAGCTGAATTAAAAGGGTTATGCATGAAATTTTGAGTTATTTTGAATTTAAGTTGAAAGAATGTGAGGAATATGTTTAAATGACTATTTATTTATTATTTATTGATCAAATCTAGAAGTTTAAAGATAAATAAAATAACAAAATAACAAAAAAAATCTCCAAAACATTGCATTAAAAAATAAAAAAAATATGACCAAAATGAAATAAAATAAGCTTTCTGGACAACATGTCATGAAGGATGAGGGGATCTCTGGTAAGTAAAGCCGCGTTCAGTCCATTATGAAGCTCAACCTGTGTCTCTGAAACACGACATGCAGAAGAACCAATCACAAGATCATCAGGTGATATGAATAATATCTTCAGTGGATATGCTGGATAAGAGACTATGAAAACATGAAACGGGAGTTCCTACTGTATTTGGCACCGGCGTCCTGGCGGAGTCTCGAGGACGAGGTCGAATCTTCACTGCAAACCTGTCAATCAACACACACACACACACACACACACACGATCCTTGTGTTTCTAATCAAAACCACACGAGATCTCACAGACTGAAAGTGATTGATCGACATTGACACTATAAAATCAACAGAAGAACCTTAAAACAGTTTTAATGCTTGAAAACCGACCCAACATGCACAAAAACACTGAAAAAAATGATGTTTTTCCTCAGTGTTTCTGTCTTGTTTTCCAGAACAAATATCTAAATATTTCAAATCAAGATTCAAAATGACTGAAGATATTAAGTGTTGTTTTCTTACAAATGTATCAAAATGAAGTGAGTTTGTGCTTAAAACAAGAGTGGAGTCAGAAAAATAAACTTGTTTTCACTTTATTTTTCTGACCGTATTGGCAGATATTTCTTGTTTTAAGCACAAACTCACTTCTTTCTTCTTCTCTTCAGTCATTTTGCTGTATCTTGATTTAGTAATGTTTGCATATTTGTGCTGGAAACACTGGTGCTCAGAAATCCTCTGTGTGCCGCTGGTGTTTGTTAGTGTTCCTGTGTGTTCCAGAGTGTTGCTGGGAAACACTGCCGATCACTGACACACACACACACACACACACACTGGATCACGTCACACCAGAACACAGTGAGTCCATCGCGTTTACACTAGTTAGTCCGACTGCACTTATTACAGCACTTCATTTCAGCTTCATAATTGCATTATCTTTCAACATCAGTTTAACCCTGTAAAGCCTGACATGTGAAATAATAATCTTTTTTTTTTTTAGTAGAGCAGTTTATTTAACCTTTAGACAAAAAAAATGTTTACATATGCATTTTATTTCTTGGATCATATTTAAAACATCAGGCTTTTATGCCTCATACATTCTGATATAGTGAGAATATGGAGAAAAAACTAAAAATAAATAAACCTTCCTCAAAAGCCTGATGATCATATTTGATACTCATGATTTTTCTAATTAAATATGCCTGGATAATCAAGTAAACCTGCTTCAGTCCAGTTAAAAGTCCAAAGATATTCTTACGTTTACTTAAAGTCCCCTGTGGTGAAAATCCAGCTTTTAATGTTGTTTATGTGTCTATGTGGTGTTTTTAATATGCTTTAAGACAGTGGTCTCAAACTCAATTCCTGGAGGGCCACAGCTCTGCACAGTTTAGCTCCAACCAGCTCAAACTCACACCTGCAAGGAAGTTTCTAGCAATCCTGAAGACCTTGATTAGCTGGATCAGGTGTGTTTGATTAGGGTTGGAGCAAAACTGTGCAGAGCTCTGGCCCTCCAGGAATTGAGTTTGAGACGACGACGAGCTCCAGCACGGCCCGCGGCCCCACCGCCCTCATCAGCTGCCGGAACACCTGCGCCACAAACATTAGCTATCATTCAAAATCTTAAAGCCCCCCTGTGGTGTAAATCCAACTTTTAATGTTGTTTATATGGTGTTTTTAATATGCTTTAAGACAACCCATGTGTAAATTCATAAGTCGACAGCATTGCTGAGTATTTTCTCCTTAAAACTGCAGTGAACCAAAGACAGTCTCAAAAACACGGTTTGAAATCGCTGGTGTTTCTGACGTCACAAACTACCTTGTAACCAATCAGATCAACGTGTGATCGTCAACGAGTGCATCTCTGAGTGAGTGAGTGGAGGCGGGGCTCATTTGCATATTCATAAAATGTACTGTTGACTAAAAATTTTATATTATCATTGTGTGTGTAAATGAAGTGCTGAAACCCAATGCAGGACAACAGAGACACCAGAATAAAAATATTCATGATTCTGAAGCTGAAAATACAGGTTTATTTTAGACGAATATGCTACATTTGGCATTTATTCCCCCATTGCATTATATTCAACATTATACATAGTAGTTTAATGTAGTACTAAACATTTTTATTTTAGGTGACCTATACACAACACATATTGTCACAATCCACAATACATATTGTAGCATTTTTGTATTGCTATATATTGTGACACGATGTATTGTTACACTCCTAAATAGAGGCCTGTATCAGATATGACACAGCGGGCTTTATAGGGTTAATGATGAAAAAACACATGACTGCATTAAAAAACATCTGATGGTGTTTTCATGTCATGGCTCACCTGATCATGTGACTTCCCGTTAGCCGTGAGAGCCGATCTCTCCCAGGGCAGTTTGTTCTTCCCTTTCCCGGCGCTCACGATCCTCCTGTGCGTCGTAGCGTCATCCGCTAGCTCGGCGTCCGCAGGGCCACGTGACCCGGGAGCCCGTCCTCCGTTCATGACCCAGTCCAGATCGGCCCCGGAGCCCAGGTGAGGCAGGCGTCGGTGTCCCGGTTTGGGCAGCACGAGCGCGTACTCCACGGTGCCGTCGGCCGCTAGCCGCGGGAGTATGTGCCGCGCACGCCGCGCCTGAACAGCAGCCATGAGGCCCTGCGCGTCTCCCGTTAGCTCCGCGCGGTCCACGGCCTTCATGAGCGGCTGCTTCTTCCCGGTGTCTAGACAGTAGTCGAGCACGGCGAACAGCTCGAGAGCCGCGTGACGCACTTTCCTCTTCCCGTCCACGAGCGTCGGCGCCGCCTCCGAACACAGCCGCGGGATGTCGAAGTCCTTGCGAGGGTGCGTTAGCATGGCGGCGGTGATGATGTTGATGGCGTCCTCCCGAACCCTGGAGTTCCTGTGGCGGAGCTGAGCGACGACGAGCTCCAGCACGGCCCGCGGCCCCACCGCCCTCATCAGCTGCCGGAACACCTGCGCCACAAACATTAGCTATCATTCAAAATCTTAAAGCCCCCCTGTGGTGTAAATACAGCTTTTAATGTTGTTTATATGGTGTTTTTAATATGCTTTAAGACAATCCATGTGTAAATTCATAAGTCGACAGCATTGCTGAGTATTTTCTCCTTAAAACTGCAGTGAAATAAAGACAGTCTCAAAAACACGGTTTGAAATCGCTGGTGTTTCTGACGTCACAAACTACATTGTAACCAATCAGATCAACGTGTGATCGTCAACGAGTGGATCTCTGAGTGAGTGAGTGAGTGGAGGCGGGGCTCATTTGCATATTCATAGAACCGCACATACTAAATGAGGCAAGGGTGTCGAGTTACAATCAAGATATTTTAAGGCATGAAGAATTTTTTTTCCAAGTAAAAACGTTTCAATATGTAATTTTGGGGATCAAAAATTTGTTTTAAGGGATAAAATTTAGGGGCTTTCGCACCGGAGGAACCTTTTCATACTGTAGTTTATAGAACTATTGGCGGAAGTTCCCGGTTTTTAGCATGTTCGCACCGCAGGAACTAGGAACGATTGTAGTTCTAGAAACTCCTTTTGGAGGAATAATTTACTCCTACTTCAGAGTCGGTCTAAACCAGCGCTATAGCAACTACAGTGACGCTAGTGTTCGCAGATTGGCTGAACGCACGCAAAACACAAGCACCCGCCATTTTTAAAAAGGCTGTGTAAACACAGATTATAGCCTATATATTTACTCCAGAAACTAACTTTACGAACATGAAAAACAGTGATAGATGGAGCTCTAAACCTTTACACCGAGGAGAAAATCCAACGCAACTTTGAGGGGAACAAGCGAAACATGATTATGTATTTCTGCTCCGCTAGCAACACTGGACATCAACCGCACGCCATACGCTAATAACTTTTCATATACTGTCTACTTCTATGTAGCGTATAATAACGTATTAGACAGTACTAGACAGATCGTGAACTAATGAACACAAAGAATGCGATAAAGGTCTGCAACGCCGTGAACACAACAGCCAATCAGGGCACATTTTTAAAATTTCGACTTGGTACCGAAGTCGGTACTTTTGACAACACTACTTTTGACACATTTTTAAAATATCGGCATCGGCCAATACGTTTTTCTGATTGGCCGATGTGTTGGAAGCGGGACTTTTATTTTGTCGGGCGGTGCTGAGAAGACAGTGCTCACTCACATTCTCCGTCTTCATTAGTTTACGATCTCTGTCACTCATATCTAATACTTTGTTAGACAGAACTGGTAAACAAAGAAAGTAAACAGTATGCGAAAAAGTAAAGCGATGCTTTTATATTATTTGTAACCGAAAAGGCAAACAATCAGGCTAAAATACTTTCTCATTTACCGTCAACATTCAGCAAATGCGCATCTACATAATTTAAACAAATCTCTGAATATCTAATAAACATTTAATTTCACAAAGCTTGCAGATTTAACCGAATCCAGCTGTGATATCTTGTGAAGTGTGTATTTGTAGCCGATATAAACGTGTTCCTGCGAGTGACGGTGTGTGTGAAGCGAGTAAATGTGAACAGAAGATCAGCTTCACAGACGCATCGAAACACTTTAAATCCTTCAGTTTAAAACACGCTGTGCTATATCCAGTTCCCCACTGTGTCATAATCATATCGTTTTCACTGTGTGCTGTACATAAAATTAGCGTTACCTTGTCTTTATTTGAAAAAATATGATTACCAGTGCGCACGAAATTACCAGATTACTGAGTGCCGTTACAGTGTTCACTTCCTTTTTATTCACATATTCATATATTTTTAAACAATTACTTTATTTGTGAAAAAAAAACTGTAATAGGATTGCAGATTCAAGAAGTTGCCATCTGAAGTATAAGCATGTTAATTTTAAGGATTTGTTTTCTAATTTATTTAATAAATATAAAGTATATATATATATATATATATATATATATAAATATCGGCTTTATATCGGCTCTAAGATATCGGCCATAAAAAAACAATATCGGTCGACCACTATTAAAAACCACAGAGAAATAAAACAGCTTGAACACCTGCATGTACTCGCGTCGGGCCACGTTACGCGAGTCTCCCAGCGCTCGTACGGTCACCGCCGCGATCTCCCGGTAGTGCCGGTCCACGTCGCGGTCCAGCTTCTCGATCAGCAGGTTCAGGAGCTGTAAGGTCCCGTACAACACCTTGAAGTTGCTGTCGTCCAGAAGCCGGCGTAAGAACTGGATGAACTCGTCCACGCTGGCGGAGGAAACCCGCTGCAGATCCAGATCCAGCACGAGGCTCTTCAGCTGCTCCACGCCACGGGTCCGGCTCTGGAAGTTCTGCTGGTCCAGGAGCTGCTCGTGTAACTCCTGAGGGATCAGTCCATAGATCATCATGGAGTCCAGACGGAGCCGACGCACGGGAATCTGTCATGTTGAGGAAGGATGCGAAGACATCGCACCTGAAGATGGGAAGATTCACAGATTTATACAGTACAGATCAGAAAAACAGGATCAATGATGCAAACTTCATCTACAAAGATGTGAGACACATTAGTCCCCGCCCACTTTTTCAGCTGTAGTATTTTTTCCATTCATTTCTATTTTTTTAAGAAGACTTTAAGAAGTCTTGCATCATATTTAAAACATCAGGCTTTTATGGCTCATACATTCTGATATAGTGAGAATATGGAGGGAAAAACTTTGCAATAATAAATAAACCTTCTGAGCTGCTGTGAGTGAGTGGAGGCGGGGCTCATTTGCATATTCATAGAACCACATTTCCTAAATCAGGCAAGGGTGTCAAGTTACATTCAAGATATTTTAAGACATTTTTTCAGGGAAAAAACTTTTAAATATGTAATTTTTGTGATAAAAGATGAGTTTCAACTAAGGGATACAATTATTGACTACAGGGAGATTTTAAAGCGTTATAAGCCATGAATCAAGCCAATCAGCTACGAGGAGAATCACGCCATCACGATCTTTGATTTAAAGCAAAAAAGCATTTGAAAATCAGACAAAAATGCAGACTGTGAACTGAACGGCTTTAGTGAAGGAAAGAACTACAATCCCATTTAGCATTGCAAACAGCATAATCAAATTAAAAACAATTGAGAAACATATATATATATAAACAATATACTTTAAGTTTATTGCAAAATATGTATATATACAAGTATTTTGAGAGCGTAGAGAGAATGACTCTATGTCATTCGCAGTGCTCCACGGGAGTGGGCGGAGCTTTGATTGTGGCGACTCTCTGATTGGTGGGTTTACTGTACAGCATCAATGGTAATGTAGTTTTCAACACGAATTCCATGATTATTTTAAAACTAAGTTGAAATAATGTGGGCTAACAGATTCAACAGTGGCAAATACCATCGATTAACATCCTCGTAGCTCACAGTAGATTTATAAGTTATCATAAAAAAATTAATTTCCCTATGGAGAAAAAACATGGAGTTTTAACTTCCGGTGTGTTTTAAATTTGTGCTTTATATTCTTTTCTGAATGGTCAAAACTCAAAGTTTTTTAAATGTTTTAAAAAGTTTTTCCTTGGTTATGTGAGCCTTAGATAAGCATTATAGTAATGTTTTCTCTATTCCATCAAGTATTATGGGAACGTTACTTCTGAATGTAATTTCTAAGTAGTAACGTTTAAAAAATATCTCTAACTAAATTGTTTCAAGAAATATTTAACAGGAATGATGTATAAATCCCATTTTTGAGCTAGCGAATGGAAAACAGTATTAAACGCCAGATAACTCTGAATGATGTTTCTGTTAACGTTTGTTCAACACTTGAGATGAAGCTCTGAGGGGAATGATGACCTGAGGTCAGTGTTGGGCTGTTCATACACACCAGCTGCTGGGTAACATCACTCTCCGTCAGCTAAAGCTCACAGGAATGACGGATCTTCACATGAATATTCGGAATGACTAGGAATCATTCGGAAGGAAAACCACTTGTGGCTCTTCTGCGGTATTTACTCGTTAATTCTCTCAATATTCATCATCTGACAGCACATATTCAGTGTAATAACGAGACACTGAAATGATTCTACAGTATTCATTATTCTCATTCATCTTATTGGACGTTTGTTTGGTAGATTCGCTAACGTTATGATGCTGTTTTTTAACTAAATCGACAAAACATGACAGAATTCATTAATAATTTACCATATAAAACCCTGGTACATCGAACAATGTTAAAATGCCTTAAGTGTTTATGTGTTTTAGTGAAAATCAAACCTATTATTGCAGATCTAAATGACTCCGAGCGACTCCCGTCCCGATTCGGTTTGATTCTCGATGTGATTCAGTCTGATTCGCTGAATCTGCTCTCTCTGGTCTCAATTTGTCTGATTTGGGTCTGATTTTCGTTGTTTTTCTGTCGGATTCTGATTTTCTCGCTGCTTCCATCACAACACACAACCAAAATGGCGCTGATGTCACAACCAGCCGCTGCCATGGCGACGCGCACTCTGACCCCACACTGGATGGTTGGCGCGGTGCACTGTGGGAGGTGTAGTTCATGACAGATAGCAGCGCTTCCACTTGAACACATATATAGGCCCGGTTTCACAGACAGGGTTTAGATTAAGCCAGGATTAGGCTTTAGTTTAATTAGCGTATTTAAGTAGCTTTTATAAACGTGCCTTAGAAAACAACATTACTGGTGTGCTTCTTGAGACAAAACAATGCCACTGATGTATTTTAAGATCTGTCTGTGCAAGTTATTTTCAGTTAAAACAGATTAAACATGTAGTTTAGTCTGGGTTTAAACCTTGTCTGTGAAACTGGGGGATACATTTAAAACTTTTACTCCACAGTTTTTCTGCTGCTGCAAAAAAAAAAAAAAAAATCTGCACACAAATCCAACAGTACCTGAGAAACCAAATAATCAAAAATTGGGCTAGAAAAATATCAGTATTTTTGTTTGCCCGAGTATGGTATTAATGTATTAAAATAATTTAAACTCTTTTTTACTTTTATTATTTTAGTAAATTTTTACCATACTTTATTTACCATCTATACCATACAAATAAAGATATGAAGACTTAAAATAACACTGGAATGCAGCAGTATTAGATGGATGTTTGACTCTAGGATGGCTTATAACTGTCTGAGTATTTGTGTTAGTTTACAAGTAGGGTTAGTGTATGAGTGTATGAGTGTACAGTAAGAGCAGTATAAAAGTGTACAGTAAGAGAAGTGTATGAGTGTACAGTAAGAGCAGTATATGAGTGTAGAGTAAGAGAAGTGTATGAGTGTACAGTAAGAGCGGTATATGAGTGTACAGTAATAGCAGTATAAAAGTGTACAGTAAGAGAAGTGTATGAGTGTACAGTAAGAGCAGTATAAAAGTGTACAGTAAGAGCAGTGTATGAGTGTACAGTAAGAGCAGTATATGAGTGTAGAGTAAGAGCAGTATAAGAGTGTACAGTAAGAGCAGTATAAGAGTGTACAGTAAGAGCAGTATATGAGTGTATAGTAAGAGTAGTGTATGAGTGTACAGTAAGAGCAGTGTATGAGTGTACAGTAAGAGCAGTATATGAGTGTACAGTAAGAGCAGTGTATGAGTGTACAGTAAGAGCAGTATATGAGTGTAGAGTAAGAGCAGTATAAGAGTGTACAGTAAGAGCAGTGTATGAGTGTAGAGTAAGAGCAGTGTATGAGTGTACAGTAAGAGCAGTATATGAGTGTAGAGTAAGAGCAGTATATGAGTGTACAGTAAGAGCAGTATATGAGTGTACAGTAAGAGCAGTGTATGAGTGTACAGTAAGAGCAGTGTATGAGTGTAGAGTAAGAGCAGTGTATGAGTGTACAGTAAGAGCAGTGTATGAGTGTAGAGTAAGAGCAGTGTATGAGTGTACAGTAAGAGCAGTATATGAGTGTAGAGTAAGAGCAGTATATGAGTGTACAGTAAGAGCAGTGTATGAGTGTACAGTAAGAGCAGTGTATGAGTGTACAGTAAGAGCAGTGTATGAGTGTACAGTAAGAGCAGTGTATGAGTGTAGAGTAAGAGCAGTGTATGAGTGTACAGTAAGAGCAGTGTATGAGTGTAGAGTAAGAGCAGTGTATGAGTGTACAGTAAGAGCAGTATATGAGTGTAGAGTAAGAGCAGTGTATGAGTGTACAGTAAGAGCAGTATATGAGTGTAGAGTAAGAGCAGTATATGAGTGTACAGTAAGAGCAGTATATGAGTGTACAGTAAGAGCAGTGTATGAGTGTACAGTAAGAGCAGTATATGAGTGTACAGTAAGAGCAGTGTATGAGTGTACAGTAAGAGCAGTATATGAGTGTACAGTAAGAGCAGTGTATGAGTGTACAGTAAGAGCAGTATATGAGTGTAGAGTAAGAGCAGTATAAGAGTGTACAGTAAGAGCAGTGTATGAGTGTACAGTAAGAGCAGTGTATGAGTGTACAGTAAGAGCAGTATATGAGTGTAGAGTAAGAGCAGTATATGAGTGTACAGTAAGAGCAGTATATGAGTGTACAGTAAGAGCAGTGTATGAGTGTACAGTAAGAGCGGTGTATGAGTGTACAGTAAGAGCAGTGTATGAGTGTACAGTAAGAGCAGTATATGAGTGTACAGTAAGAGCAGTATATGAGTGTACAGTAAGAGCAGTATATGAGTGTAGAGTAAGAGCAGTATATGAGTGTACAGTAAGAGCAGTATATGAGTGTACAGTAAGAGCAGTGTATGAGTGTACAGTAAGAGCAGTATATGAGTGTACAGTAAGAGCAGTGTATGAGTGTACAGTAAGAGCAGTATATGAGTGTACAGTAAGAGCAGTGTATGAGTGTACAGTAAGAGCAGTATATGAGTGTACAGTAAGAGCAGTATATGAGTGTACAGTAAGAGCAGTGTATGAGTGTACAGTAAGAGCAGTATATGAGTGTAGAGTAAGAGCAGTATAAGAGTGTACAGTAAGAGCAGTATATGAGTGTAGAGTAAGAGCAGTATATGAGTGTACAGTAAGAGCAGTATATGAGTGTACAGTAAGAGCAGTGTATGAGTGTACAGTAAGAGCAGTATATGAGTGTACAGTAAGAGCAGTGTATGAGTGTACAGTAAGAGCAGTATATGAGTGTAGAGTAAGAGCAGTATATGAGTGTACAGTAAGAGCAGTATATGAGTGTACAGTAAGAGCAGTGTATGAGTGTACAGTAAGAGCAGTATATGAGTGTACAGTAAGAGCAGTGTATGAGTGTACAGTAAGAGCAGTATATGAGTGTAGAGTAAGAGCAGTATATGAGTGTACAGTAAGAGCAGTATATGAGTGTACAGTAAGAGCAGTGTATGAGTGTACAGTAAGAGCAGTATATGAGTGTACAGTAAGAGCAGTGTATGAGTGTACAGTAAGAGCAGTATATGAGTGTACAGTAAGAGCAGTGTATGAGTGTACAGTAAGAGCGTGAATGAGTGTACAGTAAGAGCAGTGTATGAGTGTACAGTATAGAGCGTGTATGAGTGTACAGTAAGAGCAGTATATGAGTGTACAGTAAGAGCAGTATAAGAGTGTACAGTAAGAGCGTGAATGAGTGTACAGTAAGAGCAGTATAAGAGTGTACAGTAAGAGCGTGTATGAGTGTACAGTAAGAGCGTGTATGAGTGTACAGTAAGAGCAGTATATGAGTGTACAGTAAGAGCAGTATAAGAGTGTACAGTAAGAGCGTGTATGAGTGTACAGTAAGAGCGTGAATGAGTGTACAGTAAGAGCAGTATAAGAGTGTACAGTAAGAGCGTGTATGAGTGTACAGTATAGAGCGTGTATGAGTGTACAGTAAGAGCAGTATATGAGTGTACAGTAAGAGCGTGTATGAGTGTACAGTATAGAGCGTGTATGAGTGTACAGTAAGAGCAGTATAAGAGTGTACAGTAAGAGCGTGTATGAGTGTACAGTATAGAGCGTGTATGAGTGTACAGTAAGAGCAGTATAAGAGTGTACAGTAAGAGCGTGTATGAGTGTACAGTATAGAGCGTGTATGAGTGTACAGTAAGAACAGTATAAGAGTGTACAGTAAGAGCAGTATATGAGTGTACAGTAAGAGCAGTATATGAGTGTACAGTAAGAGCGTGTATGGGTGTACAGTATAGAGCGTGTATGAGTGTACAGTAAGAGCAGTATATGAGTGTACAGTAAGAGCAGTGTATGAGTGTACAGTAAGAGCGGTATATGAGTGTACAGTAAGAGCGCTGTATATGAATGTACAGTAAAAGCAGTATAAGACTGTACAGTAAGAGCAGTGTATGAGTGTACAGTAAGAACAGTGTATGAGTGTACAGTAAGAGCAGTGTATGAGTGTACAGTTAGAGCAGTGTATGAGTGTACAGTAAGAGCAGTGTATGAGTGTACAGTAAGAGCAGTGTATATGAGTGTACAGTAAGAGCAGTGTATGAGTGTACAGTGAGAGCAGTATATGAGTGTACAGTAAGAGCAGTGTATGGGTGTACAGTAAGAGCAGTATATGAGTGTACAGTAAGAGCAGTGTATGAGTGTACAGTAGGAGCAGTGTATGAGTGTACAGTAAGAGCAGTATATGAGTGTACAGTAAGAGCAGTGTATGAGTGTACAGTAGGAGCAGTGTATGAGTGTACAGTAAGAGCAGTGTATGAGTGTACAGTAAGAGCAGTATATGAGTGTACAGTAAGAGCAGTATATGAGTGTACAGTAGGAGCAGTGTATGAGTGTACAGTAGGAGCAGTGTATGAGTGTACAGTAAGAGCAGTGTATGAGTGTTCAGTAAGAGCAGTGTATGAGTGTACAGTAAGAGCAGTATATGAGTGTACAGTAAGAGCGGTGTATGAGTGTACAGTAAGAGCGGTGTATGAGTGTACAGTAAGAGCGGTGTATGAGTGTACAGTAAGAGCAGTGTATGAGTGTTCAGTAAGAGCAGTGTATGAGTGTACAGTAAGAGCAGTATATGAGTGTACAGTAAGAGCGGTGTATGAGTGTACAGTAAGAGCGGTGTATGAGTGTACAGTAAGAGCGGTGTATGAGTGTACAGTAAGAGCTGTGTATGAGTGTACAGTAAGAGCAGTGTATGAGTGTACAGTAAGAGCTGTGTATGAGTGTACAGTAAGAGCGGTGTATGAGTGTACAGTAAGAGCGGTATATGAGTGTACAGTAAGAGCTGTGTATGAGTGTACAGTAAGAGCAGTGTATGAGTGTACAGTAAGAGCAGTGTATGAGTGTACAGTAAGAGCAGTGTATGAGTGTACAGTAAGAGCGTGTATGAGTGTACAGTAAGAGCAGTATATGAGTGTACAGTAAGAGCAGTGTATGAGTGTACAGTAAGGTACAGTAAGAGCAGTGTATGAGTGTACAGTAAGAGCAGTGTATGAGTGTACAGTAAGAGCGGTGTATGAGTGTACAGTAAGAGCAGTGTATGAGTGTACAGTAAGAGCAGTGTATGAGTGTACAGTAAGAGCAGTGTATGAGTGTACAGTAAGAGCAGTGTATGAGTGTACAGTAAGAGCAGTATATGAGTGTACAGTAAGAGCAGTATATGAGTGTACAGTAAGAGCAGTGTATGAGTGTACAGTAAGAGCAGTATATGAGTGTAGAGTAAGAGCAGTATAAGAGTGTACAGTAAGAGCAGTATATGAGTGTACAGTAAGAGCAGTATATGAGTGTACAGTAAGAGCGGTGTATGAGTGTACAGTAAGAGCAGTGTATGAGTGTACAGTAAGAGCAGTGTACAGTAAGAGCAGTGTATGAGTGTACAGTAAGAGCAGTGTATGAGTGTACAGTAAGAACAGTGTATGAGTGTACAGTAAGAGCAGTGTATGAGTGTACAGTATAGAGCGTGTATGTGTACAGTAAGAGCAGTATAAGAGTGTACAGTAAGAGCGTGAATGAGTGTACAGTAAGAGCAGTATATGAGTGTATAGTAAGAGCAGTGTATGAGTGTACAGTAAGAGCAGTGTATGAGTGTACAGTAAGAGCAGTGTATGAGTGTACAGTAAGAGCATTGCATGTGTACAGTAAGAGCATTGCATGTGTACAGTAAGATTATTGCATGAGTGTACAGTAAGAGCAGTGCATGAGTGTACAGTAAGAGCAGTGTATGAGTGTATAGTAAGAGCAGTATATGAGTGTACAGTAAGAGCGGTGTATGAGTGTACAGTAAGAGCGGTGTATGAGTGTACAGTAAGAGCGGTGTATGAGTGTACAGTAAGAGCGGTGTATGAGTGTACAGTAAGAGCGGTGTATGAGTGTACAGTAAGAGCGGTGTATGAGTGTACAGTAAGAGCTGTGTATGAGTGTACAGTAAGAGCAGTGTATGAGTGTACAGTAAGAGCGGTGTATGAGTGTACAGTAAGAGCGTGTATGAGTGTACAGTAAGAGCGGTGTATGAGTGTACAGTAAGAGCGGTGTATGAGTGTACAGTAAGAGCAGTGTATGAGTGTACAGTAAGAGCAGTGTATAAGTGTACAGTAAGAGCAGTATATGAGTGTACAGTAAGAGCAGTGTATGAGTGTACAGTAAGGTACAGTAAGAGCAGTGTATGAGTGTACAGTAAGAGCAGTGTATGAGTGTACAGTAAGAGCGGTGTATGAGTGTACAGTAAGAGCAGTGTATGAGTGTACAGTAAGAGCAGTGTATGAGTGTACAGTAAGAGCAGTGTATGAGTGTACAGTAAGAGCAGTGTATGAGTGTACAGTAAGAGCAGTATATGAGTGTACAGTAAGAGCAGTATATGAGTGTACAGTAAGAGCAGTGTATGAGTGTACAGTAAGAGCAGTATATGAGTGTAGAGTAAGAGCAGTATAAGAGTGTACAGTAAGAGCAGTATATGAGTGTACAGTAAGAGCAGTATATGAGTGTACAGTAAGAGCGGTGTATGAGTGTACAGTAAGAGCAGTGTATGAGTGTACAGTAAGAGCAGTGTACAGTAAGAGCAGTGTATGAGTGTACAGTAAGAGCAGTGTATGAGTGTACAGTAAGAACAGTGTATGAGTGTACAGTAAGAGCAGTGTATGAGTGTACAGTATAGAGCGTGTATGTGTACAGTAAGAGCAGTATAAGAGTGTACAGTAAGAGCGTGAATGAGTGTACAGTAAGAGCAGTATATGAGTGTATAGTAAGAGCAGTGTATGAGTGTACAGTAAGAGCAGTGTATGAGTGTACAGTAAGAGCAGTGTATGAGTGTACAGTAAGAGCATTGCATGTGTACAGTAAGAGCATTGCATGTGTACAGTAAGAGCATTGCATGAGTGTACAGTAAGAGCAGTGCATGAGTGTACAGTAAGAGCAGTGTATGAGTGTATAGTAAGAGCAGTATATGAGTGTACAGTAAGAGCAGTATATGAGTGCACAGTAAGAGCAGTGTATGAGTGTACAGTAAGAGCAGTGTATGTGTACAGTAAGAGCATTGCATGAGTGTACAGTAAGAGCAGTGTATGAGTGTACAGTAAGAGCGGTGTATGAGTGTACAGTAAGAGTGGTGTATGAGTGTACAGTAAGAGCAGTGTATGAGTGTACAGTAAGAGCAGTGTATGAGTGTACAGTAAGAGCAGTGTACAGTAAGAGCAGTGTATGAGTGTACAGTAAGAGCAGTGTATGAGTGTACAGTAAGAGCAGTGTATGAGTGTACAGTAAGAACAGTGTATGAGTGTACAGTAAGAGCAGTGTATGAGTGTACAGTATAGAGCGTGTATGTGTACAGTAAGAGCAGTATAAGAGTGTACAGTAAGAGCGTGAATGAGTGTACAGTAAGAGCAGTATATGAGTGTATAGTAAGAGCAGTGTATGAGTGTACAGTAAGAGCAGTGTATGAGTGTACAGTAAGAGCAGTGTATGAGTGTACAGTAAGAGCATTGCATGTGTACAGTAAGAGCATTGCATGTGTACAGTAAGAGCATTGCATGAGTGTACAGTAAGAGCAGTGCATGAGTGTACAGTAAGAGCAGTGTATGAGTGTACAGTAAGAGCAGTATATGAGTGTAGAGTAAGAGCAGTATAAGAGTGTACAGTAAGAGCAGTATATAAGTGTACAGTAAGAGCAGTATATGAGTGTACAGTAAGAGCGGTGTATGAGTGTACAGTAAGAGCAGTGTATGAGTGTACAGTAAGAGCAGTGTACAGTAAGAGCAGTGTATGAGTGTACAGTAAGAGCAGTGTATGAGTGTACAGTAAGAGCAGTGTATGAGTGTACAGTAAGAACAGTGTATGAGTGTACAGTAAGAGCAGTGTATGAGTGTACAGTATAGAGCGTGTATGTGTACAGTAAGAGCAGTATAAGAGTGTACAGTAAGAGCGTGAATGAGTGTACAGTAAGAGCAGTATATGAGTGTATAGTAAGAGCAGTGTATGAGTGTACAGTAAGAGCAGTGTATGAGTGTACAGTAAGAGCAGTGTATGAGTGTACAGTAAGAGCATTGCATGTGTACAGTAAGAGCATTGCATGTGTACAGTAAGAGCATTGCATGAGTGTACAGTAAGAGCAGTGCATGAGTGTACAGTAAGAGCAGTGTATGAGTGTATAGTAAGAGCAGTATATGAGTGTACAGTAAGAGCAGTATATGAGTGTACAGTAAGAGCAGTGTATGAGTGTACAGTAAGAGCAGTGTATGAGTGCACAGTAAGAGCAGTGTATGAGTGTACAGTAAGAGCAGTGTATGTGTACAGTAAGAGCATTGCATGAGTGTACAGTAAGAGCAGTGTATGAGTGTACAGTAAGAGCGGTGTATGAGTGTACAGTAAGAGTGGTGTATGAGTGTACAGTAAGAGCAGTGTATGAGTGTACAGTAAGAGCAGTGTATGAGTGTACAGTAAGAGCAGTGTACAGTAAGAGCAGTGTATGAGTGTACAGTAAGAGCAGTGTATGAGTGTACAGTAAGAGCAGTGTATGAGTGTACAGTATAGAGCGTGTATGTGTACAGTAAGAGCAGTATATGAGTGTACAGTAAGAGCAGTGTATGAGTGTACAGTAAGAACAGTGTATGAGTGTACAGTAAGAGCAGTGTATGAGTGTACAGTAAGAGCGTGAATGAGTGTACAGTAAGAGCAGTATATGAGTGTATAGTAAGAGCAGTGTATGAGTGTACAGTAAGAGCGTGAATGAGTGTACAGTAAGAGCAGTATATGAGTGTATAGTAAGAGCAGTGTATGAGTGTACAGTAAGAGCAGTGTATGAGTGTACAGTAAGAGCAGTGTATGAGTGTACAGTAAGAACAGTGTATGAGTGTACAGTAAGAGCAGTGTATGAGTGTACAGTATAGAGCGTGTATGTGTACAGTAAGAGCAGTATAAGAGTGTACAGTAAGAGCGTGAATGAGTGTACAGTAAGAGCAGTATATGAGTGTATAGTAAGAGCAGTGTATGAGTGTACAGTAAGAGCAGTGTATGAGTGTACAGTAAGAGCAGTGTATGAGTGTACAGTAAGAGCATTGCATGTGTACAGTAAGAGCATTGCATGTGTACAGTAAGATTATTGCATGAGTGTACAGTAAGAGCAGTGCATGAGTGTACAGTAAGAGCAGTGTATGAGTGTATAGTAAGAGCAGTATATGAGTGTACAGTAAGAGCAGTATATGAGTGTACAGTAAGAGCAGTGTATGAGTGTACAGTAAGAGCAGTGTATGAGTGTATAGTAAGAGCAGTATATGAGTGTACAGTAAGATTATTGCATGAGTGTACAGTAAGAGCAGTGCATGAGTGTACAGTAAGAGCAGTGTATGAGTGTACAGTAAGAGCAGTGTATGAGTGTACAGTAAGAGCAGTATATGAGTGTACAGTAAGAGCAGTGTATGAGTGTACAGTAAGAGCAGTATATGAGTGTATAGTAAGAGCAGTATATGAGTGTACAGTAAGAGCAGTGTATGAGTGTACAGTAAGAGCAGTGTATGAGTGTACAGTAAAAGCAGTATATGCGTGTACAGTAAGAGCAGTATATGAGTGTACAGTAAGAGCAGTATATGAGTGCTCATACACTCATACACTGCTCTTACTGTACACTCATATACTGCTCTTACTATACACTCATACACTGCTCTTACTGTACACTCATACACTGCTCTTACTGTACACTCATATACTGCTCTTACTGTACACTCATATACTGCTTTTACTGTACACTCATACACTGCTCTTACTGTACACTCATACACTGCTCTTACTGTACACTCATACACTGCTCTTACTGTACACTCATACACTGCTCTTACTGTACACTCATACACTGCTCTTACTGTACACTCATACACTGCTCTTACTGTACACTCATATACTGCTCTTACTGTACACTCATACACTGCTCTTACTGTACACTCATACACTGCTCTTACTGTACACTCATACACTGCTCTTACTGTACACTCATACACTGCTCTTACTGTACACTCATACACTGCTCTTACTGTACACTCATATACTGCTTTTACTGTACACTCATACACTGCTCTTACTGTACACTCATACACTGCTCTTACTGTACACTCATACACTGCTCTTACTGTACACTCATATACTGCTCTTACTGTACACTCATACACTGCTCTTACTGTACACTCATACACTGCTCTTACTGTACACTCATACACTGCTCTTACTGTACACTCATACACTGCTCTTACTGTACACTCATATACTGCTTTTACTGTACACTCATACACTGCTCTTACTGTACACTCATACACTGCTCTTACTGTACACTCATACACTGCTCTTACTGTACACTCATACACTGCTCTTACTGTACACTCATACACTGCTCTTACTGTACACTCATACACTGCTCTTACTGTACACTCATATACTGCTCTTACTGTACACTCATACACTGCTCTTACTGTACACTCATATACTGCTTTTACTGTACACTCATACACTGCTCTTACTGTACACTCATACACTGCTCTTACTGTACACTCATACACTGCTCTTACTGTACACTCATATACTGCTTTTACTGTACACTCATACACTGCTCTTACTGTACACTCATACACTGCTCTTACTGTACACTCATACACTGCTCTTACTGTACACTCATACACTGCTCTTACTGTACACTCATACACTGCTCTTACTGAACACTCATACACTGCTCTTACTGTACACTTATACACTGCTACAAAACTAACATTTTTATTTAAAACATTGTCTTACCTGCAAGCGACGCGCGAGTATCATCCCGCTGTCTCTTCTTTTTCCTTTTTTCCGCCCCCGACTCTTGGTGCCTCTTCGAGGCCATGTCTGAGGTCGGTGTCTGCCGCTCGCACAACGAGCGCTCCCTTTATAATTACTAAAAGGCTGTTACTCATCTTCATCGAGATCTCTAGCACTCCTGTAGAACCAGGACTATTAATAATGAAAAATTAGTAACTTAAGCCTAAATGTTTCCAATTTATGCAATGAATACAAAAGCCCGGACATGGAGTGGATAGATATTGTAGAAAGATATATAGAGAGAAAATTACCCCTTTAAAAAAGTCAGTAAGAAGCTTTCTCTTCCTGACTGCGAGTGGACGTTTATTAATCTAAATTTTTTTAAAGCTAAAATTAGCTTTACCGGAGTGGCGCCAATAAAGCAGTCCTGTCACCGATGTCATGCGCACAGCGCTCTTTAAGCTAGTGCAATACTTTGCGCGTCAGCGAGTGCGCGAGGGTCCGGGTCTCCCTTTTTTTGTGACCGCGCGGACAAGTACGCATCCATGTCTATGTACGCGTCCAAACTGGAGTATAACCGAGCCTTTATAGGCTACTTTCCGCGTCTGCGAGTGCACGAGGGTCCGGGTCCACGAGACGTAAAAATTGTCATCGGAGGGTGTACGCGGAAGCTCCTTGCGGACTATGGAAAGCCAAGAGGGCCAAAGAGGGTGAAATATGCGTGAAAATTCATGTGTTTTTGGCCCTCTTGGCCTTCCATATTGAGCCTTTATACTTTCCGCGAGTGCGCGAGGGTCCGCTAGGGTCCGCGTGACATAAAAATCATCATCGGAGGGTGTGCGCGGAGGCTCCTTGCGGGCGTCCGAGTACTTCCCATTTTTTGTGTCACTATAGGTTAAAACCGTGAAAGCACTGGAAAAAGCCCGTCTCTCCGCGCCGCTTCACTAAAGATAGGCGCCAAGTCTATTTTTGACGGACGCCGCGTCCAAGCCGCACCGTAAATACAAAATAAAAGTTAAAAAATCCTGTCAATTTCAAAATAAACACCCTGTGCAAACTCCCAACTGTATTGCACACCAATATAACCTTGGTAGAAACCCCAAAATCAAGAAAAAACACGTCGGACAGGCAAATCACAGCCGTAACGCGCCGCAGACGTGTGCAGTGTAAATAAGGGGTGAAACAGACGTTACATTAACCCATACAATTTGTATTATGCATTTCCTGAACATGTTCTTGCTAAGTAATCAAACACTTTATTTGAAGAAACTACTGATCTATAAAACACAATCAGAAAGAGCTATATTTTAAGTACACATATACAAGGAATTTTTCTTCAGTGACAAATCTTTAATTGTTTTATTTACACTTAAAAGTTAAATATTATATTTTAAGCGTAGTTTAATGAGGAGGTAAGCTTCTTCTTCTTCTTCTTCTTCATTCAAAGGGAAATTTACAAAATAAAACACTCCATTACTGCCACCCAGACACTCTCCAAGCTCCTCGCCCCAGAATCAAAGCAATTTTTATTAAGCAGGTAAAATTTCCTACTTTAAACAAATACCATTTAAATGCTTAGGATGTTTGTGTTGTAAGAATGTTCAGGGAGACTTTAAATTTAAAAACGGTGTCTCGTTAGGGAATGTTTTCTCAGTTAAATCATAAAAGTTCCTATTGATTCAATAGAACGGGTGAGCTCACTAGGGAATACCAATATGGCGGCGCGGTGGCTTCACTGTTTATGACGTCACAAGCTATCCAGTCATTTTATAGATCAGTGGTCACGGGTGGCCCCCTGGGCGGCCCTCCTCCCTCAGTACAAACCTTAAAAGACTCATGGGTAGATTTAACATTGTGGATGTATGGAGAGAAAAATTTCCTGATGAAAGATCTTTCACTTGGAGCAACAGGTCAGGCTCCAGCCAGTCTCGCATTGATTTTTGGCTATTGTCCAATAGTATTGATAAAGAGAAAATTACAGTAAATATCCATGCCACACCACTCACTGACCATAGAGCAATTCATATAAGCATTCAATTTAGTGCATCTAATACTTTCCATAGATCTTGCTACTGGAAATTAAACAATTCCGTGTTAAGGCATGAAAAGGTGAAGAAGGAAATTATTAAGTTAATTATTCTTTTTTACAACAAGGCTAAAAAGGAAAAATCCTACAACACTAACTGGGAACTATTTAAGTTTGAGTCAGGGAAATTATTCAGACAGTATGGAATCTCTATTGCCAAAGCTAAAAGAGCAGAAGAAGATGAAGTCATTTCTAAAATTTCCTCATTTTATCAGAGACCCCCAGAGGAAGTTTCAGAGGAGGATAAACTACTTCTTTTACAACTCCAAAACAAATTAGACGAGTTATATATCGACAAAAAGCAGAGGGAGCCTTTGTAAGGTCTAGAAAGAGATGGCTGGAGGAGGGGGAGCAAAATTCTGCTTACTTTCTCTGTCTTGAAAGATACCGATCTAAAATCAATACCATTTATAATTTAAATGTTAATGGGGTCGTTACTGATGACCCTAGGTTAATTTCAATTTTTTGTTCAAAATTTTATAGCAATTTATACAGCTCAAAATATAATAAAGAAGTTACTTCTCATTTTCTTAACTCCGTAAATAACGTCAGAAAGATTGATTTGGCAGACAAAGATTATTGTGACTCTCCTCTTACATTGGCAGAGGTCACTGATTCGATTGCTCTACTCAAAAACAATAAATCTCCCGGCACTGACGGTTTAACCGCAGAATTTTACAAAGCGTTCTCAGATCTCTTAGCCCCATTTTTACTACAGGTTTTTATGGAAAGTATAGAGAATGATACCCTTCCTCCTAGCCTCACTCAAGGGCTGGTTACATTGATCCCCAAGCCTAGAAAAGATGTGTTTTTTATCGACAGCTGGAGACCTATTTGTCTGCTAAACAATGATTACAAAATTATGGCGTCGTTGTTTGCGAGGAGAATTAAAGAAACTCTTGACACAATTATAGATGAATCCCAATCAGGCTTTATGAGAAACAGGCACATCTCTAACAATATTAGGCTAGTATTAGATGTTCTTGACTACTCTGACTTGATATCTGAAGATGGCTTCATCCTCTTCTTAGATTTCTATAAGGCTTTTGATATGATAGAACACCAATTTATTTTTCTGTCTTTAGAGAAATTTGGTTTTGGGGACTTTTTCTGCAAAGCAATTAAAACCTTATATGTTAATGGAAATAGCTCCATCATACTGAAAAATGGAACTTCCCCTAGATTTTATCTGGAAAGGGCCATTCGTCAGGGATGCCCGATTTCCCCTCATCTCTTTTTACTTTGTACACAAATTCTCACAACTCATGTCGGTAACAGTGCTATACAGGGAATTTCTATTGCGGGTAGGGATATCATCATCAGTCAGCTTGCTGACGATACCACAATCTTTTTAAAAAATGCAGGTCAGGTACCTGTCGCCATTCAAGTAATTAATCAGTTTTCAGATGCCTCTGGTCTATGCCTAAATATTAATAAATGTGAGCTATTGCCTTTAAAAGAGTGTAATACACAAACTATTTGCAACATTCCGGTCAAGGAAGAAGTTACGTATTTGGGTATTATTATCTCTAAAGATCAGAAAGTTAGATGCCCACTAAATTTCTCGCCAATTGTTAAAAAAACTCAGAGCAAACTGAACCAGTGGTTGCAAAGGGACTTATCTCTTAAAGGCAGAGTGCTTACCAGGGCTGAAGGGATATCCCGGCTCACATACGCAGCTCTCTCTTTACACCTCGACAGTAAAATTTGTAAAGACATTAATAGAATGCTTTTTGACTTCATCTGGAAAAATCGTACCCATTATATCAAAAAAAGTGTTGTTATGAATAATTATGAAGCTGGTGGGCTCAACTTTTTGGATTTTAATACTCTAAATAATACTTTTAAGATTAATTGGGCTAAGAATTTTCTTAAAAATCCTGTCTCGATTTGGAATTTTATTCCCCACTATATATTCTCTCGATTTGGGGGTCTGGGCTTTATTCTGAACTGTAACTACAATGTGGACAAACTCCCTGTAAAACTGTCCACTTTTCACAAGCAGGTCTTTTTAGCTTGGTCTCTCATTTATAAGCATAATTTCTCACCTCACAGGTATCTAATTTGGAATAACAGAGATATTTTATATAAGAACAAGTCACTCTTTTTTGAAAATTGGGTAGTCAATCAGATTCTGCTGGTGGACCAGCTATTTAATGGAGAGGGGCGACTTTTCTCCTATAGTGAATTTTTATTTACATATAACATCCCAGTTACGCCAAAAGAATTTGCAATTGTATTTGACGCCATTCCATCAGGCGTAATCATGCTTTTTAGGTGTACTAGCAGACTTCCGCCTACTTCTGTCTCCCTCCCCGATGTGGCTGAATCACCGGTTGGAAGAGTCTGTTTCTCCCAACTTCCTCGAAATAATAAGAATGTTCGAGCACTATTTCAGAAAGAAATTGTCTCTATTCCAAATGTTACATTTTCTTGGAACCGATTTGTAAATGACACTGACTGGAAAAAGGTTTGGATGATTCCTCACAGATACTTGATAGTAAATAAGGTGAAAGAAGTGTCTTTCAGAATAATTCACAAATATTACCCTGCTAATCATTACATGATTAAATTTAAAAGAGACATCAATACAAAATGTTCTTTTTGTGAAGATCACCCAGAAACTGTTTTGCATCTCTTTTGGTATTGCTCACACACCAGAACATTTTGGCAAAATTTCAGCAGATTCATAATTGACCATATTTATAAAGACTTTGCTTTATTATGGAAGAATGTTGTGTTTTGCTTTTATGAAAGTCAAACTAAAGATAAGAGGTACTTCATTATAAATTTATTAATTCTTTTGGCAAAATTTCACATTCATAAGTCCAAATTTAGCGCTAAAAACCCTAATTTTGTACTGTTTCTCCACGAAGTTGCACATTATATTAATCTGATTTCTGGTTCCAACAACAAAAAGGCAATTAAAACTGTCAACATATGGTCTTCTTTCTCTTTGTAATGGTCCGTAAGCTTCCCCTGGCAAAATTGTAATGTATTATTTTTATGTGTTGTATTTTTGTATATTGTTATGTATATTTTGATTACTTATTTGTGATTTGTACCCTTTTCTGAAATTGAAGTTAATAATAAAAAAATAAATAAAAAATAAATAAAAAAAAGATCAGTGGTCACGGTTTTATTTTGCTCTGTTCGTTGATTTCCCGGAAGTGACGCATGCGCTGATTTGTGTTTGTTTTCCTGACAGTCGCGGCCGTGTTGCGCTTCAAACTGCCAGAAATCAGCAGACATGCAGGTAAACACTGTTTAAACGCTTTATTACTGCACTTTACAGCATTAAATAAACTAGAGGACGCTGTTAATGAGCGTTAAACGCCGCGGTGCTGAGCCTTTTGTGCAGATGCTAATGTTAGCATAGAATCAGCAGCTTTATTTATTCATATCAGCTGATTCATGTCAGATGAAGATGATTTTCATATGCGAAGATGACTGTGATGACTCTGGTGTTTTCACTTAATAATTACACCTGATATGTTTTTTGCTGTTCGGAAATCTGAATGGCTGTGTGTCAAAGCTAATGCCTAACGTTACCTAGAAAGAGCGCATGTTTGTCTTCATAGGGAAGCACAAGATAAAAATCATGCTTTGGCAAGTTATAACTATGATATAAAATGTCAACGTTATAACAAAAAGTCAATATTGTGACATACAAAGGCGAAATTATGAGTCATGAGATACAGTCATAACTATGACGTAAAATGTAAATATTATGACAGAATCAAAATGATGACATTCATAGTTATGACATATTGAGATGGAAGAAACTATGTATATAAATATTTATATAGTTATGATGTTAAATTATGACATAAAAAGTCAATATAATGATAAAAATCGAAATTATGAAAACCGTCAGATAAAAAGGAAAATTATGAGATAAAATGTCAAAATTATGACTTTTTATGCCATGATTATGACTTGAAATGATTTACAAAAGCATGTTTTTTGGGACTTTGTGTGAGTGTGTTAGAGTTTGTTAGTGTGTGTGTGTGTGAGTGAGTGAGTGAGTGAGTGAGAGAGTGTGTGTGAGTGAGAGAGTGTGTGTGAGTGAGAGAGAGAGAGAGAGAGTGTGTGTGTGTGTGATAACGTACAGCAGTGTGAGTCTGTGTTCTGCTGTATATTTAGGTGTCAAGGCTCCGCTGAAATGCAGTGTTTTATATCAGAGTTTGAACAGCAAATACCAACACCTCGATGTCATTGAGCTGATGTGTGATGATGTCGTCATTGAGCTGATGTGATGATGTCATTGAGTTGATGTGTGATGATGTCATTGAGTTGATGTGTGATGATGTCATTGAGTTGATGTGTGATGATGTCATTGAGCTGATGTGTGATGATGTCGTCATTGAGCTGATGTGTGATGTCATTGAGCTGATGTGTGATGTCATTGAGCTGATGTGTGATGTCATTGAGCTGATGTGTGATGTCATTGAGCTGATGTGTGATGTCATTGAGCTGATGTGATGATGTCATTGAGCTGATGTGTGATGATGTCATTGAGCTGATGTGTGATAATGTCATTGAGCTGATGTGTGATAATGTCATTGAGCTGATGTGTGATAATGTCATTGAGCTGATGTGTGATGTCATTGAGCTGATGTGATGATGTCGTCATTGAGCTGATGTGTGATGTCATTGAGTTGATGTGTGATGATGTCATTGAGCTGATGTGTGATGTCATTGAGCTGATGTGATGATGTCATTGAGCTGATGTGTGATGTCATTGAGCTGATGTGATGATGTCATTGAGCTGATGTGTGATGTCATTGAGTTGATGTGTGATGTCATTGAGCTGATGTGTGATGTCATTGAGTTGATGTGTGATGTCATTGAGCTGATGTGTGATAATGTCATTGAGCTGATGTGTGATGTCATTGAGCTGATGTGTGATGTCATTGAGCTGATGTGTGATGTCATTGAGTTGATGTGTGATAATGTCATTGAGCTGATGTGTGATGTCATTGAGCTGATGTGTGATGTCATTGAGCTGATGTGATGATGTCATTGAGGTGATGTGTGATAATGTCATTGAGCTGATGTGTGATGTCATTGAGCTGATGTGTGATGTCATTGAGTTGATGTGATGATGTCATTGAGTTGATGTGTGATAATGTCATTGAGCTGATGTGTGATGTCATTGAGCTGATGTGTGATGTCATTGAGCTGATGTGATGATGTCATTGAGCTGATGTGATGATGTCATTGAGCTGATGTGTGATAATGTCATTGAGCTGATGTGTGATGTCATTGAGCTGATGTGTGATGTCATTGAGCTGATGTGATGATGTCATTGAGCTGATGTGTGATGTCATTGAGTTGATGTGTGATAATGTCATTGAGCTGATGTGTGATGTCATTGAGCTGATGTGTGATGTCATTGAGCTGATGTGTGATGTCATTGAGTTGATGTGTGATAATGTCATTGAGCTGATGTGTGATGTCATTGAGTTGATGTGTGATGTCATTGAGTTGATGTGTGATAATGTCATTGAGCTGATGTGTGATGTCATTGAGCTGATGTGTGATGTCATTGAGCTGATGTGTGATGTCATTGAGTTGATGTGTGATAATGTCATTGAGCTGATGTGTGATGTCATTGAGTTGATGTGTGATGTCATTGAGTTGATGTGTGATAATGTCATTGAGCTGATGTGTGATGTCATTGAGCTGATGTGTGAGCTGATGTGTGATGTCATTGAGCTGATGTGTGATGTCATTGAGTTGATGTGTGATAATGTCATTGAGCTGATGTGTGATGTCATTGAGCTGATGTGTGATGTCATTGAGCTGATGTGTGATGTCATTGAGTTGATGTGTGATAATGTCATTGAGCTGATGTGTGATGTCATTGAGCTGATGTGTGATATCATTGAGTTGATGTGTGATGTCATTGAGTTGATGTGATGATGTCATTGAGCTGATGTGATGATGTCACCGCTCTCCATTTGAGCTCCAGCTCTTCATTGGCAGCATTGATCATGTGATTGTGTTCACATACAGGATTGGCAGAGTATTAATGACCAGAAAAGAACTTAAAGTATTCTCATTTGTTAAGATTAGTTAATGCATGAGTTAACATAACCTAGCAATATATTTTTTTTACTGCATTTATTAACCTTTGATGATATCAGTTGATAAAAAATCACATTAATTGACAGTGTTGTGATTTCTCTAATGTTAACAGACTAGTTAATGTTAATACATGTGTTGTTCATGAGGCTGAGAAATGAGTTTTTATGAGAGTAACATCTGAGTCTGACGGGTTTCATGAGTTTGTTTGTCGCTGAAGAACTGAAGAAAGCTGCGGATTTACACACTCAAGATCCTGTTACTCTCATCACTGAAACAGAATAAAAGTGTGCAGCCTATAATATCTAGACAGTATTTTATTGGCATCTGTTGAAACACTTATTGATCGATTAAATGAGACATGATTGATTTCAGGAAGAAGTTCTGAATATTTCAACATTCCTTCTGATGTTCATTGATGTTTATTTGCTGCTGTAACTAGTAGTCAAGAGATGATCGGTTCATCTGTCACACACATTAAACACACAAACACACATTTACTGACTGAGTTTACTGATGAAACTGACAGGATATTAAAGCTGATACTTTGTTTAAAATCAGAAGTATCAAAGGTTATTGTGATTATTGCATGGCAGGAGCTACAAATAATGTTAAATGAAGTTTTGTTCATTCATCAACTGAAAACAGCATCTAAAAGATCAATCTGGGGATTTAAAAGAGTAGGTCACTTCAGAGTTAAAATCTCCTGATGATTTACTCTCCTCACGTCATCCAAGATGTTCATGCGTTTCTTTCTTCAGTGGAAAAGAAATGAAGGTTTTTGAGGAAAACACTCCAGGATTTTCTCCATATAGTGACTTCAATGGAGTCTAGGGCTGTCACTTTACGTTCGAAAATCGATTGCACAATCGATCGGACCAACCAACACAAGTTTCGAAAACGAAAATAGGGAATCGATTTTAACTGCCTTTTTTTTAACCAAAAATGTGTTTTAGGTAGACAGATCAATACAGTACACAGAACATGTAAGATGTTGGAAAATAACAATGTCTTTTCTGTTAACCAAATGCTTTTTAATATTCGCTATTACTTCAGTGCAAGTGAACAAGCGCGCCGTTATTTGTTGCTTAGTGACGTGTGTGTTCAAGCAAGCCAGAAATGCGCAGATTCTGCGCAATACGCTGTATTTAATATATCATTAGGACTCACGAGTTGAGTATCTGCGCTAAATCCACGCAGATTTGGCTTACACGAACTTCCCCAGCAAAGTGAGTAAACATAGAAACATGCCAAATTGGCTCGTGATATGACAGCATTACCCGGCAAAGTAAATTTTTATCCGAATTTGGCGGGTGTTAATTTTAATCCTTGAATGTTGCACTCCTGTTTGTCATTGTGCACAAAACTTCACGCCAATAAATCATCAGAAATATTGCTGACTTGTGCGCGTCTCAAGCGCCCTCTTTACGTTCGTCCTAATGCCTGTTAGTTGTCCGTGGATTTGCCAATATTTGGTGTTGAAAATGGAAACGTCTTTAGACATGGAAAAATCGATTTTACAATCGATTCAATGAACACATATGTCTCAAAAATCGAACAGGATTTTTTCACAAAAGTGACAGCCCTAATGGAGTCCAACGGGTCGAAGGTCCAAATGTGAGTTTCAGTGCAGCTTCAAAGTCTCGACACGATCCAGCCGAGGAATAAGAGTCTGATCTAGACAAACCAGCGCACATTTATAACAAAATAAACATTTATATACTTTTAAACCACAAATGCTTGAAAAGGTTGTAAGGTCAAGCGTGACGTAGGCGTAAGAACCGACCCAGTGTTTACAAAGCGAACGTGCAAAGACTGAGTCACATGCCATTTACTAAATAAATAAATAAAAGGTAAAACAACGATATCGGATGATTTTGAAGTTTGTAGGAGAAAATAAGATGAGAGTTTTTTGCCCTACATTTATAAACCGGAACACGCGTGACCTTTCACCCTGATGACGTAATGTGTGTTTCATCACAGCTCGTGCAAGACCAGCATTAGTGGTTAAAAGTATATAAATGTTTATTTAGTTAAAAATGTTCGCTGGTTTGTCTAGATCAGACTCTTATTCATCGGCTGGATCGTGTCGAGACTTTGAAGCTGCACTGAAACTCACATTTGGACCTTCGACCCGTTGGACTCCATTGAAGTCACTATATGGAGAAAATCCTGGAGTGTTTTCCTCAAAAACCTTCATTTCTTTTCCACTGAAGAAAGAAACACATGAACATCTTGGATGATGTGAGGAGAGTAAATTAACAGGAGATTTTAATTCTGAAGTGAACTAGTCAATATCGGTTCACTAGTGCTAAGCGACACTAGTAGGGTTAGTAGTTATCATCAAGTCTCCTTCATTTATACAGCGCTTTAACAATATAGAGTTTCAAAGCAGCTTTACAGTGATAATAGGAGATTACAGTAACAGAGATTGTTTAGGCTTTACAGCAGATCTAGAATAAAGTTATTGTCCAGATAAAGTTAGTTTTGATTGATTCACTTCCGTTGTAAAGATCATTAGTTATGAACTTAGGGGCCGCTAACACGACACCGTTCTAACAGAAAACCGTGTGTAATCTTGTCTTGTGTGTCAGATGGAGCAGTCGGCGAAGTCGTACATGTTTGCGAGTCTGACGCGGCCTCACTCCGAGCAGCTCCTGCAGGGTCTGCAACTCCTGCGACAGGACCATGAGCTCTGCGACATCGTGCTGCGGGTCGGAGACGCCAAGATCCACGCGCACAAGGTGGTGCTAGCTAGCATTAGCCCATACTTCAAGGCCATGTTCACGGGAAACCTGTCCGAGAAAGAGACGTCAGAGGTGGAGTTCCAGTGCGTCGATGAAGCCGCACTCAAGGTGAACACAGCGGGTTAAAGGGGCGGTTGATTATGATTATGATTTCACTTTTTTAACTTTAATTAGTGTGTAATGTTGCTGTTTGAGCATAAACAACATCTGCAAAGTTACAACTCTCAAAGTTCAAAGCAAAGGGAGATTTTCTTTTACAGAAATCGCTTTTTAAGGACTACAACAAACGGCTGGTAGGAACTACACGACATTACTCCCGGGTTAGTGACATCACAAACCCTAAAATTAACATAATCCCTGCCCCCGGGAACGAGATTTATAGATTATCATGACGGAATATGCTAATCAATGACTAAAAGATAGTTAACTCCACATCAGCAGCATAAATTCATCAACTCCCCATTCAGAAATGTCCGGTTGCTTCTACATGTTGTCACTTCTTCTTGAGTCTCTCCATCTTTGTATGACACACATACACAAGCTCTTGTAGCTCCGCCCCCTGCACCGGGAGCAGCAGCTCATTTGCATTTAAAGAGACGCACACAAAAACGGTGCGTTTTTGCTCACCCTCAAAAAGTGACAATTTTAACATGCTATATAAAAAATAGGGATGTCCCGATCCGATCCACAGCATCGGTATCGTGCCGATACTGGCCCAGAACGCTAGATCGGAGATCGGAGGGGAGAAAAAATATGATCCGATACCTATCCAACAATGCTTGAATATAGCATTTCCCTTGCTGCGACATCCAGTTAAGCGGCGCATATTGGGCGGTTTTGCAATCTATTTTGTGGGCAAAAAATGGGTTTGGGCGGGTGGATAAAAATTGGGCTGGTTTCGGATCAGTTCGGCGGGTTTTTGTAGCCGAAACACCGGCACTTCAGATCCTTCTTTCGGCGACCCTCTGTTCAGCTAGCAGTCTGTCTCACTCACGCACGCACGCACGCGCGCGCGCGCGCGCGCGCGCGCACACACACACACACACACACACACACACACACACACACACACACACACACACACACACACACATATCTCTGGCTGACGTGCCCCCCTAAACTCACAACAGACACTCCATCCCACTACCTTCGGTGTACTATAAACACGGTTTTGCAATCCGTCTCCTCAGTATATAAACCGTAGGCTGTAAACTGTATGCTACACAGGATTTTGACGCATATCCAAGAAAGGGTTTGTGCAGAGTGTGGAGCGCGCACTGCATGGCACGGAGCGCGGGCGCGAACACTTCCGTTTTTCTTTCAACAGTGGAAACAACTTAAAATACTCTATAATTTCTGGTCATACAGAAAATAACTTATTTATATATAACTTACGTCAATATTTATTTTTTTTGCGCAGCTTTTGGTGTGCATACAGTTCAAATTAAAATGTTGGTGTTCAACTTTGCGTTTTAAAAATACAACAACCGTTAATTTTTCGTTTTACGGGTTAAAAAGGAAAAAGGAATGGACGCAAAAGTACACGGACCAATGGGTAATTTTAAAGCTCGTTAATGATCAACTTTAAACCTGTTGGTAGCTTAAGTAGCCTACTGAAGTAGCCTGCCTGCCTGTATTTTTTATTTTTTTGAATAAAGGGTGGCAGTCTTTCATAATTAACTGTTGTTGTGGACTATATACTGGAGAAGTATTTGTTCTCCATTTGAGTGAGATGTTTTTAGGTTGCTAATTGAGCAAAGTGCTTCCATATATTTTATTAGGCTTAGTATTAGTTCAAGAATAAAATAGAATAAAATAAAAATATCGGATTAATATCGGTATCGCAAATAGCCAAAGCTGCGGCATCGGTATCGGAAGTGAAAAAGAGGTATCGGGACATCCCTAATAAAGAATATCTGTGGGGTATTTTGTGCTAAAATTTCACATACACACTCTGGGGACATCAGAGATTTATTTTACATCTTGACAATTGTAAAATACATCTTGTGAAAGGGCATTATACCACCCCTTTAAATAACACAAGATTTCCCATGAATCTTCTTGATGAACCATTTTAGTTAACCCTTATAGACATTTTTGTCTTGTTTATTTTTTTGCCTGTGTTAATGCCAACTGCATACATTTTGGTACAGGTGTGTATTAATCCCAGGGCCATTTAACTATAAAATGATGCAATCTTTGTTAATGGTTTCATGCTGTTGGAAGGCTTCAAAATTGAAATTTTTACAATGTTTTACCAGATGGCGCCATTTTCTCAGGGTTGGCCTGTAAAGCAAATACTCGCTTTATTCCTGTTTTCTGCTTCTGGGTATTATAGAGCCAATTGGATAAATTATGCAGTTGTAATTGTTTGGACGTGTTGGTATATGGATGTCAGAGTGTGGTTTGTGTGTGTGCAATAAAAAAAATGTGTGCATTTGTGTGCTTGTAATATTTGAGAGAGAAAATCCCAAATCTGGTCCTGCGCCCAAACAAACTCTCACTGAAAGCAAATTTTTTGAGATCTCAACCTCAAATTTGGAACATGACTTGTTTAGATTTATGGCTTTGATTTTCTAGCAGTTTTAGAGGTCAGCATGTTTCTTTTTTTCTCCCAGCCAGATTTTTTTATTGATTATAAACACAAATAAGAGTGTATAAACAGTGAAAAAAGCATGGATAAACACAGTGTGGAGGTCAACATATTTCATTTAATATATATTTTAGATAAAATATTGTTCATAACTCGTTTTCATAAAGTATAACTTTTTTGGGGGGGGGGGTTTCACCGTTTAAACTTTTTTTTTACTTCAACAATAATCTGCCAAGGGTCTTCTTTAAAATGAGACCAAACTTAAGTCTGTGGTCCCAAGCTTCACATTTTTGTCCACTATGGACCTTTGTGTAGCCTAACTTGTTGTAATTGATGCACAAGAATGAACCGCGATGTTTCCGTCTCTCCATCAGGCCATAGTGGAATACGCTTACACAGGAACGGTGTTCATCTCACAGGAAACGGTGGAGTCTCTCCTTCCTGCCGCTAACCTCCTGCAGGTCAAGCTGGTTCTGAAGGAGTGCTGCAGTTTTCTGGAGAGCCAGCTCGACGCCGGCAACTGCATCGGTATCTCGCGCTTCGCCGAAACCTACGGCTGCCACGACCTGTGCCTGGCGGCCAGCAAGTTCATCTGCCAGAACTTCGAGGAGGTGTGCCAGATGGAGGAGTTCTTCGAGCTGACGCGGGCCGAGCTCGACGAGATCGTGTCCAACGACTGCCTGAACGTGGTGACGGAGGAGACGGTGTTCTTCGCGCTGGAGTCCTGGATCAAGTACGACCTGACGGAGCGACAGCAGTATCTGGCGCAGCTCCTGCACTGCGTCCGGCTGCCGCTGCTGAGCGTCAAGTTCCTCACGCGGCTCTACGAGGCTAATCACCTGATCCGCGACGACCACACCTGCAAACACCTGCTCAACGAGGCGCTCAAGTACCACTTCATGCCCGAACACCGGCTCTCGTACCAGACGGTGCTGTCCACACGGCCGCGCTGCGCTCCCAAGGTCCTGCTGGCGGTCGGGGGCAAGGCCGGGTTATTCGCAACGCTGGAAAGGTGATGTGCAGCGATGTTTGACACGTTTAATTATGCCAAAGCGTTCTGGTGCGTTCAAGTCCTCTTTGGAGTTTCGTATTAAAGATTTGGGAAGTCCTACGGAGCAAGATTGTGATTAAAAAAATTCTGCCATGTTTTTTAACTCCTATAAAGCGAATAAAGAATCCACATAAGCAGTGTTTTTATTCAGGTCCTGTAAATTTAATCGCTACATATTCTAGCATAATTTTCAATTGTTTTTAATTTCAACTTAGCTAGCTTTGATCTGTAACTAGCATTGAACTGAAATTAATCAACATTGATCTGAATTGAATCAATATTAAACTGAATTGAATCAACATTAAACTGAATTGAATCAGCATTGATCTGAATTGAATTAACATTAAACTGAACTGAATCAACATTTAACTGAATTAAATCAACATTGAAACTAATTGAATCAACATTTAACTAAATTGGATCAACATTGAATGAATAAATCAATTAATTAATCAACATTGATGAAAAGACAACAGTATCATTATTCAGATCAGTTCAGTGTGTTGATTCAGTTCAGTAACTGTGTAAAGTTCATCAATTATGAATCGAGTTCAAACTGCTGTAAAGCAGCTCTAAAAAGACAAAAATGTCATTATTCAGATCAGCTTGTTCTCGTCTGATGGTGGCATCGCAGTCAGATCAATAAAATTACAGAATTTTACATTTTGGCAGATGCTTTTATCCAAAGCGACTTGCATTGCATTTCAAGCTACACATTTACATTCGTATAAGTTCTTGCTTTCCCTGGGGATCGAACCCATGACCTTGGCGTTGCAAGCGCCAACGCTCTCCTGTTTGAGCTGAATATTAAGTGTCTTTGAAAATAACTTTTTGAATTTTGTGTGTGTGTGTGTCAGTATGGAGATGTACTTCCCACAGACGGACTCGTGGATCGGCCTGGCTCCGCTCACCGTGCCCCGCTACGAGTTCGGCGTGGCGGTTCTGGAGCAAAAGGTGTACGTGGTGGGTGGCATCGCGACACACATGCGCCAGGGCATCAGCTACCGGCGTCACGAGAGCAGCGTGGAGCGCTGGGACCCCGACAGCAACACCTGGGCCTCGGTGGAGCGCATGGCGGAGTGCAGGAGCACGCTAGGTGTGGTGGTGCTAGCGGGCGAGCTGTACGCGCTCGGCGGCTACGACGGACAGTACTACCTGCAGTCGGTGGAGAAATACGTGCCCAAGGTGAAGGAGTGGCAGCCCGTGGCGCCCATGACCAAATTACGAAGCTGCTTCGCCACCGCTGTGCTGGACGGGATGGTGTACGCTATCGGCGGCTACGGCCCGGCGCACATGAACAGGTACGGTAGCAATGCATTCTGGGAATTAGTCGTTCCTTTTAAAAGTGCATTGTGTAATATTTAGGAGGATCTGTTGACAGAAATGCAATGTCATATACATAACTATGTTTTCAGTGGTGTACAAAGACCTTACATAATGAACTGTTACGTTTCTATTAGTTTAGAATGAGCCGTTTCTGTCTACACACACCGCGGGTCCGCTAACATCGACATGTTTCTACAGTGGCCCTGAACGCGCTTCGTGACTATGTTGTTCTTCGTGTAAAGAAGCTGCTAAAGTCAGCGAATAAAACACTGACACAATGATGAACAAGTCACAATAATATTCGCAATAACATCGTTTTATTGAATAATCAAGTAAACCTAATTTCTTAATTTATCTTTGTAAAGAAACATCATTGTTTAACTGGCTACTCTCTGCTGTCTCAGACGGCGACATCACTTCCTGTCGGCCACCGTAACTTCTGTTGGGTGCAATTCACAACTTCACCACTAGATGCTGCTAAAACTTACACACTGCACCTTTAAGTCGTTTTGTTTTAATTCAGTAATTAGAGTTCAGTTCAGTTCAACTGAAATAAAATAAAATACTAAAATTTCAGTTATTCACTAAATCATCATATTATAGTGATTTCTGAAGGATCATGTGACACTGAAGACTGGAGTAATGATGCTGAAAATTCAGCTTTGATCACAGGAATAAATTACACTTTATTATATATTCACATAGAAAACAGATGATTTACATTGGAATAATATTTCAGTTTTTACTGTATTTTTGATCCAATAAATGCAGTTTTGGTGAGCAGAAGAGACTCTTTCAGAAACATAAAAAAAAAATTTAAAAAAAATTTACTTAAAAAAAATATTATTTCAGTAAATATTTCAAATATCTAAGTTGAAGTGCTAAAATTACTAAAAATAA
>JAPDVR010000013.1:705000-722500 GCA_026230005.1 Gila orcuttii
TCACATTTTATCAAGCGTTGAGAGAGAGAGAGAATAGCATACTAATGCCAGTTTATTTATGTGTGTCGCAGCTCAACCAGTCAAGAAATAAAGGCCTGGAAATGTTTCTGTGTTTCTGCTTTCATATTATGTCCTTTTCCAAAGTCTTGATGTTGTTTTCAGGCTCTACTAGAACAGGTTTTCCTGCTTGAATGTTGATTATTTTCCTCATATTCTCCATTGTTGCGGCTCCTCTCTTCCCAGTCTGTCAGTAACGCTCCGTTTACTTCCTGTCTCTATGAAGCCCCTCCTTCTGAAAAGCACACTGGGCTCTGATTGGTCGACTGGAGCAGTGTGTTGTGATTGGTCGAGCGCTTCGAGTGTGTTTGGGAAATGTCCCGCCCCTTCCCATAACCACCAGTTTAACACACTAGTAACTCACCCAGGCCCCGCCCCTTTATTCTGCGTATGAATTATTATAATGAGGAATATTGTGACGTGTTCGTTCCCGGAAGAAACAGGAGTTCAGAAACACTGACACTGATATAGAGAAGAGCTGGAGCTTTCTCATGATCAAACAGCAACATTACACACTATTATGTAATAATATAACATGAATAATGTCTCGTCTGGATGTTTTCATTAAATGACCTCATCGACACATGATTAGAAACAAATAGATTTATTTGCAACTAAAGCAGATACAATATCTGAATAGTTTTTAATACTGATTATAAAAGTATTAAACTGCATTTATTATTATATTCACTCGTACTCAGTAAACTAAAGATTAGTGTTTCCTAACTATCTACTCATGACAACTGAAAGAAATAAAGTAAAGATTAAGAACTGAATGATCTTGATTTAAAAAAAACAAGGGATTTTCTTCAGGAAAATGTGTTTCTGATTGATCACACAGTAAGAAGATCATAGTTTTTCACTCTGTATTAATGAGGACTGACGTGAAACACTGATTCTCTGAGCGAACTGAAGTCAGATTTGAGTTGCATAGATCCGGCTGTTCACACACACACACACACACACACACACACACACACACACACACACACACACACACACACACACACACACAGTTTCTCTGAACTATTATAGTCCATGCACAGATTCTTGGATTCCAAGCACCGAAAACACCAGAGAATCACTTAGAAAATTACAAAAATCAATCATATACTGGAGTATAAAACATCACTAGATTGCTCAAAAACAGTTCATTCTTGAAGACTGATTGATTGACTGGAAGTTTGGTTTCGTGTGTGTGTGTGTGTGTGTTCATCTGTCGGAGGTCCTGATGTACACGAGTGAGGACAGGAGCAGGAGGTGTGTGTGTGTGTGTGTGTGTGTGTGTGTGTGTGTGTGTTCATCTGTCTGAGGTCCTGATGTACACGAGTGAGGACAGGAGCAGGAGGTGTGTGTGTGTGTGTGTGTGTGTGTGTGTGTGTGTGTGTGTGTTCATCTGTCTGAGGTCCTGATGTACACGAGTGAGGACAGGAGCAGAAGGTGTGTGTGTGTGTGTGTGTGTGTGTGTGTGTGTTCATCTGTCTGAGGTCCTGATGTACACGAGTGAGGACAGGAGCAGGAGGTGTGTGTGTGTGTGTGTGTGTGTTCATCTGTCTGAGGTCCTGATGTACACGAGTGAGGACAGGAGCAGGAGGTGTGTGTGTGTGTGTGTGTGTGTTCATCTGTCTGAGGTCCTGATGTACACGAGTGAGGACAGGAGCAGGAGGTGTGTGTGTGTGTGTGTGTGTGTGTGTGTGTGTTCATCTGTCTGAGGTCCTGATGTACACGAGTGAGGACAGGAGCAGGAGGTGTGTGTGTGTGTGTGTGTGTGTGTGTTCATCTGTCTGAGGTCCTGATGTACACGAGTGAGGACAGGAGCAGAAGGTGTGTGTGTGTGTGTGTGTGTGTGTGTGTTCATCTGTCTGAGGTCCTGATGTACACGAGTGAGGACAGGAGCAGAAGGTGTGTGTGTGTGTGTGTGTGTGTGTGTGTTCATCTGTCTGAGGTCCTGATGTACACGAGTGAGGACAGGAGCAGGAGGTGTGTGTGTGTGTGTGTGTGTGTGTTCATCTGTCTGTTGTCCTGATGTACACGAGTGAGGACAGGAGCAGGAGGTGTGTGTGTGTGTGTGTGTGTGTGTTCATCTGTCTGAGGTCCTGATGTACACGAGTGAGGACAGGAGCAGGAGGTGTGTGTGTGTGTGTGTGTGTGTGTGTGTGTGTTCATCTGTCTGAGGTCCTGATGTACACGAGTGAGGACAGGAGCAGGAGGTGTGTGTGTGTGTGTGTGTGTGTGTGTGTGTGTTCATCTGTCTGAGGTCCTGATGTACACGAGTGAGGACAGGAGCAGAAGGTGTGTGTGTGTGTGTGTGTGTGTGTGTGTGTGTGTGTTCATCTGTCTGAGGTCCTGATGTACACGAGTGAGGACAGGAGCAGGAGGTGTGTGTGTGTGTGTGTGTGTGTGTGTGTGTGTGTGTGTGTGTGTGTTCATCTGTCTGAGGTCCTGATGTACACGAGTGAGGACAGGAGCAGGAGGTGTGTGTGTGTGTGTGTGTGTGTTCATCTGTCTGAGGTCCTGATGTACACGAGTGAGGACAGGAGCAGGAGGTGTGTGTGTGTGTGTGTGTGTGTTCATCTGTCTGAGGTCCTGATGTACACGAGTGAGGACAGGAGCAGGAGGTGTGTGTGTGTGTGTGTGTGTGTGTGTTCATCTGTCTGAGGTCCTGATGTACACGAGTGAGGACAGGAGCAGGAGGTGTGTGTGTGTGTGTGTGTGTGTGTGTGTGTGTGTTCATCTGTCTGAGGTCCTGATGTACACGAGTGAGGACAGGAGCAGAAGGTGTGTGTGTGTGTGTGTGTGTGTGTGTGTGTTCATCTGTCTGAGGTCCTGATGTACACGAGTGAGGACAGGAGCAGAAGGTGTGTGTGTGTGTGTGTGTGTGTGTGTGTGTGTTCATCTGTCTGAGGTCCTGATGTACACGAGTGAGGACAGGAGCAGGAGGTGTGTGTGTGTGTGTGTGTGTGTGTTCATCTGTCTGTTGTCCTGATGTACACGAGTGAGGACAGGAGCAGGAGGTGTGTGTGTGTGTTCATCTGTCTGAGGTCCTGATGTACACGAGTGAGGACAGGAGCAGGAGGTGTGTGTGTGTGTGTGTGTGTGTGTGTGTGTGTTCATCTGTCTGTTGTCCTGATGTACACGAGTGAGGACAGGAGCAGGAGGTGTGTGTGTGTGTGTGTGTGTGTGTGTGTGTGTTCATCTGTCTGTTGTCCTGATGTACACGAGTGAGGACAGGAGCAGAAGGTGTGTGTGTGTGTGTGTGTGTGTGTGTTCATCTGTCTGAGGTCCTGATGTACACGAGTGAGGACAGGAGCAGAAGGTGTGTGTGTGTGTGTGTGTGTGTGTGTGTGTGTGTGTGTGTGTGTTCATCTGTCTGAGGTCCTGATGTACACGAGTGAGGACAGGAGCAGGAGGTGTGTGTGTGTGTGTGTGTGTTCATCTGTCTGTTGTCCTGATGTACACGAGTGAGGACAGGAGCAGGAGGTGTGTGTGTGTGTTCATCTGTCTGAGGTCCTGATGTACACGAGTGAGGACAGGAGCAGAAGGTGTGTGTGTGTGTGTGTTCATCTGTCTGTTGTCCTGATGTACACGAGTGAGGACAGGAGCAGGAGGTGTGTGTGTGTGTGTGTGTGTGTGTGTTCATCTGTCTGTTGTCCTGATGTACACGAGTGAGGACAGGAGCAGAAGGTGTGTGTGTGTGTGTGTTCATCTGTCTGTTGTCCTGATGTACACGAGTGAGGACAGGAGCAGGAGGTGTGTGTGTGTGTGTGTGTGTGTGTGTTCATCTGTCTGAGGTCCTGATGTACATGAGTGAGGACAGGAGCAGAAGGTGTGTGTGTGTGTGTGTGTGTGTTCATCTGTCTGAGGTCCTGATGTACACGAGTGAGGACAGGAGCAGAAGGTGTGTGTGTGTGTGTGTGTGTGTGTGTGTTCATCTGTCTGTTGTCCTGATGTACATGAGTGAGGACAGGAGCAGAAGGTGTGTGTGTGTGTGTGTGTGTGTTCATCTGTCTGAGGTCCTGATGTACACGAGTGAGGACAGGAGCAGAAGGTGTGTGTGTGTGTGTGTGTGTGTTCATCTGTCTGAGGTCCTGATGTACATGAGTGAGGACAGGAGCAGAAGGTGTGTGTGTGTGTGTGTGTGTGTTCATCTGTCTGAGGTCCTGATGTACACGAGTGAGGACAGGAGCAGAAGGTGTGTGTGTGTGTGTGTGTGTGTGTGTGTGTGTGTGTGTTCATCTGTCTGAGGTCCTGATGTACACGAGTGAGGACAGGAGCAGAAGGTGTGTGTGTGTGTGTGTGTGTGTGTGTGTGTGTGTTCATCTGTCTGAGGTCCTGATGTACACGAGTGAGGACAGGAGCAGGAGGTGTGTGTGTGTGTGTGTGTGTGTGTTCATCTGTCTGTTGTCCTGATGTACACGAGTGAGGACAGGAGCAGGAGGTGTGTGTGTGTGTTCATCTGTCTGAGGTCCTGATGTACACGAGTGAGGACAGGAGCAGGAGGTGTGTGTGTGTGTGTGTGTGTGTGTGTGTTCATCTGTCTGTTGTCCTGATGTACACGAGTGAGGACAGGAGCAGGAGGTGTGTGTGTGTGTGTGTGTGTGTGTGTGTGTGTGTTCATCTGTCTGAGGTCCTGATGTACACGAGTGAGGACAGGAGCAGAAGGTGTGTGTGTGTGTGTGTTCATCTGTCTGTTGTCCTGATGTACACGAGTGAGGACAGGAGCAGGAGGTGTGTGTGTGTGTGTGTGTGTGTGTGTTCATCTGTCTGAGGTCCTGATGTACATGAGTGAGGACAGGAGCAGAAGGTGTGTGTGTGTGTGTGTGTGTGTTCATCTGTCTGAGGTCCTGATGTACACGAGTGAGGACAGGAGCAGGAGGTGTGTGTGTGTGTGTGTGTGTGTGTTCATCTGTCTGAGGTCCTGATGTACACGAGTGAGGACAGGAGCAGGAGGTGTGTGTGTGTGTGTGTGTGTGTGTGTTCATCTGTCTGTTGTCCTGATGTACACGAGTGAGGACAGGAGCAGGAGGTGTGTGTGTGTGTGTGTGTGAGTGTGTGTGTGTGTTCATCTGTCTGTTGTCCTGATGTACACGAGTGAGGACAGGAGCAGAAGGTGTGTGTGTGTGTGTGTGTGTGTGTGTGTGTGTGTGTGTGTGTTCATCTGTCTGAGGTCCTGATGTACACGAGTGAGGACAGGAGCAGAAGGTGTGTGTGTGTGTGTGTGTGTGTGTTCATCTGTCTGAGGTCCTGATGTACACGAGTGAGGACAGGAGCAGGAGGTGTGTGTGTGTGTGTGTTCATCTGTCTGAGGTCCTGATGTACACGAGTGAGGACAGGAGCAGAAGGTGTGTGTGTGTGTGTGTGTGTGTGTGTGTGTTCATCTGTCTGTTGTCCTGATGTACACGAGTGAGGACAGGAGCAGGAGGTGTGTGTGTGTGTTCATCTGTCTGAGGTCCTGATGTACATGAGTGAGGACAGGAGCAGAAGGTGTGTGTGTGTGTGTGTGTGTGTTCATCTGTCTGAGGTCCTGATGTACACGAGTGAGGACAGGAGCAGGAGGTGTGTGTGTGTGTGTGTGTGTGTGTGTGTTCATCTGTCTGTTGTCCTGATGTACACGAGTGAGGACAGGAGCAGTGTGTGCGTGTGTGTGTGTGTGTGTTCATCTGTCTGTTGTCCTGATGTACACGAGTGAGGACAGGAGCAGGAGGTGTGTGTGTGTGTGTGTGTGTGTGTGTGAGTGTGTTCATCTGTCTGAGGTCCTGATGTACACGAGTGAGGACAGGAGCAGGAGCAGTGTGTGCGTGTGTGTGTGTGTGTGTGCACATCTGTCTGTTGTCCTGATGTACACGAGTGAGGACAGGAGCAGGAGGTGTGTGTGTGTGTGTGTGTGCGTGTGTGTGTGTGTGTGTTCATCTGTCTGTTGTCCTGATGTACACGAGTGAGGACAGGAGCAGGGACTCGGGTGGTTTGTTCAGGAGCACAAGGTTGTCGCTCCGTAAACCGTCGTAATGCATCCAGAATCCGTCGATCTGAAACGCTGAGGAATAATGATGTTCATCTCTGTTGAAGAGCGTCGCTCCCTCCAGCGAATACCTGCGACACACACACACACACACACACACACACAGATGAGCTGACGGACTCGTGAGACTAGTCTGAGCAGTTTATATCACACAAACACACACAAACACACACACACACACACCGTTGCTCCGAGAGCTCCAGGTGAAACGGCACGTACGGCAGATCCTCTGAGCGCCACATCTGCATATCGAGGATCACAAACGCTGGAGGACCGTGACAGAACAGCCTCGGACTGAACTCTCTCAGACCGCCACATCTGAAACACACACACATCACAGACGTGAGACAGACAGACACACACACACACACATCACAGACGTGAGACAGACAGACACACACACACCACAGACGTGAGACAGACAGACAGACACACACACGTGAGACAGACAGACAGACACACATACACACACACACACACACACACCACAGACGAGAGACAGACACAGACACACGTGAGACAGACAGACACACACACACACAGATGTGAGACAGACAGACACACACACACACACAAATCACAGACGTGAGACAGACAGACAGACACACACATCACAGACGTGAGACAGACAGACACACACACACACACACATCACAGACGTGAGACAGACAGACAGACAGACACACACACACACACACACACACGTGAGACAGACAGACACACACACACATCACAGACAGACGTGAGACAGACAGACAGACACACACACACAGACACACATACACAGACGTGAGACAGACAGACACACACACATCACAGACAGACATGAGACAGACAGACACACACACACACACACACATCACAGACAGACGTGAGACAGACAGACACACACACACACACACACCACAGACGTGAGACAGACAGACACACACACACATCACAGACAGACATGAGACAGACAGACACACACACACACACACACACATCACAGACAGACGTGAGACAGACAGACAGACAGACACACACACACACACACACATCACAGACGTGAGACAGACAGACAGACACACACACACACACACACACCACAGACGTGAGACAGACAGACACACACACACACACACATATACACAGACGTGAGACAGACAGACACACACACACACACACACACAGACACACACACACATCACAGATGTGAGACAGACAGACACACACACACACACCACAGACGTGAGACAGACAGACACACACACACACACACACATCACAGACGTGAGACAGACAGACACACACACACACACACACACACACACACACACACATATACACAGACGTGAGACAGACAGACACACACACACACACACACACACACACACACACATCACAGACAGACGTGAGACAGACAGACACACACACACATCACAGATGTGAGACAGACAGACACACACACACACCACAGACGTGAGACAGACAGACACACACACACACCACAGACGTGAGACAGACAGACACACACACATACACACACAGATCACAGATGTGAGACAGACAGACAGACACACACACACACACACACACACACACATCACAGACGTGAGACACACACACCAAACACACACACATCACAGACAGACGTGAGACAGACAGACACACACACACATCACAGACGTGAGACACACACACACACATCACACACATCACAGACGTGAGACACACACACACACATCACAGACGTGAGACAGACAGACACACACACACATCACAGACGTGAGACACACACACACACATCACAGACGTGAGACAGACAGACACACACACACATCACAGACGTGAGACACACACACACACACACACACATCACAGACGTGAGACACACACACACACACACATCACAGACGTGAGACACACACATCACAGAAGTGAGACACACACACACACACACACACGTGAGACAGACAGACACACACACACATCACAGACGTCAGACAGACAGACAGACAGACAGACAGACAGACAGACACACACACACACACACACACACACACACACACACACACACATCACAGACGTGAGACAGACAGACACACACACACCACAGACGTGAGACAGACAGACAGACACACACACACATGACAGACGTGAGACAGACAGACACACACACACACACACATACACCACAGACGTGAGACAGACAGACACACACACACACACACATACACCACAGACGTGAGACAGACAGACAGACACACACACACATATACACAGACGTGAGACAGACACACTCACACACACACAGACGTGAGACAGACACACACACACACACACAGACGTGAGACAGACAGACACACACACACATCACAGATGTGAGACAGACAGACACACACACACATCACAGATGTGAGACAGACAGACACACACACACACCACAGACGTGAGACAGACAGACAGACACACACACACACACACACATCACAGACGTGAGACACACACCAAACACACACACATCACAGACGTGAGACAGACAGACACACACACACATCACAGACGTGAGACATACACACACACACATCACAGACGTGAGACACACACACACACACACACATCACAGACGTGAGACACACACACACACACATCACAGACGTGAGACACACACACACACACACACACACATCACAGAAGTGAGACACACACACACACACGTGAGACAGACAGACACACACACACATCACAGACGTCAGACAGACAGACAGACACACACACACATCACAGACGTCAGACAGACAGACAGACACACACACACACCACAGACGTGAGACAGACAGACAGACACACACACACACACACACACATCACAGACGTGAGACACACACCAAACACACACAAATCACAGACGTGAGACAGACAGACAGACACACACACACATCACAGACGTGAGACAGACAGACACGCACACACACATCACAGAAGTGAGACACACACACACACACGTGAGACAGACAGACACACACACACATCACAGACGTGAGACAGACAGACACACACACACACACACATCACAGACGTGAGACAGACACACACACACACACACCACAGACGTGAGACACACACACACACACACACACACACACATCACAGACGTGAGAGACACACACACACACACATCACAGACGTGAGACACACACACACACATCACAGACGTGAGACACACACACACACACACATCACAGACGTGAGACACACACATACACACGCACGCACGCACACACACACACACACACACACATCACAGACGTGAGACACACACACACACGTGAGACAGACAGACACACACACACACACCACAGACGTGAGACAGACAGACACACACACACACACACACATCACAGACGTGAGACAGACAGACACACACACACACACACACACACACACACACACACATATACACAGACGTGAGACAGACAGACACACACACACACACACACACACACACACACACATCACAGACAGACGTGAGACAGACAGACACACACACACATCACAGATGTGAGACAGACAGACACACACACACACCACAGACGTGAGACAGACAGACACACACACACACCACAGACGTGAGACAGACAGACACACACACATACACACACAGATCACAGATGTGAGACAGACAGACAGACACACACACACACACACACACACACACATCACAGACGTGAGACACACACACCAAACACACACACATCACAGACAGACGTGAGACAGACAGACACACACACACATCACAGACGTGAGACACACACACACACATCACACACATCACAGACGTGAGACACACACACACACATCACAGACGTGAGACAGACAGACACACACACACATCACAGACGTGAGACACACACACACACATCACAGACGTGAGACAGACAGACACACACACACATCACAGACGTGAGACACACACACACACACACACACATCACAGACGTGAGACACACACACACACACACATCACAGACGTGAGACACACACATCACAGAAGTGAGACACACACACACACACACACACACACACGTGAGACAGACAGACACACACACACATCACAGACGTCAGACAGACAGACAGACAGACAGACAGACAGACAGACACACACACACACACACACACACACACACACACACACACACATCACAGACGTGAGACAGACAGACACACACACACCACAGACGTGAGACAGACAGACAGACACACACACACATGACAGACGTGAGACAGACAGACACACACACACACACACATACACCACAGACGTGAGACAGACAGACACACACACACACACACATACACCACAGACGTGAGACAGACAGACAGACACACACACACATATACACAGACGTGAGACAGACACACTCACACACACACAGACGTGAGACAGACACACACACACACACACAGACGTGAGACAGACAGACACACACACACATCACAGATGTGAGACAGACAGACACACACACACATCACAGATGTGAGACAGACAGACACACACACACACCACAGACGTGAGACAGACAGACAGACACACACACACACACACACATCACAGACGTGAGACACACACCAAACACACACACATCACAGACGTGAGACAGACAGACACACACACACATCACAGACGTGAGACATACACACACACACATCACAGACGTGAGACACACACACACACACACACATCACAGACGTGAGACACACACACACACACATCACAGACGTGAGACACACACACACACACACACACACATCACAGAAGTGAGACACACACACACACACGTGAGACAGACAGACACACACACACATCACAGACGTCAGACAGACAGACAGACACACACACACATCACAGACGTCAGACAGACAGACAGACACACACACACACCACAGACGTGAGACAGACAGACAGACACACACACACACACACACACATCACAGACGTGAGACACACACCAAACACACACAAATCACAGACGTGAGACAGACAGACAGACACACACACACATCACAGACGTGAGACAGACAGACACGCACACACACATCACAGAAGTGAGACACACACACACACACGTGAGACAGACAGACACACACACACATCACAGACGTGAGACAGACAGACACACACACACACACACATCACAGACGTGAGACAGACACACACACACACACACCACAGACGTGAGACACACACACACACACACACACACACACATCACAGACGTGAGAGACACACACACACACACATCACAGACGTGAGACACACACACACACATCACAGACGTGAGACACACACACACACACACATCACAGACGTGAGACACACACATACACACGCACGCACGCACACACACACACACACACACACATCACAGACGTGAGACACACACACACACGTGAGACAGACAGACACACACACACACACACATCACAGACGTCATACAGACAGACAGACACACACACACACACACACACACACACACATCACAGACGTGAGACAGACAGACACACACACACACATCACAGACGTGAGACAGACACACACACACACACACACACACACCACAGACGTGAGACACACACACACACACACATCACAGACGTGAGAGACACACACACACACACACACACATCACAGACGTGAGACACACACACACACATCACAGACGTGAGACAGACACACACACACACACACACCACAGACGTGAGACACACACACACACACACATCACAGACGTGAGAGACACACACACACACACACCACAGACGTGAGACACACACACACACACACATCACAGACGTGAGAGACACACACACACACACACACACACACACACCACAGACGTAAGACACACACACACACACACACACATCACAGACGTGAGAGACACACACACACACACACACACACACACACACACACATCACAGACGTGAGACAGACAGACACACACACACCACAGACGTGAGACACACACACACACACATCACAGACGTGAGAGACACACACACACACACACACACACACACATCACAGATGTGAGACACACGCACACACGCACGCACGCACACACACATACGCACGCACACACACACTCACTCAGACTCGTCACATGGCTCCAGCCTCGGGCAGAAGAACACGTCCAGCGCCGACTGAATGGGATCTTTATATGGAAGCTCATGAGGAGGACTGCGACACACACACACACACACACACACACACACAGAGAGAGAGACAGCTGTGAATCGGCCGCTGACAGACTCTAATAACCATTAATAACAGGAGAGACGTCAAATATCACACAAACTTCATTCATTCTGGAATCTAATAATGAATGAATCATCTTAAATATTACATTTCTTTCATTAAAACAATCTTTCGCTTCTCATCTCTATGAGCAGAAAAGCATCCAGTACAGTAAATTATGAAATATCATCTTAGTGTTAGTGTCTGCTATACTGTTATAAACATCTCACTGATTTACATTACAAGAATCAGAATTTCATATAAATATCAGATTCTGCACCAAATTACATATTTTTGCAGTTTTTTCCTCCGTTTTCTCACTATATCAGAGCCATAAAAGCCTGACGCATCAAATATGACACTGAAAAAAGGATCAAACCAGGGCTGCACAATATTGAAGAAAAATGCGATAACTTGTTAAATTACGTGATATTGGATATGCAATACCATAATGCTTCGAGTGTGTACAATACATTTAAATCACTTCTGAAAGTGAACAGCAGTTTTACTGTAGGGTTACATAAAGAGAGTAAGGTCACATGGGTTTAGGGGTTATAGGCCCACATTAGGTTTACTCAACAACAGAAATTGAATAATCAAATGTAATGTAGTCTTCACCGTATGAATTAAATATACACTGATTCTTATTAAAGCTAGAAAAGTGATTCAGCCGAGAGCAGCGAGTGATTTTCTGTCTTTTGTTGTTTGATTAACATTACGCACACAGATGGAAGCAGGTTTATTAGTTTATTAGGCTACTGTCACTTTAAGAGCTGCACGGATCCAATATACTGATACACACACACACACACACACACACTTTCTTTCTCATGTTTACTCCACTTAACACATTACTGACTCAGCAAGATGGGCATTTTGACATAATTCTGTGTATTTGGCCATATAAGATGCAGAAGACGGCTGTCTGTGTGTGTGAGTACTTCGCTTATTGCATTTAATAACATTAAACGTCACACACACACTACCAGTCAAAAGTTTTGGATAGGTCTCTTCTGCTCACCAAGGCTGCATTTATTTGGTTAAAAAAAAAAAAAAAAAAAAAAAAAACAGTAATATTGCTAAATTGCTAAAATGATGAATTAAAAATGTAATTTTTCAGTGTCAGTGTCACATGATCTTTCAGAAATCATTCTAATATGATGATTTGATGCTAAAAGAAACATTCATTATTACTTTCAATGTTGAAAACAGTTCTCTTAAAAAAATAAAATAACAATTCTATCTGACCCAAACCTTTGAACGGTAGTGTTTAATGTTACAAATCTTCTATTTCAGATAAATGCTGTTCTTTTGAATTTTCTATTCATTACAGAATCCTGAAATAAAAATGCAAATAACTGTTTTCAACACTGATAATAATCATAAATGTTTCTTGAGCAGTAAATCATCATATTATAGTGATTTCTGAAGGATCATGTGACACTGAAGACTGGAGTAATGATGCTGAAAATTCAGCTTTGATCACAGGAATAAATTACACTTTATTATATATTCACATAGAAAACAGCTGATTTACATTATAATAATATTTCACAATATTACTGTTTTTTTGTTTTATTCAAATAAATGCAGCCTTGGTGAGCAGAAGAGACTTCTTTTAAAAACATTAAAAATCTTACCGATCTAAAACTTTTGACTGGTAGTGTGTGTAACAGTCACGTGTCCGGTCTACTCTCTGCGTCCACATAAAACATGGACTTTTTCTAATCTTTTGGAGTATTAAAATCATGCAGTTATCGCAAGCCGTTGTACATTTGCGATATTTTGATCATTTCGATTAGGGAACACGATTTATCGGTATCGGCCGATATATGTTCATTTGTAATGTTATCGTTATCGGCCCGATAAGAAAATTTGGCTGCTATATTAAAGCCGATAAATACTGCATTATTTCCTTCAGCTGAGACACTTCAGATGCGCATGTTCAACATGATGGTTTTAAATTGCTTGAAATATGAATAGAATCACTTCAAAAAAGAAAATAGAATTAAGTGCAACATGTGCAGCGCAACTCTGTCATATCGGCTACATAACATTATCATGAGAACATTATAATTGTGTGTTTGGGTCGTGGCTTTTAATGGTGAGACTTTTGTTTTTGTAATCAGGCTCTCAAAAATTATATACAAATTTCACTGCAAAAAAAAAAATGCTTTTCTTACTCAGTATTTTTGTCTTGTTTTCAGTCCAAATACCTAAAAATTCTTAAATAAAGATGCATTTACTAAATTCAACTGTCACCTGACATCAGAAATGCTTCATCTATCACAATTTTCAAAACTCACCTATTTACATTGGCCTTCCCTGTGTTTTAACTGTCTTACTTTGCTATGTCTGTATTTGTAATTGTATTTATTTTATTGTATTATTTTGTGGCTATTGCGCTATGTACAGCACTTTGGTCAGTGCGAGCTGTGTTTAAATGTGCTATAAAAATTAATTTTACTTACTTACTTACTTACTAGATGAGTAAAATGACATAAGATATTAAGTCTTGTTTTCTGGGGGAATTAATCAAAATTAAGTGAGTTGATGCTTAATTATCTGCCAATGGGCTAAGAAAATTATCTTAATTCAAACAGAAACAAGATTATTTTTCTTACCCAATTGGCAGATAATTTAGCTTGTCTTAAGCAAAAACTCACTTAATTTTGATTAATTTCCCCAGAAAACAAGACTTAATATCTTATGTCATTTTACTACTATAGTAAATACATCTTGACTTAAGAAATGCTTGATATTTGGACTGGAAACAAGACAAAAAAGCATTTTTTGCAGTGTTGGGTACAGATTCATCAGTCAATATATCGGCTACAGCTTTCAAAGAGTTATCGGTATCGGACAAAATTTTCATATTGCTGCATCTCGATATATCCTGCAGCCCTAGTTCAGATGAGGCTTTCCTGTGTCGGGGTCAAAGGTCACGCACTTGACGCTGATGGTCTTGCGCGGGTGCTCCTGGAAGCGGGTCGGGCAGCTCCCGTTGGAGCACCAGCTCTCCTGCGCGCTGGACATCAGGTCCTCCAGGTTCTTGGTGAAGTTCTCGTGCTCGTTCCCGAACAGGTCGATCTCCAGCGCCGTGTGGTTCACCTCGGACCGGTACTGGCGCTTGGACATGCGGTCCCAGATCCACAGCATCTTCACGGTGGTGTAGTCGCACGAGTCCATCAGGAACAGGAAGTGCTCCAGGAAGCGCTTGCCCAGGAACGGCGCCAGCTCTCGGGCAAAGCTCCGGTTGTCCCTCAGGATGACGTAGAGCAGCATGAGGAACCCGTCGATGGTGCAGGTGTTCTTCAGGCTGATCTGCACGTACAGCGGCGTGGAGGCGATGGCCTTGCGTCCCGCTCGGATGGGGAACACGCCGCCCCACGGCAGAACGGGCCGCCAGAACCAGCGCTCGCCCTCCGCGTTATTGTTGATGGAGGCGCGGATCTCCTCGAAAAGAGTCTTGGTCCTGCACAACAGAAACAAGCAGGTTTATTAGGCTACTGTCACTTTAAGAGCGAATGCACTGATCCAATATACTGATACACACACACTTTCTTTCTCAGCTGTTTACTCTCTGTATTCTCAAGAGCGGCTGCTAGATATATAAATTAACTAAATTAATAACTTTTTTACAACAAAAACGAACCATCACTGAAGCTGGACTGTGACGCTATTTTCTTCTAGAAACAAACTTTTTTGCATTATTATCTCTGTAAAGCTGCTTTGAAACAATCTTTATTGTAAAAAGCACTATATAAATAAAGGTGACTTGACTTGAGTCCACTTAAGACATAAATGACTCTCCAAGATGGGCATTTTTACATAATTTTGTGTGAATTTGACCATATAACTTGCGGAAGACGGCTTTCTGTCTGTGTGTGTGTGTGTGTGTGTGTGTGTCTGTGTGTGTATGCGCGCTTATTGCATTTAATAATAACATTAAACCTCACACATATGTAACAGTCACGTGTCCAGTCTACTCTCTGCTGTCTGTCCACCTAAAACAAGCTGTTGTACATTTGCAATATTTTTTATCATTTTGATATATCCTACAGCCCAAGTTCAGAAGAGGTTTTTCTGTTTCGGGGTTAAAGTATAATTTCAGAATCCTTGTAATTCAAAACAATTGTTTTTATATACTGTGATAAATCAGCTGGGGAAAGGATCCGTCTTGGTCCTGCAGAACAGAAACAGAAGCGGGTTTATTAGGCTGCTGTCACTTTAAGAGCGAATGCACGGATCTAATATACTGATACATGCTTTCTTCCTCAAATGTTTACTCCATTTAAAGGCACACTATGTAGGATTTTTGGATCAAAATATCCAAAAACCACTAGAACAATGTTAGTTATTTTGTTAATTTGTGTACTTGCATTATCACAAATGTTTCTAAGAATGTTTAAATCCAGAGAAAAAAGCATTTTAACCAGGACACAGACCGTGTCCGTGCGTCGCCTATCAATGACATCATACCCGCGTTACCCTCGATTTCAGGATATATTTTGTAGAAACCATGGAAACACCAAACGCTTTAATATATTATATATATATATATTAATGGCTTTCGTAACGTTAATAAATCTTTAATACATTACCGGTCATTCATGAATATGATTTCTGCCCGAGTCCATCGTATTCTCCGCCGGCTGTAGAGAACAACTCCCATGATTCCGCCAATCAAAGCATCATCAAGCTACGCCTTTTAGGGGTGGGCGATACTGCAAAATTCGGTATCGATCCGATACCAAGTAAATACAGGGCCTGTATCGCCGATATCGATACCGATACCAATACTTTTTAATTTTAAAAGTATGCACTTGAACTTACATGCACTTTCCTGTGCTAGAGCAGTGTGTCATGATTTATGAGGTGAATGCATCATTAATATGCTAAATCTGAATACGTTTTCATGACCACTAAATATTTTGTGATTTGTGCTCTCAACTCGCCTGTAATTAATCAGTGACTTTTACCAAACTACCCTAATTATAGTAAATGCACTATTGTACACTAGCCTACTGTTCAAAAGTTTGGGGTCTGTAAGATTTTTAATTCTCTTCTGCCTTTATTTGATCAAAAATACAGTAAAAACTGTAACATTATTACAATTTAACATAGGCTATTCTGTCATTT
>JAPDVR010000013.1:735000-757500 GCA_026230005.1 Gila orcuttii
CATGGTAAGCAGCTAGTGCCGCCACATACACCTTTAGTGTGGAGGGGGATAACCCTGCAGAGAAACGCTCCTGCAGAAACTCCAGCACTGCACCCACTGGGTCGTTAACTGGGTCCTGCCGGTGTTCTGCACACCAAGAAGTGAAAAGTTTCCACTTCAGGGCATATAACTTCCTCGTGGACGGAGCTCTGGAGTGAAGGATGGTCTCAACAACCTCAGTTGAGAGACCAGATTCTATAAGCTGGGCCCCCTTTAGAGGCCAAGCCCACAGTTTCCACAACTCTGGGCGGGGTGAAATATTGTACCGCCCTCCTGAGAGAGTAGATCCCTCCTGATCAGAATCTCCAACGGAGAGCCGTCCAGAAGAGATATTATGTCCGCAAACCATACTCGGGCCGGCCAGAACGGGGCTACTAGAAGTAGGCTGACCCCGTCCCGGCGAACTCTCTCCAGAACTCCTGGTAGCAGAGCAACCGGGGGAAAAGCATACAGACGTGACCTCGGCCACGGCTGTACCAGAGCGTCCAACCCCAGAGGGGCTGGCTGACTGATGGAGAACCACAGATGACAGTGCGTTGTCTCCTTGGAAGCGAATAGGTCCACCTCGGCGCGACCAAAACTCAACCAAAGGAGCTCCACCACCTCGGGGTGGAGCCTCCATTCCCCCGGCCTCGGCCCCTGCCTCGACAGGGAGTCTGCTACCACATTCAAATAACCAGGAAGATACATAGCTCTCAGAGACCGTAACTTCCCCTGGGACCACAGGAGGATCTGACGGGCCAACTTGTAAAGTGGACGCGACCGCAGGCCCCCCTGATGATTTATATACGAGACCACCGACATGTTGTCTGACTGAATTAGCACATGATGACCTCTGAGGTCTGCTAGGAAGTGTTTCAAATATTGGAACACCGCCAACATCTCTGGACAATTTATATGCCATGATAGATGATGGTCCTGCCACAGACCTTGGGCTGGACGACCACTCATGACTGCCCCCACCCTGTGAGGGAAGCATCCGTCGTTAGCGTTACGCGATGACAAAGAGCCCCCAACACAGGCCCTTTGGATAGGAACCAGGTTTCTTTCCACATGACCAGAGCACGAAGGCAGCGCCGCGTGACTTTGATCGTGCGGAGGGGATTTCCCCTCGGGGAGAATCCCTTGGTCCGGAGCCACCACTGCAGTGGTCTCATGTACAACAGGCCGCAAGGTATAACGTTGGACGCTGCTGCCATCAGACCCAACAGTCTCTGAAACTGTTTTACAGTGAGTAGCTGGCCTAGCTTTACTTGTTTCATAGCTGAAAGAATCGAAGCGATGCGGGTCGGAGAAAGTCGCGCCCGCATCGAGACCGAATCCCAAACGACGCCCAGAAAAGTGGTCTTCTGAGAAGGAGATAATACACTTTTCTTTGCGTTCAGCCTCAACCCCAACTTTCTTATATGAGCGAGAACGATATCTCGATGCTGAACCGCCATCTGCTCTGTCTGAGCTAAAATCAACCAATCGTCGATGTAATTGAGGATACGAATGCCCTGAAACCTCAGGGGCACTAAAGCTGCATCCATGCATTTCGTGAAACTGCGGGGAGATAAAGCTAGGCCAAATGGAAGAACCTTGTACTGGTATGCCTCGCCCCCGAAGGCGAACCTCAGGAACTTCCTGTGTTGTGGAAGGATGGAAATATGGAAGTACGCGTCCTTCAGATCTATTGTGACAAACCAGTCCTTGGATCTTATTTGTGACACGATCTGCTTGATAGTGAGCATCTTGAATTTTAGCTTTCCTACTGAGCGATTCAACAGGCGCAGATCTAAAATTGGACGCAACCCCCCATCCTTCTTTGGAACGATGAAATATCGGCTGTAAAAACCTGACTCCAAACTGGGAGGAGGAATCCGTTCTATAGCCTCCTTTTGAAGGAGCGCTTTCACCTCTTGTTCCATTACCAGAGCCTGCTCGGGGCCCACCACTGTGGGCAGAACCCCTCTGAATTTTGGTGGACGACACCTGAATTGGATAGCATAACCCTTTTTTACTGTGTGCAGAACCCACTGAGATATTTTTGGAAAGCTTTTCCACTCTGCCAGAAATACTACTAAGGGTACCAGTCTCTCGAGACTGGCCTCTGGTGTAACTTGAGCAGCAAACACAGCGCCCTGTAACGGCGCACCGGCAGGGAACGACTGGCTTAACTGCTCTGAGACCCTCCTCAGAGGGGGCGAGCGTCCCTCAGGAAAGCGCTCGCTGGGACCGTCTGTGCCCCGCCATGAAGGCGGGGTTGGCAGAACGGGCCCCTGAGGGCACCGAAGAAGAGCGGGCACCGTGTAATGCGGTGAACACCTCTCTCCCACGGCAGGGACAGTGGCGTCAGGACTTCTTCTTTGCCGAAGCCTTCTTGGCCATAATAACTGTCCTCAGATCAGTTTTGCCAGAAGACTTCGGCTGAGAGTGCCGCGTCTGGTCCCACTGTTTGGAAGGGGGAGCGCGAGACGCGACACTCTGCTTCTGTTGCACCCTATGTGAGGAGCTGACTGACGGCCTGGACTGCTCCCGCCCAGCAGTACCGGGGACATGAATTTTAAGAGGCATACATTTCTGAAACGCTGCTGACTGTTTCTTCTCTTCCCGAAATCTATCTATGACAGTATTGACAGAATCACCAAAAAGACCATGAGGAGAGAGCGGAGCGTCCAAAAGAAAAGCTTTGTCTTTTTCTTTCATGCCAGAGAGATTTAACCATAGATGCCTCTCTGCGGCCACCAGGGCTGCCATAGTACGGCCCATTAGCTTGGCCGACTCCTTGGTGGCGCGCAGAGATAAATCTGCAGCCTGACTCAGTTCGCAAACTACGTCAGTGCTGACCTCTTGAGTGTCACTCACATCCTTTAATAAGTCAGCCTGGTATGCCTGCAAGATGGACATCGTGTGCAGGCACGCCGAGGCTTGACCGGCCGTCGAATATGCCTTACCCACTAAAGCTGATGTACTTCTAAGGGGCTTAGAGGGTAAAAGTGGTGCTTTAAAAGAAGATGCAGCTTCAGCAGAAAGATGACTAGCAAGCGCCTCTTCTGCTTTGGGCATCGCCCCATAACCATAAGATTTAGCCCCCACAATGTTTGAATAAGTGGACGTTTGAGGGCTAAAAACACGATAAGAGACCGGCTTTTTCCACGATCTCGAAACCTCTGTGTGGAGATCAGGGAAGAAGGGCAAGCACCGGCGTGGAGGTTGAGAACGGGAAGGCAAAAATCTTTCATCTAATTTAGATTTTTCTCTAGACTCCTGCCTAACAGCTGGCCACTCGATGCTTAATTTAGAAACAGCACGAGTGAGCACCTCCATAAGCTCCTCACTTTCGGGAGAGCGAGATGGCGAATCATCGACATCTCCCGCATCCAGACTAACAACATCCAGATCCTCAGAACTGGATAGTTGCAGTACTGGGGCCTCAGTTCGGGGGGAAGAAACCGCAGAGCGTGCTTCCGAACCCGAGACTTGAGGCACTGGATCTAACAGGTAAGGGCTGAGATAGGGCAAAGCCCGTCTCAAGCCCCGCTGTTAGATCCATCTGCGATCCCCACGAATGACGTCGCCGCTCAGCCTCGGCATAAGCGTGACCCGATCCGCGGGGATCGCGAACCAAACCACTCTCCTCAAAGAGTGATCGGCGGGAGCGGAGCGTTCTAAGAGGCAAACGCTCGCAATGCTCACAATCAGCCCCCTCGAGAGCTGACTGGGCATGCTGCACTCCCAAACAAACAACACATAAGCTGTGTGTATCCCCGCCCGTTAAATAGCGCGAGCAGGGAGGAACACACTTCTTAAATTGTTGTTCGCTCGCCATTGTCTCTCAATATAATATATATATATATATATATATATATATATAGTTTTTGAAATAGTGAAACTCCTGCTTAGTGACAGACAAAAACACTTGAGACAGATCCACATATAGCGCTTACTGAAGGCATAGAAGCTGTCGCGCTTGTGTTTTGGGGGTGCTTTATAGTTTCCTGGTCGATGACGTCACCCGCCTATGACGTTCCGTCTCTCCGTTGGACTGATTCAATACATGCTTCATGACGCACACACGCAGAGGCGTTCCCACAGCTTGACGCAGCTCGAGTTCCCTTGAAAGGGAACTTTTGAGTGGTAGTGTGCATGTAAAAAAAAAAATCATACTCAACAAATAATATTTACGTGTCATAATTAAATGTAAACATGATGAAATATCAGTTGATTTGCTTGGATCCCCTCGTGCTTCAGCTCAGGACTGGGAGGATCCCGTGTTCCAGACGGAGGTTCTGGATCTGGAGTACGACACCAACACGAGACACGAGACGGGCGGTACAACACATAAAACCTGTGCAATAACCTCATCAACACTCTTTCATAAACACTCTTTCATAAACACTTCTTCATGAAAGTCTTTTCTCTCCTGTTCGCCGTTTATCCGTGTGAAACGCTTCTGGAGTTTCTCAGCTCATATTTCACTCCTTAATCAACGCAAATAAAGTTTATTTTATTTATATAGTGCTTTAGATCATAACAATTGCAGTAAATCTTCAAAATAAATCAAAGGAAAGAAATTATATTTTATAATATACACCGCATTGTGACATTAGTTTCATTACAATCAAGTAGTTTTCCCAACTAATCCTGAAGACAAACTGCATTATTTGGATTATGAAGTATGATTGTAAGTTTATATCATGAAAGTGTTTTTATTTCCTTGTGATTTTTGGGGTGAAATATGATCCGGATGTATTTCTTTTCTTATTGTTTGTTCATGTTCATGTTCATGACTGTATTATTTTGAGAGTCACACTAGAGGGCGTCCTGATGTCATCAATGATCTTCATGTGACTTCTGTGTGTGTGCTCATATTTTACACTTTAACTTGTGTGTGTGTGTGCGTATGTGTGTGCGTATGTGTGTGTGTGCGTGTGTTTGCGTGTGTGTGTGCGTGTGTGTGTGTGTGTGTATGTGTGTATGTGTGTGTGTGTGGTGTGGTGTGTGTGTGTGTGTGTGTGTGTGTGTGTGTGCGTGCGTGCGTGCGTGCGTGCGTGCGTGTGTGCGTGTGTGTGTGTGTGTGTGCGTGTGTGTGTGTGTGTGTGTGCGTGTGTGTGTGTGTGTGTGTGTGCGTGCTTGCGTGTGTGTGTGTGTGTGAGTGTGTTTGTGGTGGGTGTGTGTGTGTGTGGTGTGTCCTTGCATGCGTGTGTGTGTGTGTGTGTGTGTGTGTGTGTGTGTGTGTGTGTGTGTGTGTGTGTGTGTGTGTGTGTGTGTGTGCGTGTGCATATGTATGTGTGTGCGTATGTGTGTGTGTGTGTGTGTGTGTGTGTGTGTGTGTGTGTGTGTGTGTGTGTGAGAACAGAACGCACACAGGTTGAGTGTGTCGGTCAGCAGGTGCTGGATGCTCAGACTCCAGACGGCAGAGAGTACAGCAAGCGCAGACAAGACTTCGTCAAGAAGAACATTGAGGTATGAGGAGGGTCACGCCAGGCGTGTGTGTGAGGCGTGTGTGTGAGCAATGTGTGTGAGGAATGTGTGTGATATTGACAGGTGGCCTCAGGGGGAGGGACTTCCTCCTTATGCAGAGCGTTTGATTGGACAGAAATGCACCGAGGTTTATGTATTATTTCAGCAGAGACGAGCTCAGTATGAAAGCTTGTTTCTGCCACGGAATAAAAAAGAATAAAGGTGCTTGCGAGTTTATATCTCACAATTCTTCGAAAAAAAAAGTCAGAATTATGAGATAAAAAGTTGCAATTATCTTTTTTATTTTTCATTCTGCGGCAGAAACAAGCTTCCACAGCTACAGTCATGAACTACAGTAAAGAACACGAGTCACATTGGAATTATAAACATGGAGAGACATTTATTCATAACAGGACAGAATGGAATAATTGTTGTGTACAATTGTTTCTCTACTAAAACAGTTCCAGATTCATCACTGCATTAAATTATGTTCTTCGTCAGTGTTTCTGTCTCATTTTCCAGCACAAATATCTAAACATTATTAAATCAAGATACATTTACTGGAGAAGCAAAATGACCCCATTGGCAGATATTTTTTTAAGAATAAACATAAGTAAAAGCACAAGTTTTAATCATAAACTCACTTCATTTTGATCAATTTCTCTTCTTGTCTTCAGTCATTTTGCTTCTCCAGTAAATGATTTAAGAATGTTTAGATTTGTGCTGGAAAACGAGACAGAAACACTGAGGAAGAACATCATTTTATGCAGTGAATGACTCAAAAAGCAAATGTCTGATGATCTGATTGACGGTGTTTGTGGTTGTTCAGCTTGCAGGAGCTTCAGGGAACTCAGTTCTGCTCACACAACAGGAGAGAGAGAGGATAGAGGAACTACTGAGAGATCTGGATGAAGAACAGAGTGATCCTGACCTACTGACTGAACCTCAGGTACACACACACACACACACACACACAACAGGAGAGAGAGAGTACACTTCGCATTTACAAGCAGGAGCCATCTTTGGAAAACAGTCTTGACCAGTCGAACCACAAACGCCGTGCTACGTAATGGTCGATAGTCACAGTTTAGCTCACGTAGCACGGCGTTCGTGGTTTGACTGGTCGAGACTGTTTTCCAAAGATGGCTCCTGCTTGTAAACGCGAACTGTACTGTCTTTATAAAGTATCTTCTTATTAAACTGTCTGTACACTTACAGAGTTCTCAGTGCTTCGGTTTGCAGGTAGAGACCCTCATTATGCTAGCATGTTAGTGTGGGGCTATTTTTTTTTAGTTTTACTTATTCTATGCCCCATACACTAGCGTTATAAGCTAATCTGTGGTTAAACTAAAACTAACGTTAAAACTGGGTACATTCGATTATCATGAAAACGCATCCCAGAGAACGGTCGACTCGGTACCCATGTGTTATTTAGCCCTAGGTTCATTTTTGGCCGGAGTTGTCCTTTAAGCTTTTCTTTGAGAAAAGAACAAAGAACGGCACTGAAGTCATTCTTAAAAAAGGAAGATGTGTTCAGAGTTTTGCCAACCGGATACGGCAAAAGTTTACGCGTGGGACTCACTCAGCCACAACCGCTCGTTGCTCCGGTTGGTTGTAGCGCTATTCTATTGCGTGCAGAGGGAATCTGAAAGACAACCGTTTATCCCGCCGCTCGGTTTGAGCGCTGCCAATGGTAAGTTCCCTGACCTAACATCTTCATGTGTGTCTGGCTTGCCAGGCTACATTTCTTCATCACTTAAGCAGGTAAAAGGTCTGGAGTTGATTCTAAGCGGCTGTTTTCACGACACCGTTTACAACTAAAAACATAGAAATTTTAGGCGTTTTGGCCGTTCGTTTACACGATAATGGCGTTTTGGGTGCCTGAAAACGCAAAGTTTTGAAAACGGGTTTCAAAATGCAAATTTTTGAAAATGATCTCGTGTAAACAACAAAAACGCGAATCTCTGAAGAAGATGACGTCATGCACATGCTCATTATGAGTTCAGTCTATAGTGTTTCATCGCCATCTGATGGCCTGGCAGCAGAATACAGCCGTGTGAATGAGGAGAAATACGCAGAAAACTCAAAGGTAAAACGTCTCCGTTTTAAGCGTATTGTTGTCATGTAAACGTGTGGTATTTCCATTTGGAATCTATTGCTGTGAACCTTCATCATGCATTCAAAGCAGCTCTCCATGCAAGTCAAAGTCAAAAACACAACAAATCCATCCGAGAGATAGCAGGAACATGAGTGGCCAAATCACAGGCGTAACTATCGGTAAGCAGGGTGCGCGGTTGCTAACGGGCCCGGACCAATCAGGGGCCCGCGTGACTGCAAGATATTGATTGACAGCTGAGGCCCCCATCACATTTTACTACTTTTAGTTTGATCGCATTTTACTTTATCGCAAATTTATTTCAATAAATAATGACAACAACATCTTTTAATGATCATTAAATACATGTGTGAAACGAACAATGATGGATTTTGCTGTAATTTGTTTCGATTTGGGACTGGGGAATCCCCAGGTCTGTATGGGAAAACAGTAAAAACATTGAACTTGAGACAGACAATATCGATATGGAGTCGTCGTCAAATTACAAACACAAAAGTGGCTTTCAAATGCGAAAACGAGAAGAGGAATAGCAGTGAGTAACAATGTGTTATGGTGTGCATTCACCAGGGTTTTTTTTTTTTTTTTTGTGGTGCGCGTAGGCTACTCCTGATTTTGTCAGTCATCTCATCTCTTATATGCTGTGTCTCTATGTCCTCTTCATGCTAGTCTACTCGTGGACACTCGTCATCACGTGCTGTAGGGCCCGGCGTGATGATCCTACATAAGGGCCGGTGTTGCTCGTTACGCCACTGGCCCAAATCAACAGTTTGGTACTCTGAGAAAACCAGAATGCACTGGTGCAACATCTGGACGTCACAGAAGACACCAGTGGGAATTCCCCCACGCTATCAAGGTCAATATTGTGGCCAGTGGCTTGTAACTTTGCAAAACCACAAGCTACAGTTGCTGGTGAGCAGAAGAGTTCATGTCAAGTAGTATTCACATGAGATATTGTGCCACAATTGATCAAGATTAGAATTAGTCAATGGATCTTCTAAAAGTGCCTATACGGTAATAACATCACGGAATATAAAACACTTTTCATCTCACAATCCTGACTGTTTTTCTTGCACGTCCAAGTTGAGATCTGACCTCATTATTGTGAGATAAAAATTATGATTATTTTATTTTTTCCGTGGCTTCTATGGGTCAGTGTTGATTCTTCCGGCTGAAACGTTTGTCAGGGTTTTGTTTGGCTGGTGTTTACGAGCTCTTGTTTTATTCGGATCTCCACCGCAGGAACTGGACTATATTTACAGCGTCTCTTTCTTTTGCTAACCGCTTTCTGTAATTATTGCTGTGCAACCGAACGGGATCGCAGATGGAAACGTCCTGTTATTGCAGGAGCTTGTGGATGTTCCGCAGATGTTTGATGTCGTTTGGACTCATTTCTGCCATAATGAAAGTCTGTGTGTGTGTGTGTGTGTGTGTGTGTGTGTGTTTGACTCTTTGACCCGGAGAGACTGAGACGCACAGCGGGATCTTCAGTCGCTAGTAAATCGTTCACCAGACCGAGAGAGTGACAGGAATGAAGGAGAGATTCTGTGACCGAAGTCAATCAGCTTTATTTCTACAATAATAAAGGATATAAGATGTTGTACTAAATTGAGTGTTTTTAAATTACGGTTGAGGCGCATTTGCCTTATGGTTGAGTGTATCTTGCTTTACTGTTGTCTTGCTTTTTAATTGTATTTGGTTTGGTGTTGTGTTTAATGTTTTGTTGTATTTTGGTTATTTATGCTGTTGAAAAATTGTTTTAATGGAAAGCACTTTGGCCAACTCATGTTGTTTTTAAATGTGCTATAAATAAACTAAACTAAAGTCCTGGAAAACTCTTGAAAACAGCAATATTTATAAAGACTATACTTGAAAAGTGCTTGACTTATTTAAATACAATATATATGAAATTTATTTTTTTAAATAAAAAAAAAACACACAAATAGAATCTTTTCACACAAAACGAACACTGCAGCCCGGCTGATAAACCGATACTCGGTTACTAACGTAAGTATTAGGTTATAAGTAACCTAAGTATTGCGTAAGTTTAGCTTACGCTACGGGAAAGATTCATCTTCTCGAGATACTGAAGCCAAAAAATTATCCTTAATTTTTGTATACCTTGTCAACGCAGTGCAGCAGCTAGCAGACCGAGAGCAGGCTATCTTGCGTGCTCATTGGCTGCCCTGCGGGCAACTGCTGCAGCCTACCAGTGAGCCGGGCGTGACATCACGCCCAATGAAGGGCGCCCGCGCCTTCATAGCGTCACAGCCCGCCAGAATGGGCGTGACTTTAGCCTATAAAGGAATGGCTGTACGCTGCTTCCCTGGTTTTTGTCGACTGAAGCGAAGTCGCTCGTGGCGCGAGCACGGCCGGTTACGCAATACTCGTTCCCTCTCTAGAGAGAACCGAGGTTACGTTAGTAACCGAGTATCGTTCTCTTACGAGAGGTTCTCTCGTATTGCGTAAGTTTAGCTTACGCTACGGGAACACTTTGTCAACGCCGTGCGCGCCAAGCATCCACATGAGACCCCGAACTTTAGGGGGAACCCCATAAGTGGAAGAATAAGGTGGCCGGCCATTTCGCGGGCCATCACTTGTACATAAGCACACATAGGGAATACAGAGCAGGGCGGGCGCGGGGTCTGTATAGGCACATGGCATAATCCCTTTAGTGCAGCTCAACCAGGAGAGCTGAGTCATGTGAGAGTGATCTGAGCAGGAGATCTGGGCAGAATACATCTCTCGTTCAGACTGACAGCAGTTTAGCCTGCAAGGCGGGAACTTCTAGGTTATAGAACCTGACAAAGGTAGACGGGGAGCTCCAGCCCGCCGCTACACATATGTCGTGGATAGAAATCCCGCTGGACCATGCCCACGAAGAGGCCACGCCTCTCGTGGAATGAGCGCTGATGCCCAGAGGGCATTGCAGATCCTTCGACGCATAAGCGGCCGCTATAGCGTCTACTATCCATCTGGACAGGCTCTGTTTCGAGGAGGCGAAACCCTTGGTGCGCCCACCCAACGAAACAAAAAGCTGTTCCGAGCGCCTGAAGGAGGCGGTGCGCGTAATGTAGACCCTCAGCGCTCTGACGGGGCAGAGGAGGCTCACATCACTTTCACTGTCAGATGCTGTGAGAGCAGACAGTGAAATAACTTGCGCTCTGAATGGAGTGCCCATCACTTTAGGGACATAGCCGTGTCTAGGTCTGAGGATGACTTTAGAGTAATTTGGTCCAAACTCAAGACACGACGCGCTGACAGACAGCGCATGTAAATCCCCTACGCGTTTTACTGATGACAGCGCAGTCAGAAAAAACGTTTTCAGTGATAGATATTCCCACCCCACGGAGTCTAGTGGTTCGAAAGGAAAAGCTTTCAGGGCCTCGAGGACCAATGAAAGATCCCACATAGGAACCGACGGGGGGCGCGGCGGATTCATCCTTCTAGCTCCTCTAAGGAAGCGGATGACCAACTCATGTTTCCCCAGTGACTGGCCGTGCGTTGGTTCTGCAAACGCTGCCACGGCCGCCACGTACACTTTGAGCGTGGAAGGGGACCTTCCCTTATCCAACAGCTCTTGTAGGAAAGTGAGCAGATGCGCCACCCCGCATGTCCGCGGGTCCAGACCTCTGTCGGTGCACCAAGCGGAGAACACCGACCATTTAGACGCATAGAGCCTTCTCGTGGAAGGGGCTCTAGACTGCGTGATCGTGTTCATCACTCCTTCTGGCAGGGTAACGAGTACCCGTTGATCAGCCATGCATGCAGCGACCAGCGCTCTGGATGGGGATGCCAGATCGTGCCGCGAGCTTCAGAGAGGAGATCTGCCCTCACCGGAATCGGCCACGGAGCTGTAAGTGACAGCTGTGTTAGTTCCAGGAACCAAATCTGATTCTCCCAACGCGGGGCTATGAGGAGCACCGAGTGGCGCGTTTCCCTGATTCTCTTGATCACCTGTGGTAACAGAGAGACCGGAGGGAAAGCATATAGCGGGAGGCTGGGCCAAACCTGGGCCAGCGCGTCCTCGTCCTTCGAGAAGAACATTGGGCATTGAGCGTTGTCTTTTGACGCAAATAGGTCGACTTCCACTCTGCCGAACAGGCGCCACAGTTTCTGGACCGTTTGGGGGTGCAAGGACCATTCCCCTGGGGGGACATTGTCTCTGGACAGTCTGTCTGGGCCGTCGTTCAGATGGCCAGGCACATGCGCTGCCCTCAGCGAGCGCAGGTGTATCTGAGACCAAATAAGGAGGCGTTCCGTCAGATTGCAGAGATTTCTGGATCTGACACCGCCCTGACGGTTTATATAGGAAACCACAGATGTGTTGTCCGAACGGACAAGAACATGCTGGCCCTGTATGAACGGGAGGAAGCACTGCAGTGCGTTCTCGACCGCTATCATTTCCAGACAGTTTATGTGAAACTCCTTCTCCCGGTCTGACCACTGGCCAAAGGCCGGTCTGCCTTCGAACAGCGCTCCCCAACCTGAGTTGGACACGTCTGTTGAGATGACTTTCCGGTGAGAGACGGTTCCCATCGTTACTCCCTGCTGGAACCAGCTGGCCGCTAACCAGGGCTGCAGAGCTGCTATGCAGGCCTGAGTCACTCTGATTTTCCGACCGCCAGACACCCAGGCTCGGGGGGGGCACGCGAGCATTCAGCCAGCGTTGGAGCGGGCGCATGCGCAGTAGGCCCAGCTGGAGCACCGCTGCAGCTGATGCCATACAGCCCAACATCCTCTGAAAAATTTTCAGAGGGAGGAAGCTGCCCTTCTGGAAAGAAGTGGCCAGGTGGCGAACACGGCGCGTGAGCCGTCATGGTTACCGAGTCCAGTTCTATTCCTAAAAAGGAAATTTACTGTCTGGGCAGTAATGAGCTCTTGGTCCAGTTGACCGTGAGACCCAAGCTTTCCAGATGACTGAGAAGCACTGTTCTGTGAGATAGAAGCTCTGTCTCTGACTGTGCCAACATCAGCCAATCGTCCAGATAGTTCATTATACGCAGCCCCTGACTTCTCAGGAGGGCGAGTGCCGCGTCCATGCACTTTGTAAGTGTACGGGGTGCCAGGGACAGGCCGAACGGCAGGACGGTGTATTGATATACCTGACCGTCGAAGGCGAATCTCAAAAATTGCCTGTGACGGGGTACTATCTGAATCTGAAAATATGCATCCTTCAGATCTAGAGAGATAGACCAGTCCCTCGGGCGAACGTGCACGAGGATTTTTCTGGTCGTAAGCATTTTGAACGGTCTTTTCGCAAGCACTTTGTTCAAATGTCTCAGATCTAGGATGGGTCTGAAGGCTCCGTCCTTCTTGGGCACGAGAAAATAACGGCTGTAAAAGCCTGACTCGCTTAGAGAAGGCGGTACCCTTTCTATAGCCCCTTTGCACAGCAGCTTTGCTATTTCTGCGTGAAGTAGGTGTGCTACTTCCGCATTCACTATTGTCGCGGTCCGGGCTCGAAAGCGGGGGGGGGGGCGGCGAATGAATTGTAGTGTATAGCCCTGCTTTATTGTAATCAATACCCATTTTGAAATCCCTGGGATGTTCTCCCACGCGGCTATGTGAGCTGCTAGAGGGCGAATAGCCTCCGGGTTCAGACCGCCATTTGCTGGCTTGTGAAACTGAACCGGAGCCGAGAGCACGGCGCGCGCGCTCTCGGTTCTGGGCAATGGCGGCTCGCTGACAGCCGAAACCGGCTGATTTATGTGAGATGTCCCGATCATAGGGGATGGGGAACAAACTTTTACCACATTTTGACGCGCGAGCAGCGCTCTGGGTGAAAGAGCTCTCTGTAAGCGTGAGCGCGTGGACGCGGGCACGAGACTTACAACTGTATCTAACGCCCCGGTCATAATAGACGGGGAGCGTTTTATTAACGCTCTGCGTTTTGTGATAACGCTTAAGCGCGCGGGCGGGGCCCGGGGGAAGGTTTGTGTTAGTAAGCGTGAGCGCTCTCTGGCGGGCACGAGACTTACGTTTATAACCTGTTTGTTTGACCGTGTAACAGAGCAGGCAGATAGTGGGCACAGACTTGTGGACACATTTCTTACATGCAACACTCGAGCGGCTTTTCTGCGCTTTATGAGAGTGTGCTCTGTGAGTGACACAGAATTTTGAGTGCTTATGTGTAGGGGTGAGCACTGGGGCGTGGGCACTTTCACTACACTTAAAACATTAACGGCATGACCCGGACCAGACATTACACTCTTTTTGAGATTTCTCTGGGTTGCCGTGAAAACGGCGTTTGTGTGCAGGCGAGAGGGTGAATAAACCGGCTCGTTGGCTGCTAAATGAACCGCTGCAGTAGTCTGTTTGAAGGGGACTGACAGGGAAATTAATTTTGACGGCGGTCCGGCCGCAGCGGGACAGTCGCGTCTTTTCTCTCTTACTGTTAGGAGGGCTTTGCGTGCTCAGATTTCAGCGTGATTCTCTGCCGAGGCCCTCTGGGAGGCGGCGGTCTGTGACGGCTGTCTGAGCGCGATCTAGGGCGGCCGCCCTGACGTCGCTGCGAAGGCTGTTTGAAACTGACCCGGAGCCGAAAACGCGGCGCGCGCGCTCTCGGTTCTGGGCAATGGCTGCTCGCTGAAAACCGAAAACCGGCTGATTTATGCGAGATGTCCCAATCATAAGGGATGGGGAACATTCTTTTTTCACTTTTTGACCCGCGAGCAGCGCTCCGGGGGCGAAAAAAGCTTCTTGTAAGCGTGAGCGCGTGCGTGGGCACTAGACTTACAAGTGTATTTGACGTCCCGATCATAATGGATGGGCAGCGTTTTATTAATGTCCTTCGTTTTGTGATAACACTTAAACGCGCGGGCGGAGCCCGGGGGGAGGTTTGTGTTAGCAAGCGTGAACACACTCTGGTGGGCACGAGACTTACATACATAACCTGCTTCTTGATCGTGTAACAGAGCGGGCAGATAGTGGGCACAGACCTGTGGACACATTTCTTACATTCAACACTCGAGCGGCTTTTCTGCGCTTTATGAGAGTGTGCTCTGCGAGATTCGGAGTGCTTATGTGTAGGGGTGAACACTGGGGGCGTGGGCACTTCACTACACTTACAACACCGACGGCATGAGCCGGACCAGACATTATACTCTTTTGAGATTTTTCTGGGTCGCTGTGAAGACGGCGTTTGTGTGCAGGCGAGAGGGTAAACAAACCGGCTCGTTGGCTGCTAATTGAACCACTGCAGTATTCTGTTTGAAGGGGACTGACAGAGAATAAACTTTGACGGCGGTCCGGCCTTAGCGGGAAGCGCGCGTATTTTCGGAGGCGATGTGTCTATTAGTAAGCGTGAGCGCTCGTGAGCGGGCACGTAACTTACATTCTTAACCTCATATATACTCACTTAAGACTTCTCTGGGTCGCCGCGAGAACGGATGTGTGCAGGCGAGCGGGTTGCATCACCGGCTCGTTCGCTGCCAAATACACCGCTGCAGTAGCCTTATCTAAGGGGACTGACAGGGCGAGACATTTCGACGGCGGCGCGCAAGCCCGTCCGGGTCATGTAGAGAGCTCGAGAGGGCTCTGCATGACGCGCTAACGGGGACGCGATTGCGGGGTAGCTCTCTTGTAACGTAAAGAGAGCTAGCCGCGTGCTCGTTGGTCGAGCAGAACTGGAACAGTGTTTGTACGAGGGCGCGCGCACGAGTAGTGGGCACGGGACCTACATTAACACAGATGATGCCCGTCCGGGTCATGCAGAGAGCTCGAGAGGGCTCTGCATGACGCGCGAACGGGGACACGAGGGCGGGGTAGCTCTCTTATAACGTAAAGAGAGCTAGCCGCGTGCTAGTACGTGTCCCTCGGCCTCATCCTCAGATGCGACGGCAGTGAGGCTCGTGAGCGGCAGCTGCGCGTCGGTGAGGAGGGGCGGGGGGTTGAAGGCTTCGAGTCGAGCCCGCAGGGTCGACAGCGGAAGCGCTTTACAGAGTGCGTGTTCCAGGCCCAGGCAGAGAGCGCAGATCAGGTGGGCGGTCTCCGGCGCTGAGTGGGGCTCTACACGAGCCGCAGGAAGTGCGAGGCATCTTGAAAAAGACGCTCGCTGCTCTTTTAGAAAATAATCTAAATAGCAAGGCAAAAAGGATACTTCGCCGGATAGCGTAGCTCGCACGGATGGCTGAAGGTGGCGAAGACGGCCGGCTTCCTCAGCGCTGTCCTAAGCTGGCTGTTCGACGACGGCGGTGGCTTCTCTCAGATCCAGCGATGCGAAGAGCTCGCTGAAGAGACAAAAATCAGGGAAGCAGCCCATTCCTTTATAGGCTAAAGCCACGCCCATTCTGGCGGGCTGTGACGCTATGAAGGCGCGGGCGCCCTTCATTGGGCGTGATGTCACGCCCGGCTCACTGGTAGGCTGCAGCAGTTGCCCGCAGGGCAGCCAATGAGCACGCAAGATAGCCTGCTCTAGGTCTGCTAGCTGCTGGACTGCGTTGACAAGGTATACAAAAATTAAGGATAATTTTTTGGCTTCAGTATCTCGAGAAGATGAATCTTTCCCGTAGCGTAAGCTAAACTTATGCAATACGAGAGAACATCTCGTAAGAGAACCCCATCTTTTCCTGATATGAAGTATGCCAACATTATAATATAAACTATTATTTATTGAACAGAAATAGCCATTATAAACTTTGTATTTAATATATTTTTAAATGCGTTGTAAGTTGTATTTTTGGATACCTTATATCTGTAACTTATATTAAAAATTCTTAAAAAATACTAAAGATATTGTTTGATAAGTGCGATCTCTGATTGTAGTCCCTGAAAACCCAAAAGTAGTGCATGAAAAGTCCTTTTAGAATTTAATTTGACAGTTTCTGTACGAACCCTGATTGATTCACAGTAATAAACAGAATCAATGATGCAAACTTCATCAGATATGAGACTCATTCAAATTCTAGAAAGATTCATTTAAAATTCATTTCAAGTTTTGTTCATAACTGATTAAAGATCCTCTCTGACCTGTCAGTAATGTTTTATTGAATTTTAGGATCATTTCTGATTATTTCAAACTCTCCAAACACACAGATCCTCTACCATTATAAAAGATAAAGCTTCTTTTTGATAATGTTGGTCAGTTGTTGAAGTCGATTGAAAGTGAAGTTGCGATCAAGATCAAATGTGGGCGGGGCTTGATTGTGTCTGTTGGGATTTGATTGGACGGTTGTGGTTTGCTATTGGCTGATCTCATGTGAGTGACAGGTCATAGCCCCGCCCACATCATCAGAGAAGACAAGAGATATTATTCTGATTCAGGATTATTAACACAATAATGATGTGCACCCATAAATCATTTAGAAGAGTCAATTAATCTGATTTGATGGTGATTTTACAGCATGCCTGCTGTCCGATATCTACACCTTCTGTTGGAGTCTCACTTAATCGGTTCCTTCTCAAGTTTGTGTAAACGGCTTATTTTTGGCTTATTTGTTCAGAACTGGATGATTGTGTTTCACTGATTGGTGTGTTTCAACAGCCCGACAGAACCGTACACAATCATCACTGGAAATGATTAACAAGATACACAATTTACACAACATAAACCGTTTATATTACAATAAATACACTTCGTTAGACAGAATAAACGTTACACAACAATCCACACGTCTTATATAATAAGACTCTATAATCAACTCTGAATCAACATGCACCAATGCTACATTTTTCTAAAAGTCAATCATTTGTTAACAAACAATTATTCATTACTTCACTCATTCTGCCTGTTTTTTTCATTGTTTAAATTAGTAAATTTCTCGCTAACTGTGATTTTGTTTATGTACATTTCTGAAATACATAACTTAGACAGTTTCCTCTGATAACAGATCACTCTATATTGTATTGTGGACTCATGCATTTTCTGTGAATCTGCTTTGAAATGATGTGTATTGTGAAAAGCGCTATACAAATAAATGTGAATTGAATTGAATATAATGCAGAGCAAGAAACAGTAAATGCACAGAAACATCTCTAGAAACTCTATATTTGAAATATAAAAAACTTTATATTTGCTGACCACGAAAGACTCGACTCTCACATAATGTGCACGTTTAGCCCACAGATGTTAGGTTAAAGTGGAGCTTGACTGATCTTTCCTGATCCTGTGATGTGAAACACAGAGGCTTTCGTCAGGCGTTTCCTTGGTTTGATCTGGTGTATTCTCGAACATGCAGTTCTGGATTGACCCAATGGAAATAAGCAGCTAATATCATGCGACTCCTGATCTTGAATCAGAATAAGTTCCCCTTGCAGCATCTCTTCTCTGATGATGTGGGCGGGGCTATAACCTGTCACTCACATGAGATCAGCCAATAGCAAACCACAACCATCCAATCAAATCCCTACAGACACAATCAGGCCCCGCCCACATGTGTTCTTGTTCCAGAAGCGTTTCACTCGATATACGACACAATAGAGGAGAAAAGATGCACAACTTCACTTTCATGACGACTTTTAATCATTTTAGGATTTGACAACCTTCCTCTGATTTTAATAGCATGTTTGGTAACGGCATCATCATCATGTATTTATATAGTTTGTCTCATCTTCTTTGGATATATTTAACGGTCCATTTCAGTCATGTGACTTCTCTGTTACCTCCAATGATCAGTACTTTTTCTTAGTATCTTTGTTCTTGTGTTTTTGTTTTACTGTGGTCATAAATACGACCGAAAAAGTCTTGTGACTAATTCAGATTTTCAGACCGAAACCTGACTTTCCTTGTACTGTCCAGTTATGTATTTCAGAAATGTACAAATACCAAATCACATTTGGCTAAAAATGTACTAATTTAAACAAAGTAATAACTTAAGGCAGAAACTATGAGCTCATTGCAGTAATTCAGAGCCGCTCGTGTTCCTCTGAGCTCACGCTCGTTATATTGAGATCTTTAATGAGCCTTCAGTCTTTCCTGCACACGGGCAGCGAGACAAAGCTGACCTCACGCTCGCCGCTCGGCCTGATGGGAGATTTGCTCAGTGGGAAACAGAAGGACATTAGTCAAGACTTAGATATTTGGCTTTTAAGGGACGGTTGGACGAGCGATCAGAATACAGTGTGACGTCCAGAAGCAAATGCCAGGTGCAAAGCAGAATATCTGTGACCGATATTAAAAAGCAAATAAAATAAGTGTTATTGAGGAGCTTTCAGTCGAGTTGAACAGAAGTTTACTTCACGATATATAAAGCCTGCTGAAAATAATCTTGCTTTCCCATGAATCAAGATGATATTTCTGAGCCAGCAAATATTTGTTCTTGTTTAAAGCACAAACTCACTCTTCATTTTGATACAGAAAACAAGACTTAAAGTCCCCCTGAGGTGAAAATCCAGCTTTTAATGTTGTTTATGTGTCTATGTGGTGTTTTTAATATGCTTTAAGTCAATCCATGTGTAAATTCATAAGTCGACAGCATTGCTGAGTATTTTCTCCTTAAAACTGCAGTGAACCAAAGACAGTCTCAAAAACACGGTTTGAAATCGCTGGTGTTTCTGACGTCACAAACTACCTTGTAACCAATCAGATCAACGTGTGATCGTCAACGAGTGGATCTCTGAGTGAGTGAGTGAGTGGAGGCGGGGCTCATTTGCATATTCATAGAACCGCCGTACTAAATGAGGCAAGGATGTCGAGTTACATTCAAGATATTTGAAAAAATTTTGTTTTCAAGGAAAAAAAAAACGTTTAAATATGTCATTTTGGTCAAAGATGAGTTTTAAGGGATAAGATTATTGACTAATGGGGGACTTTAATATCTTCAGTCATCTTGCGTTTTACAGTAAATGTCTTGATTTAACCCTCTGGTGCTCTTCGCGTGTCGGTCAAAATATATATTTTTTTTCATGAAATGAATGTACTAATTTTTAGTTTGATAATGTTTTTTATTTAATATTTAGTATTTGTAGGGGATTTTTTTTATACTAAATTATATTTACGCTGTATTTATAATCCATTCATTCACTTTTTGTGCATAGACCTGAAAATTTAATTTCCAACTTAAACTATGGTAAATCTTGAATGCTTTAGAGCAACAGACTGAAGTTTGATCTCTTTTCAAAGACGACACTTGGCAGATTATTGCTGAAGTGAAAAAAGTTTAAAAATTTAACTTGAAAATAGTATTTTTGTGCATTTTTCATAACAATACACGTAAAATTCTCTAACTTTTTTTAATTCTTTTATGAAATATATATTTTCAAAAACATGTTTTACTCTAAAACTTCAAAGAGTTAAAATCAAAGCCATAAATCTAAACAAGTTGTGTTGTGAATGTGAGGCTGATATCTCAGTAAATGAGCTTTCAGTGAGATGTTGTTCGGCTGCAGTACCGAACGCTTCCACTAGAGGAAACTCGTCTCTCATTCATTTCCAATGCGCTCATTTCTGACCGCGTTTAGGAAAGCACAAGTGGGAATATTGTTTTCATTCAACCTGTTCGAATCATGTCCATGATTTTTCTGTGTTCACACAGCAAGTGCCAAAACCTTTACCAAGTTTCAAACCATTCCGATGAAGTAAAAAAAGAAAAGAAAAAAAAAAGTAAAATCTTTAAAGCAGCAGAGAGTTTAGAATGTTTTGATATTTGTGCGGGAAAAAAACTCTTGTTGCAGATCATTTTGTGTCCGTTTTCATTATTGGGCGACTAATTTCTCTAACGCAGGTTCTCCTGTGTTTGTTTTTCAGGCGTTCCCGTCGTCTCTCTCAGCCGGTGAGGGTTTCAGTCCCGATCCGTATGAACTCCACAGTCTCCGTCACATCGACTCCAGGCTTCAGCTGCTACTTCCTGTTCATCACTTCCTGTCTGTGAGGAGCCGCTGTTCAGAACACACTCCGTCTCAGGTGCGGCCTGCTTTCACTGAGGTCCTCTTCACCTGTCACTCGCATTCAGTGTTGGGTGTAACTAATTACTATTAGATCTTTACAACGGAAGTGAATCAATCAAAACTAACTTTATCCGGACAATAACTTTATTCTAGATCTGTTGTAAAGCCTAAACAATCTCTGTTACTGTAATCTCCTATATTGTTAAAGCACTGTATAAATGAAGGAGACTTGACTAAGTAATTAGTTACTGTAATTTAATTACTTTTCCCTCGAAAAAGTAAAGTAAGGGATTACTCTTAATTTTTCTGTAATTTCTTTACAGTTCTGATGTAATTGAGCTAAATACTGTGTATAGACCAATCCAATCTCACGGCGATTCGTATGCATTTTATGAGAACATTTATGAGTATGCACTTTAACTAGAACAATTCTATATAATAAGACAATAATGGGTTTAACATCAAAATGTATTGTCTGATTAAAAAGTATTTTTTTTACGTAAATTTCTCCCTTTAAATTGCAGATCCATGTCTATCCTTGTATTATTCAGCTGGTTGAGGTTGATATGGGATTTAGAAAGTAATTAGTAATAAGTAATTAATTACTTTTTAGTAAAGAGTAATTAGTACAGTAACATAATTACACTGATGAAGATGTAATTAGTAATAAGTAATTAATTACTTTTTAGTAAAGAGTTAGTACAGTAACATAATTACACTGATGACAATGTAATTAGTATTAAGTAATTAATTACTTTTTAGTAAAGAGTTATTAGTACAGTAACATAATTACACTGATGACAATGTAATTTGTAATAAGTAATTAATTACTTTTTAGTAGAGTTATTAGTACAGTAACAATTACACTGATGAAAATGTAATTTGTAATAAGTAATTAATTACTTTTTAGTAAAGAGTAATTAGTATAGTAACATAATTACACTGATGAAAATGTAATTAGTAACTAGTAATTAATTACTTTTTTTAGAGTAACTTACCCAACACTGCTCTGCGGATCATGTATGGTGTTTGTGGAGCAGTTTAATCCAGTTACAAACAGCAGTTTGATCTGAATCATAATAAACCGATATTAAAATACACACATTAGTATTTGAGCATCTGGAATGAATCTGTGAATGAGCTCATGATGAGCGTCTGTAACAGTAGCTCATCTCTACACCAGGCCAAGGCTGAAGAAGTGTCGTAAATAATGAAATATTGAGCTTCGTTTCTGTGAGATTGGTCCCGGGAGCCGTCTGAAGCTCTTCCCGGTGACGCTGGTTCTGGCATTCACGGATTTCATGAGTTTTCATGAAGAGGCTTGAGTTTTCTGTTGCTCCAGTCGCTCGCGTTCAGAACGACTGAGAAACTCCAATTACCACCAAAACAACGATCAGATCCTCTGTTTCTGCTCCTCGATGAATATTCACTGCAAAACATGATGTTTCTGTCTTGCACAAGTACCTAAATATTCTTAAAGTCCCCCTGTAGTCTTTAATCACCAAAATGACATATTTAAACGTTTTTTTTCCATTTCATGCCTTAAAATATTTTGAATGTAACTCGCCACCCTCGCCTCATTTAGTATGCGCTGTTCTATGAATATGCAAATGAGCCCCGCCTCCACTCACTCACTCAGCTCAGAGATCCACTCGTTGACGATCACACGTTGATCTGGGGTGCGTTTCCCGAAAGCATCGTTAGCCAACTATGGTCACAAGTTCTGTCGTTATCTTCTTAGTTCGACGAGTCTGTGTTTCCCGAAACCATCGTTCCAATGAACATTCGCAAACAGCATCGCAAAGTTTAACGACAGATCTCGAGCCGTGGTTAGAAGCAGAGTTTAAAAATTATTACTCCACCACGTGTGTGACGTCATAAACCAACGTGGTTGAACGACCACTTTGCGACAGTATTGTTTCGGGAAACAGTCGTGACTAGATAGTTACTTTCTTCAGCGATGCATCGTACTATAGTAGTGAACAGCGAGTTACGGCGTTGTACGGGAAACACACCCCTGATTGGTTAGAAGGTAGTTTGTGACGTAAGAAACACCAGCGATTTCAAAGCGTGTTTTT
>JAPDVR010000013.1:760000-777974 GCA_026230005.1 Gila orcuttii
TGTGTGTGATCATCGTGATTCTGGACTCATAAAGAGAGTGTGTGTGATCATGATACTGGACTCATTAAGAGTGTGTGTCTGATCATCGTGATTCTGGACTCATTAAGAGTGTGTGTGTGATCATCGTGATTCTGGACTCATAAAGAGTGTGTGTGTGATCATCGTGATTCTGGACTCATTAAGAGTGTGTGTGATCATCGTGATTCTGGACTCATTAAGAGTGTGTGTGTGATCATCGTGATTCTGGACTCATAAAGAGTGTGTGTGTGATCATCGTGATTCTGGACTCATAAAGAGTGTGTGTGTGATCATCGTGATTCTGGACTCATTAAGAGTGTGTGTGTGATCATCGTGATTCTGGACTCATTAAGAGTGTGTGTGTGATCATGATTCTGGACTCATTAAGAGTGTGTGTGTGATCATCGTGATTCTGGACTCATAAAGAGTGTGTGTGTGATCATCGTGATTCTGGACTCATTAAGAGTGTGTGTGTGATCATCGTGATTCTGCACTCATTAAGAGTGTGTGTGTGATCATGATACTGGACTCATTAAGAGTGTGTGTGTGATCATCGTGATTCTGGACTCATAAAGAGTGTGTGTGTGATCATCGTGATTCTGGACTCATTAAGAGTGTGTGTGTGATCATCGTGATTCTGGACTCATTAAGAGTGTGTGTGTGATCATGATTCTGGACTCATTAAGAGTGTGTGTGTGATCATCGTGATTCTGGACTCATTAAGAGTGTGTGTGTGATCATCGTGATTCTGCACTCATTAAGAGTGTGTGTGTGATCATGATACTGGACTCATTAAGAGTGTGTGTGTGATCATCGTGATTCTGGACTCATTAAGAGTGTGTGTGTGATCATCGTGATTCTGGACTCATAAAGAGTGTGTGTGATCATCGTGATTCTGGACTCATAAAGAGTGTGTGTGTGATCATCGTGATTCTGGACTCATAAAGAGTGTGTGTGTGATCATCGTGATTCTGGACTCATAAAGAGAGTGTGTGTGATCATCGTGATTCTGGACTCATAAAGAGAGTGTGTGTGATCATGATACTGGACTCATTAAGAGTGTGTGTGTGATCATCGTGATTCTGGACTCATAAAGAGTGTGTGTGTGATCATCGGGATTCTGGACTCATTAAGAGTGTGTGTGTGATCATCGTGATTCTAGACTCATAAAGAGTGTGTGTGTGATCATCGTGATTCTGGACTCATTAAGAGTGTGTGTGTGATCATGATTCTGGACTCATTAAGAGTGTGTGTGTGATCATGATACTGGACTCATTAAGAGTGTGTGTGTGATCATGATTCTGGACTCATTAAGAGTGTGTGTGTGATCATCGTGATTCTGGACTCATTAAGAGTGTGTGTGTGATCATGATTCTGGACTCATTAAGAGTGTGTGTGTGATCATGATACTGGACTCATTAAGAGTGTGTGTGTGATCATGATTCTGGACTCATTAAGAGTGTGTGTGTGATCATCGTGATTCTGGACTCATTAAGAGTGTGTGTGTGATCATCGTGATTCTGGACTCATAAAGAGTGTGTGTGTGATCATCGTGATTCTGGACTCATAAAGAGTGTGTGTGTGATCATCGTGATTCTGGACTCATTAAGAGTGTGTGTGTGATCATGATTCTGGACTCATTAAGAGTGTGTGTGTGATCATGATACTGGACTCATTAAGAGTGTGTGTGTGATCATGATTCTGGACTCATTAAGAATGTGTGTGTGATCATCGTGATTCTGCACTCATTAAGAGTGTGTGTGTGATCATGATTCTGGACTCATTAAGAGTGTGTGTGTGATCATCGTGATTCTGGACTCATTAAGAGTGTGTGTGTGATCATCGTGATTCTGGACTCATAAAGAGTGTGTGTGTGATCATCGTGATTCTGGACTCATTAAGAGTGTGTGTGTGATCATGATACTGGACTCATTAAGAGTGTGTGTGTGATCATCGTGATTCTGGACTCATTAAGAGTGTGTGTGTGATCATCGTGATTCTGGACTCATAAAGAGTGTGTGTGTGATCATCGTGATTCTGGACTCATAAAGAGTGTGTGTGTGATCATCGTGATTCTGGACTCATTAAGAGTGTGTGTGTGATCATGATTCTGGACTCATTAAGAGTGTGTGTGTGATCATGATACTGGACTCATTAAGAGTGTGTGTGTGATCATGATTCTGGACTCATTAAGAGTGTGTGTGTGATCATCGTGATTCTGCACTCATTAAGAGTGTGTGTGTGATCATGATTCTGGACTCATTAAGAGTGTGTGTGTGATCATCGTGATTCTGGACTCATTAAGAGTGTGTGTGTGATCATCGTGATTCTGGACTCATAAAGAGTGTGTGTGTGATCATCGTGATTCTGGACTCATTAAGAGTGTGTGTGTGATCATGATACTGGACTCATTAAGAGTGTGTGTGTGATCATGATTCTGGACTCATTAAGAGTGTGTGTGTGATCATCGTGATTCTGCACTCATTAAGAGTGTGTGTGTGATCATGATTCTGGACTCATTAAGAGTGTGTGTGTGATCATCGTGATTCTGGACTCATTAAGAGTGTGTGTGTGATCATCGTGATTCTGGACTCATAAAGAGTGTGTGTGTGATCATCGTGATTCTGGACTCATAAAGAGTGTGTGTGTGATCATCGTGATTCTGGACTCATAAAGAGTGTGTGTGTGATCATCGTGATTCTGGACTCATTAAGAGTGTGTGTGTGATCATGATTCTGGACTCATTAAGAATGTGTGTGTGATCATGATACTGGACTCATTAAGAGTGTGTGTGTGATCATCGTGATTCTGCACTCATAAAGAGTGTGTGTGTGATCATGATTCTGGACTCATTAAGAATGTGTGTGTGATCATGATACTGGACTCATTAAGAGTGTGTGTGTGATCATCGTGATTCTGCACTCATAAAGAGTGTGTGTGTGATCATCGTGATTCTGGACTCATAAAGAGTGTGTGTGTGATCATCGTGATTCTGGACTCATTAAGAATGTGTGTGTGATCATCGTGATTCTGGACTCATAAAGAGTGTGTGTGTGATCATCGTGATTCTGGACTCATTAAGAGTGTGTGTGTGATCATCGTGATTCTGGACTCATAAAGAGAGTGTGTGTGATCATGATACTGGACTCATTAAGAGTGTGTGTGTGATCATCGTGATTCTGGACTCATTAAGAGTGTGTGTGTGATCATCGGGATTCTGGACTCATTAAGAGTGTGTGATCATCGTGATTCTGGACTCATAAAGAGTGTGTGTGATCATCGTGATTCTGGACTCATAAAGAGTGTGTGTGTGTGATCATCGTGATTCTGGACTCATAAAGAGTGTGTGTGTGATCATTGTGATTCTGGACTCATTAAGAGTGTGTGTGTGATCATCGTGATTCTGGACTCATTAAGAGTGTGTGTGTGATCATCGTGATTCTGGACTCATAAAGAGAGTGTGTGTGTGATCATCGTGATTCTGGACTCATTAAGAGTGTGTGTGTGATCATCGTGATTCTGGACTCATTAAGAGTGTGTGTGTGATCATCGTGATTCTGGACTCATTAAGAGTGTGTGTGTGATCATCGTGATTCTGGACTCATGAAGAGTGTGTGTGTGATCATCGTGATTCTGGACTCATAAAGAGTGTGTGTGTGATCATGATTCTGGACTCATAAAGAGTGTGTGTGTGATCATCGTGATTCTGGACTCATAAGAGTGTGTGTGTGATCATCTTGATTCTGGACTCATTAAGAGTGTGTGTGTGATCATCGTGATTCTGGACTCATTAAGAGTGTGTGTGTGATCATCGTGATTCTGGACTCATTAAGAGTGTGTGTGTGATCATGATACTGGACTCATTAAGAGTGTGTGTGTGATCATCGTGATTCTGGACTCATTAAGAGTGTGTGTGTGATCATCGTGATTCTGGACTCATTAAGAGTGTGTGTGTGATCATCGTGATTCTGGACTCATAAAGAGTGTGTGTGTGATCATCGTGATTCTGGACTCATAAAGAGTGTGTGTGTGATCATCGTGATTCTGGACTCATTAAGAGTGTGTGTGTGATCATCGTGATTCTGGACTCATTAAGAGTGTGTGATCATCGTGATTCTGGACTCATAAAGAGTGTGTGTGTGATCATCGTGATTCTGGACTCATTAAGTGTGTGTGTGTGATCATCGTGATTCTGGACTCATAAAGAGTGTGTGTGTGATCATCGTGATTCTGGACTCATAAAGAGTGTGTGTGTGATCATCGTGATTCTGACTCATTAAGAGTGTGTGTGTGATCATCGTGATTCTGGACTCATTAAGAGTGTGTGTGTGATCATCGTGATTCTGGACTCATAAAGAGTGTGTGTGTGATCATGATACTGGACTCATTAAGAGTGTGTGTGTGATCATCGTGATTCTGGACTCATAAAGAGTGTGTGTGTGATCATGATACTGGACTCATTAAGAGTGTGTGTGTGATCATCGTGATTCTGCACTCATTAAGAGTGTGTGTGTGATCATGATTCTGGACTCATTAAGAGTGTGTGTGTGATCATGATACTGGACTCATTAAGAGTGTGTGTGTGATCATCGTGATTCTGCACTCATAAAGAGTGTGTGTGTGATCATGATTCTGGACTCATTAAGAGTGTGTGTGTGATCATCGTGATTCTGCACTCATTAAGAGTGTGTGTGTGATCATGATTCTGGACTCATTAAGAGTGTGTGTGTGATCATCGTGATTCTGCACTCATTAAGAGTGTGTGTGTGATCATGATTCTGGACTCATTAAGAGTGTGTGTGTGATCATCGTGATTCTGGACTCATTAAGAGTGTGTGTGTGATCATCGTGATTCTGGACTCATAAAGAGTGTGTGTGTGATCATCGTGATTCTGGACTCATAAAGAGTGTGTGTGTGATCATCGTGATTCTGGACTCATTAAGAGTGTGTGTGTGATCATCGTGATTCTGCACTCATTAAGAGTGTGTGTGTGATCATGATTCTGGACTCATTAAGAATGTGTGTGTTGATCATGATACTGGACTCATTAAGAGTGTGTGTGTGATCATCGTGATTCTGCACTCATAAAGAGTGTGTGTGTGATCATCGTGATTCTGGACTCATAAAGAGTGTGTGTGTGATCATCGTGATTCTGGACTCATTAAGAATGTGTGTGTGATCATCGTGATTCTGGACTCATAAAGAGTGTGTGTGTGATCATCGTGATTCTGGACTCATTAAGAGTGTGTGTGTGATCATCGTGATTCTGGACTCATAAAGAGTGTGTGTGATCATCGTGATTCTGGACTCATTAAGAGTGTGTGTGTGATCATCGTGATTCTGGACTCATAAAGAGTGTGTGTGATCATCGTGATTCTGGACTCATTAAGAGTGTGTGTGTGTGATCATCGTGATTCTGGACTCATAAAGAGTGTGTGTGTGATCATCGTGATTCTGGACTCATTAAGAGTGTGTGTGTGATCATCGTGATTCTGGACTCATTAAGAGTGTGTGTGTGATCATCGTGATTCTGGACTCATAAAGAGTGTGTGTGATCATCGTGATTCTGGACTCATTAAGAGTGTGTGTGTGATCATCGTGATTCTGGACTCATAAAGAGTGTGTGTGTGATCATCGTGATTCTGGACTCATTAAGAGTGTGTGTGATCATCGTGATTCTGGACTCATTAAGTGTGTGTGTGTGATCATCGTGATTCTGGACTCATAAAGAGTGTGTGTGTGATCATCGTGATTCTGGACTCATTAAGAGTGTGTGTGTGATCATCGTGATTCTGGACTCATTAAGAGTGTGTGTGTGATCATCGTGATTCTGGACTCATAAAGAGTGTGTGTGATCATCGTGATTCTGGACTCATTAAGAGTGTGTGTGTGATCATCGTGATTCTGGACTCATTAAGAGAGTGTGTGTGATCATCGTGATTCTGGACTCATAAAGAGTGTGTGTGTGATCATCGTGATTCTGGACTCATAAAGAGTGTGTGTGTGATCATCGTGATTCTGGACTCATTAAGAGTGTGTGTGTGATCATCGTGATTCTGGACTCATAAAGAGTGTGTGTGTGATCATTGTGATTCTGGACTCATTAAGAGTGTGTGTGTGATCATCGTGATTCTGGACTCATTAAGAGTGTGTGTGTGATCATCGTGATTCTGGACTCATAAAGAGAGTGTGTGTGTGATCATCGTGATTCTGGACTCATTAAGAGTGTGTGTGTGATCATCGTGATTCTGGACTCATTAAGAGTGTGTGTGTGATCATCGTGATTCTGGACTCATTAAGAGTGTGTGTGTGATCATCGTGATTCTGGACTCATTAAGAGTGTGTGTGTGATCATCGTGATTCTGGACTCATAAAGAGTGTGTGTGTGATCATCGTGATTCTGGACTCATAAAGAGTGTGTGTGTGATCATGTGATTCTGGACTCATAAAGAGTGTGTGTGTGATCATCGTGATTCTGGACTCATAAAGAGTGTGTGTGTGATCATCGTGATTCTGGACTCATTAAGAGTGTGTGTGTGATCATCGTGATTCTGGACTCATTAAGAGTGTGTGTGTGATCATCGTGATTCTGGACTCATTAAGAGTGTGTGTGTGATCATGATACTGGACTCATTAAGAGTGTGTGTGTGATCATCGTGATTCTGGACTCATTAAGAGTGTGTGTGTGATCATCGTGATTCTGGACTCATTAAGAGTGTGTGTGTGATCATCGTGATTCTGGACTCATTAAGAGTGTGTGATCATCGTGATTCTGGACTCATAAAGAGTGTGTGTGTGATCATCGTGATTCTGGACTCATTAAGAGTGTGTGTGTGATCATCGTGATTCTGGACTCATAAAGAGTGTGTGTGTGATCATCGTGATTCTGGACTCATAAAGAGTGTGTGTGTGATCATCGTGATTCTGGACTCATTAAGAGTGTGTGATCATCGTGATTCTGGACTCATAAAGAGTGTGTGTGTGATCATCGTGATTCTGGACTCATTAAGAGTGTGTGTGTGATCATCGTGATTCTGGACTCATAAAGAGTGTGTGTGTGATCATCGTGATTCTGGACTCATAAAGAGTGTGTGTGTGATCATCGTGATTCTGGACTCATTAAGAGTGTGTGTGTGATCATCGTGATTCTGGACTCATTAAGAGTGTGTGTGTGATCATCGTGATTCTGGACTCATAAAGAGTGTGTGTGTGATCATGATACTGGACTCATTAAGAGTGTGTGTGTGATCATCGTGATTCTGGACTCATTAAGAGTGTGTGTGTGATCATCGTGATTCTGGACTCATAAAGAGTGTGTGTGTGATCATCGTGATTCTGGACTCATTAAGAGTGTGTGTGTGATCATCGTGATTCTGGACTCATAAAGAGTGTGTGTGTGATCATCGTGATTCTGGACTCATAAAGAGTGTGTGTGTGATCATCGTGATTCTGGACTCATTAAGAGTGTGTGTGTGATCATCGTGATTCTGGACTCATTAAGAGTGTGTGTGTGATCATCGTGATTCTGGACTCATAAAGAGTGTGTGTGTGATCATGATACTGGACTCATTAAGAGTGTGTGTGTGATCATCGTGATTCTGGACTCATAAAGAGTGTGTGTGTGATCATGATACTGGACTCATTAAGAGTGTGTGTGTGATCATCGTGATTCTGCACTCATTAAGAGTGTGTGTGTGATCATGATTCTGGACTCATTAAGAGTGTGTGTGTGATCATGATACTGGACTCATTAAGAGTGTGTGTGTGATCATCGTGATTCTGCACTCATAAAGAGTGTGTGTGTGATCATGATTCTGGACTCATTAAGAGTGTGTGTGTGATCATCGTGATTCTGCACTCATTAAGAGTGTGTGTGTGATCATCGTGATTCTGGACTCATAAGAGTGTGTGTGTGATCATCGTGATTCTGCACTCATTAAGAGTGTGTGTGTGATCATTGATTCTGGACTCATTAAGAATGTGTGTGTGATCATGATACTGGACTCATTAAGAGTGTGTGTGTGATCATCGTGATTCTGCACTCATAAAGAGTGTGTGTGTGATCATGATTCTGGACTCATTAAGAGTGTGTGTGTGATCATCGTGATTCTGGACTCATTAAGAGTGTGTGTGTGATCATCGTGATTCTGGACTCATAAAGAGTGTGTGTGTGATCATCGTGATTCTGGACTCATAAAGAGTGTGTGTGTGATCATCGTGATTCTGGACTCATTAAGAGTGTGTGTGTGATCATCGTGATTCTGCACTCATTAAGAGTGTGTGTGTGATCATGATTCTGGACTCATTTAGAATGTGTGTGTGATCATGATACTGGACTCATTAAGAGTGTGTGTGTGATCATCGTGATTCTGCACTCATAAAGAGTGTGTGTGTGATCATCGTGATTCTGGACTCATAAAGAGTGTGTGTGTGATCATCGTGATTCTGGACTCATTAAGAGTGTGTGTGTGATCATCGTGATTCTGGACTCATTAAGAATGTGTGTGTGATCATCGTGATTCTGGACTCATAAAGAGTGTGTGTGTGATCATCGTGATTCTGGACTCATTAAGAGTGTGTGTGTGATCATCGTGATTCTGGACTCATAAAGAGAGTGTGTGTGATCATGATACTGGACTCATTAAGAGTGTGTGTGTGATCATCGTGATTCTGGACTCATTAAGAGTGTGTGTGATCATCGTGATTCTGGACTCATAAAGAGAGTGTGTGTGATCATGATACTGGACTCATTAAGAAGTGTGTGTGTGATCATCGTGATTCTGGACTCATAAAGAGTGTGTGTGTGATCATCGTGATTCTGGACTCATTAAGAGTGTGTGTGTGATCATCGTGATTCTGGACTCATAAAGAGAGTGTGTGTGATCATGATACTGGACTCATTAAGAATGTGTGTGTGATCATCGTGATTCTGGACTCATAAAGAGTGTGTGTGATCATCGTGATTCTGGACTCATTAAGAGTGTGTGTGTGATCATCGTGATTCTGGACTCATAAAGAGTGTGTGTGTGATCATCGTGATTCTGGACTCATTAAGAGTGTGTGTGTGTGATCATCGTGATTCTGGACTCATAAAGAGTGTGTGTGTGATCATCGTGATTCTGGACTCATAAAGAGTGTGTGTGATCATCGTGATTCTGGACTCATTAAGAGTGTGTGTGTGATCATCGTGATTCTGGACTCATAAAGAGTGTGTGTGTGATCATCGTGATTCTGGACTCATTAAGAGTGTGTGTGTGATCATCGTGATTCTGGACTCATAAAGAGTGTGTGTGTGATCATCGTGATTCTGGACTCATAAAGAGTGTGTGTGTGATCATCGTGATTCTGGACTCATTAAGAGTGTGTGTGTGATCATCGTGATTCTGGACTCATAAAGAGTGTGTGTGATCATCGTGATTCTGGACTCATTAAGAGTGTGTGTGTGATCATCGTGATTCTGGACTCATAAAGAGTGTGTGTGTGATCATCGTGATTCTGGACTCATAAAGAGTGTGTGTGTGATCATCGTGATTCTGGACTCATAAAGAGTGTGTGTGTGATCATGATTCTGGATTCATAAAGAGTGTGTGTGTGATCATCGTGATTCTGGACTCATAAAGAGTGTGTGTGATCATCGTGATTCTGGACTCATTAAGAGTGTGTGTGATCATCGTGATTCTGGACTCATTAAGAGTGTGTGTGTGATCATCGTGATTCTGGACTCATAAAGAGTGTGTGTGATCATCGTGATTCTGGACTCATTAAGAGTGTGTGTGTGATCATCGTGATTCTGGACTCATTAAGAGTGTGTGTGTGATCATCGTGATTCTGGACTCATTAAGAGTGTGTGTGTGATCATCGTGATTCTGGACTCATAAAGAGTGTGTGTGTGATCATCGTGATTCTGGACTCATAAAGAGTGTGTGTGTGATCATCGTGATTCTGGACTCATAAAGAGTGTGTGTGTGATCATCGTGATTCTGGACTCATTAAGAGTGTGTGTGTGATCATCGTGATTCTGGACTCATTAAGAGTGTGTGTGTGATCATCGTGATTCTGGACTCATAAAGAGTGTGTGTGTGATCATCGTGATTCTGGACTCATAAAGAGTGTGTGTGTGATCATCGTGATTCTGGACTCATAAAGAGTGTGTGTGATCATCGTGATTCTGGACTCATTAAGAGTGTGTGTGTGATCATCGTGATTCTGGACTCATAAAGAGTGTGTGTGTGATCATCGTGATTCTGGACTCATTAAGAGTGTGTGTGTGATCATCGTGATTCTGGACTCATTAAGAGTGTGTGTGTGATCATCGTGATTCTGGACTCATAAAGAGTGTGTGTGTGATCATCGTGATTCTGGACTCATAAAGAGTGTGTGTGTGATCATCGTGATTCTGGACTCATAAAGAGTGTGTGTGATCATCGTGATTCTGGACTCATTAAGAGTGTGTGTGTGATCATCGTGATTCTGGACTCATAAAGAGTGTGTGTGATCATCGTGATTCTGGACTCATTAAGAGTGTGTGTGTGATCATCGTGATTCTGGACTCATTAAGAGTGTGTGTGTGATCATCGTGATTCTGGACTCATAAAGAGTGTGTGTGTGATCATCGTGATTCTGGACTCATTAAGAGTGTGTGTGTGATCATCGTGATTCTGGACTCATAAAGAGTGTGTGTGATCATCGTGATTCTGGACTCATTAAGAGTGTGTGTGTGATCATCGTGATTCTGGACTCATTAAGAGTGTGTGTGTGATCATCGTGATTCTGGACTCATTAAGAGTGTGTGTGTGATCATCGTGATTCTGGACTCATTAAGAGTGTGTGTGTGATCATCGTGATTCTGGACTCATTAAGAGTGTGTGTGTGATCATGATTCTGGACTCATTAAGAGTGTGTGTGTGATCATCGTGATTCTGGACTCATTAAGAGTGTGTGTGTGATCATCGTGATTCTGGACTCATAAAGAGTGTGTGTGATCATCGTGATTCTGGACTCATTAAGAGTGTGTGTGTGATCATCGTGATTCTGGACTCATTAAGAGTGTGTGTGTGATCATCGTGATTCTGGACTCATAAAGAGTGTGTGTGTGATCATGATTCTGGACTCATTAAGAGTGTGTGTGTGATCATCGTGATTCTGGACTCATTAAGAGTGTGTGTGTGATCATCGTGATTCTGGACTCATAAAGAGTGTGTGTGTGATCATGATTCTGGACTCATAAAGAGTGTGTGTGTGATCATCGTGATTCTGGACTCATTAAGAGTGTGTGTGTGATCATCGTGATTCTGGACTCATAAAGAGTGTGTGTGTGATCATCGTGATTCTGGACTCATAAAGAGTGTGTGTGTGATCATCGTGATTCTGGACTCATTAAGAGTGTGTGTGTGATCATCGTGATTCTGGACTCATTAAGAGTGTGTGTGTGATCATCGTGATTCTGGACTCATAAGAGTGTGTGTGTGATCATGATTCTGGACTCATAAAGAGTGTGTGTGTGATCATCGTGATTCTGGACTCATTAAGAGTGTGTGTGTGATCATCGTGATTCTGGACTCATAAAGAGTGTGTGTGTGTGATCATCGTGATTCTGGACTCATAAAGAGTGTGTGTGATCATCGTGATTCTGGACTCATTAAGAGTGTGTGTGTGATCATCGTGATTCTGGACTCATAAAGAGTGTGTGTGTGATCATCGTGATTCTGGACTCATTAAGAGTGTGTGTGTGATCATCGTGATTCTGGACTCATTAAGAGTGTGTGTGTGATCATCGTGATTCTGGACTCATAAAGAGTGTGTGTGTGATCATCGTGATTCTGGACTCATAAAGAGTGTGTGTGTGTGATCATCGTGATTCTGGACTCATAAAGAGTGTGTGTGTGATCATCGTGATTCTGGACTCATTAAGAGTGTGTGTGTGATCATCGTGATTCTGGACTCATAAAGAGTGTGTGTGTGATCATCGTGATTCTGGACTCATAAAGAGTGTGTGTGTGATCATGATTCTGGACTCATGAAGAGTGTGTGTGTGATCATCGTGATTCTGGACTCATTAAGAGTGTGTGTGTGATCATGATTCTGGACTCATTAAGAGTGTGTGTGTGATCATCGTGATTCTGGACTCATAAAGAGTGTGTGTGTGATCATCGTGATTCTGGACTCATAAAGAGTGTGTGTGTGATCATCGTGATTCTGGACTCATTAAGAGTGTGTGTGTGATCATCGTGATTCTGGACTCATTAAGAGTGTGTGTGTGATCATCGTGATTCTGGACTCATAAAGAGAGTGTGTGTGATCATCGTGATTCTGGACTCATTAAGAGTGTGTGTGTGATCATCGTGATTCTGGACTCATTAAGAGTGTGTGTGTGATCATCGTGATTCTGGACTCATAAAGAGTGTGTGTGTGATCATCGTGATTCTGGACTCATTAAGAGTGTGTGTGTGATCATCGTGATTCTGGACTCATTAAGAGTGTGTGTGTGATCATGATTCTGGACTCATTAAGAGTGTGTGTGTGATCATCGTGATTCTGGACTCATTAAGAGTGTGTGTGTGATCATCGTGATTCTGGACTCATAAAGAGAGTGTGTGTGATCATCGTGATTCTGGACTCATAAAGAGTGTGTGTGTGATCATCGTGATTCTGGACTCATTAAGAGTGTGTGGTGTGATCATCGTGATTCTGGACTCATTAAGAGTGTGTGTGTGATCATCATGATTCTGGACTCATAAAGAGAGTGTGTGTGATCATCGTGATTCTGGACTCATTAAGAGTGTGTGTGTGATCATCGTGATTCTGGACTCATTAAGAGTGTGTGTGTGATCATCGTGATTCTGGACTCATAAAGAGTGTGTGTGTGATCATCGTGATTCTGGACTCATTAAGAGTGTGTGTGTGATCATCGTGATTCTGGACTCATTAAGAGTGTGTGTGTGATCATCGTGATTCTGGACTCATAAAGAGTGTGTGTGTGATCATCGTGATTCTGGACTCATAAAGAGTGTGTGTGTGATCATCGTGATTCTGGACTCATAAAGAGTGTGTGTGTGATCATCGTGATTCTGGACTCATTAAGAGTGTGTGTGTGATCATCGTGATTCTGGACTCATAAAGAGTGTGTGTGTGATCATCGTGATTCTGGACTCATAAAGAGTGTGTGTGTGATCATCGTGATTCTGGACTCATTAAGAGTGTGTGTGTGATCATCGTGATTCTGGACTCATAAAGAGTGTGTGTGTGATCATCGTGATTCTGGACTCATAAAGAGTGTGTGTGTGATCATCGTGATTCTGGACTCATTAAGAGTGTGTGTGTGATCATCGTGATTCTGGACTCATAAAGAGTGTGTGTGTGATCATCGTGATTCTGGACTCATTAAGAGTGTGTGTGTGATCATCGTGATTCTGGACTCATAAAGAGTGTGTGTGTGATCATCGTGATTCTGGACTCATTAAGAGTGTGTGTGTGATCATCGTGATTCTGGACTCATAAGAGTGTGTGTGTGATCATGATTCTGGACTCATTAAGAGTGTGTGTGTGATCATCGTGATTCTGGACTCATTAAGAGTGTGTGTGTGATCATCGTGATTCTGGACTCATAAAGAGAGTGTGTGTGATCATCGTGATTCTGGACTCATTAAGAGTGTGTGTGTGATCATCGTGATTCTGGACTCATAAAGAGTGTGTGTGTGATCATCGTGATTCTGGACTCATTAAGAGTGTGTGTGTGATCATCGTGATTCTGGACTCATTAAGAGTGTGTGTGTGATCATGATTCTGGACTCATTAAGAGTGTGTGTGTGATCATCGTGATTCTGGACTCATTAAGAGTGTGTGTGTGATCATCGTGATTCTGGACTCATAAAGAGAGTGTGTGTGATCATCGTGATTCTGGACTCATAAGAGTGTGTGTGTGATCATCGTGATTCTGGACTCATAAAGAGTGTGTGTGTGATCATCGTGATTCTGGACTCATTAAGAGTGTGTGTGTGATCATCGTGATTCTGGACTCATTAAGAGTGTGTGTGTGATCATCGTGATTCTGGACTCATAAAGAGTGTGTGTGATCATCGTGATTCTGGACTCATTAAGAGTGTGTGTGTGATCATCGTGATTCTGGACTCATTAAGAGTGTGTGTGTGATCATCGTGATTCTGGACTCATAAAGAGTGTGTGTGTGATCATCGTGATTCTGGACTCATTAAGAGTGTGTGTGTGATCATCGTGATTCTGGACTCATAAAGAGTGTGTGTGTGATCATCGTGATTCTGGACTCATAAAGAGTGTGTGTGTGATCATCGTGATTCTGGACTCATTAAGAGTGTGTGTGTGATCATCGTGATTCTGGACTCATAAAGAGTGTGTGTGTGATCATCGTGATTCTGGACTCATTAAGAGTGTGTGTGTGATCATCGTGATTCTGGACTCATAAAGAGTGTGTGTGTGATCATCGTGATTCTGGACTCATTAAGAGTGTGTGTGTGATCATCGTGATTCTGGACTCATTAAGAGTGTGTGTGTGATCATCGTGATTCTGGACTCATAAAGAGTGTGTGTGATCATCGTGATTCTGGACTCATTAAGAGTGTGTGTGTGATCATCGTGATTCTGGACTCATTAAGAGTGTGTGTGTGATCATCGTGATTCTGGACTCATAAAGAGTGTGTGTGATCATCGTGATTCTGGACTCATAAAGAGTGTGTGTGTGATCATCGTGATTCTGGACTCATAAAGAGTGTGTGTGTGATCATCGTGATTCTGGACTCATTAAGAGTGTGTGTGTGATCATCGTGATTCTGCACTCATTAAGAGTGTGTGTGTGATCATGATTCTGGACTCATTAAGAATGTGTGTGTGATCATGATACTGGACTCATTAAGAGTGTGTGTGTGATCATCGTGATTCTGCACTCATAAAGAGTGTGTGTGTGATCATCGTGATTCTGGACTCATAAAGAGTGTGTGTGTGATCATCGTGATTCTGGACTCATTAAGAATGTGTGTGTGATCATCGTGATTCTGGACTCATAAAGAGTGTGTGTGTGATCATCGTGATTCTGGACTCATTAAGAGTGTGTGTGTGATCATCGTGATTCTGGACTCATAAAGAGTGTGTGTGATCATCGTGATTCTGGACTCATTAAGAGTGTGTGTGTGATCATCGTGATTCTGGACTCATAAAGAGTGTGTGTGATCATCGTGATTCTGGACTCATTAAGAGTGTGTGTGTGTGATCATCGTGATTCTGGACTCATAAAGAGTGTGTGTGTGATCATCGTGATTCTGGACTCATTAAGAGTGTGTGTGTGATCATCGTGATTCTGGACTCATTAAGAGTGTGTGTGTGATCATCGTGATTCTGGACTCATAAAGAGTGTGTGTGATCATCGTGATTCTGGACTCATTAAGAGTGTGTGTGTGATCATCGTGATTCTGGACTCATAAAGAGTGTGTGTGTGATCATCGTGATTCTGGACTCATTAAGAGTGTGTGTGTGATCATCGTGATTCTGGACTCATAAAGAGTGTGTGTGTGATCATCGTGATTCTGGACTCATAAAGAGTGTGTGTGTGATCATCGTGATTCTGGACTCATTAAGAGTGTGTGTGTGATCATCGTGATTCTGGACTCATAAAGAGTGTGTGTGATCATCGTGATTCTGGACTCATAAAGAGTGTGTGTGTGATCATTGTGATTCTGGACTCATTAAGAGTGTGTGTGTGATCATCGTGATTCTGGACTCATTAAGAGTGTGTGTGTGATCATCGTGATTCTGGACTCATAAAGAGAGTGTGTGTGTGATCATCGTGATTCTGGACTCATTAAGAGTGTGTGTGTGATCATCGTGATTCTGGACTCATTAAGAGTGTGTGTGTGATCATCGTGATTCTGGACTCATTAAGAGTGTGTGTGTGATCATCGTGATTCTGGACTCATTAAGAGTGTGTGTGTGATCATCGTGATTCTGGACTCATAAAGAGTGTGTGTGTGATCATCGTGATTCTGGACTCATAAAGAGTGTGTGTGTGATCATGATTCTGGACTCATAAAGAGTGTGTGTGTGATCATCGTGATTCTGGACTCATAAAGAGTGTGTGTGTGATCATCTTGATTCTGGACTCATTAAGAGTGTGTGTGTGATCATGATTCTGGACTCATTAAGAGTGTGTGTGTGATCATCGTGATTCTGGACTCATTAAGAGTGTGTGTGTGATCATCGTGATTCTGGACTCATTAAGAGTGTGTGTGTGATCATGATACTGGACTCATTAAGAGTGTGTGTGTGATCATCGTGATTCTGGACTCATTAAGAGTGTGTGTGTGATCATCGTGATTCTGGACTCATTAAGAGTGTGTGTGTGATCATCGTGATTCTGGACTCATTAAGAGTGTGTGATCATCGTGATTCTGGACTCATAAAGAGTGTGTGTGTGATCATCGTGATTCTGGACTCATTAAGAGTGTGTGTGTGATCATCGTGATTCTGGACTCATAAAGAGTGTGTGTGTGATCATCGTGATTCTGGACTCATAAAGAGTGTGTGTGTGATCATCGTGATTCTGGACTCATTAAGAGTGTGTGATCATCGTGATTCTGGACTCATAAAGAGTGTGTGTGTGATCATCGTGATTCTGGACTCATTAAGAGTGTGTGTGTGATCATCGTGATTCTGGACTCATAAAGAGTGTGTGTGTGATCATCGTGATTCTGGACTCATAAAGAGTGTGTGTGTGATCATCGTGATTCTGGACTCATTAAGAGTGTGTGTGTGATCATCGTGATTCTGGACTCATTAAGAGTGTGTGTGTGATCATCGTGATTCTGGACTCATAAGAGTGTGTGTGTGATCATGATACTGGACTCATTAAGAGTGTGTGTGTGATCATCGTGATTCTGGACTCATTAAGAGTGTGTGTGTGATCATCGTGATTCTGGACTCATTAAGAGTGTGTGATCATCGTGATTCTGGACTCATAAAGAGTGTGTGTGTGATCATCGTGATTCTGGACTCATTAAGAGTGTGTGTGTGATCATCGTGATTCTGGACTCATAAAGAGTGTGTGTGTGATCATCGTGATTCTGGACTCATAAAGAGTGTGTGTGTGATCATCGTGATTCTGGACTCATTAAGAGTGTGTGTGTGATCATCGTGATTCTGGACTCATTAAAGAGTGTGTGTGTGATCATCGTGATTCTGGACTCATAAAGAGTGTGTGTGTGATCATGATACTGGACTCATTAAGAGTGTGTGTGTGATCATCGTGATTCTGGACTCATAAAGAGTGTGTGTGTGATCATGATACTGGACTCATTAAGAGTGTGTGTGATCATCGTGATTCTGCACTCATTAAGAGTGTGTGTGTGATCATGATTCTGGACTCATTAAGAGTGTGTGTGTGATCATGATACTGGACTCATTAAGAGTGTGTGTGTGATCATCGTGATTCTGCACTCATAAAGAGTGTGTGTGTGATCATGATTCTGGACTCATTAAGAGTGTGTGTGTGATCATCGTGATTCTGCACTCATTAAGAGTGTGTGTGTGATCATGATTCTGGACTCATTAAGAGTGTGTGTGTGATCATCGTGATTCTGCACTCATTAAGAGTGTGTGTGTGATCATGATTCTGGACTCATTAAGAATGTGTGTGTGATCATGATACTGGACTCATTAAGAGTGTGTGTGTGATCATCGTGATTCTGCACTCATAAAGAGTGTGTGTGTGATCATGATTCTGGACTCATTAAGAGTGTGTGTGTGATCATCGTGATTCTGGACTCATTAAGAGTGTGTGTGTGATCATCGTGATTCTGGACTCATAAAGAGTGTGTGTGTGATCATCGTGATTCTGGACTCATAAAGAGTGTGTGTGTGATCATCGTGATTCTGGACTCATTAAGAGTGTGTGTGTGATCATCGTGATTCTGCACTCATTAAGAGTGTGTGTGT
>JAPDVR010000013.1:778074-800574 GCA_026230005.1 Gila orcuttii
GTGTGTGATCATCGTGAATTCGCACTCATTAAGAGTGTGTGTGTGATCATGAATGTCTGGACTCATTAAGAGTGATGTGTGTGATCATCGTGATCTTGGACTCCATCAAGAGTGTGTGTGTGATCATCGTGATTCTGCACTCATAAAGAGTGTGTGTGTGATCATCGTGATTCTGACTCATTAAGAGTGTGTGTGTGATCATCGGATTCTGGACTCATTAAGAAGTGTGTGTCGTGATCAATGGGAATTCTGGACTCATTAAAGAGTGTGTGTGTGATCATCGTGATTCTGGACTCATAAAGAGTGTGGTTGTGATCATCGTGATTCCTGGACTCATAAGAGTGTGTGTGTGATCATCGTGATTCTGGACTCATTAAGAGTGTGTGTGTGATCATCGTGATTCTGGACTCATTAAGATGTGTGTGTGATCATGTGATTCTGGACTCATTAAGAGTGTGTGTGTGATCATCGTGATTCTGGACTCATAAAGAGTGTGTGATCGTGATCTGGACTCTAAGAGTGTGTGATCTCGTGATCTGCAGTAAGAGTGTGTGTGTGGATCATCGTGATTCTGGACTCATTAAGAGAGTGTGTGTGATCATCGTGATTCTGGACTCATTAAGAGTGTGTGTGATCATCGTGATTCTGGACTCATAAAGAGTGTGTGTGTGATCATCGTGATTCTGGACTCATAAAGAGTGTGTGTGATCATCGTGATTCTGGACTCATAAAGAGTGTGTGTGTGATCATCGTGATTCTGGACTCATTCAAGAGTGTGTGTGAGATCATCGTGATTCTGGACTCATTAAAGGTGTGTGTGATCATCGTGATTCTGGACTCATAAAGAGTGTGTGTGTGATCATCGTGATTCTGGACTCATTAAGAGTGTGTGTGATTCATCGTGATTCTGGACTCATAAGGAGTGTGTGTGATCATCGTGATTCTGGACTCATTAAGAGTGTGTGTGATCATCGTGGATTCTGGACTCATAAAGAGAGTGTGTGATCATCGTGATTCGGGACTCATTAAGAGTGTGTGTGTGATCATCGTGATTCTGGACTCATAAAGAGTGTGTGTGTGATCATCGAGATTCTGGACTCATAAGAGAGTGGTGTGTGATCATCGTGATTCTGGACTCATAAAGAGTGTGTGTGTGATCATCGTGATTCTGGACTCATAAAGAGTGTGTGTGTGATCATCGTGATTCTGGACTCATAAAGAGTGTGTGTGTGATCATCGTGATTCTGGACTCATTAAGAGTGTGTGTGTGATCATCGTGATTCTGGACTCATAAGAATGTGTGTGTGATCATCGTGATTCTGGACTCATAAAGAGTGTGTGTGTGATCATCGTGATTCTGGACTCATAAAGAGTGTGTGTGTGATCATCGTGATTCTGGACTCATAAGAGAGTGTGTGTGATCATCGTGATCTGGACTCATTAAGAGTGTGTGTGTGATCATCGTGATTCTGGACTCATTAAGAGTGTGTGTGTGATCATCGTGATTCTGGACTCATAAGAGTGTGTGTGTGATCATCGTGATTCTGGACTCATTAAGAGTGTGTGTGTGATCATCGTGATTCTGGACTCATAAAGAGTGTGTGTGTGATCATCGATACTGGACTCATTAAGAGTGTGTGTGTGATCATCGTGATTCTGGACCTCATTAAGAGTGTGTGTGTGATCATCGTGATTCTGGACTCATTAAAGAGTGTGTGTGTGATCATCGTGATTCTGGACTCATAAAGAGTGTGTGTGTGATCACGTGATTCTGGACTCATTAAGAGTGTGTGTGTGATCATCGTGATTCTGGACTCATTAAGAGTGTGTGTGTGATCATCGTGATTTGACTCATAAGAGTGTGTGTGATCATCGTGATTCTGGACTCATTAAGAGTGTGTGTGATCATCGTGATTCTGGACCTCATAAAGAGTGTGTGTGATCATCGTGATTCTGGACTCATAAAGAGTGTGTGTGTGATCATCGTGATTCTGGACTCATAAGAGAGTGTGTGTGATCATCGTGATTCTGGACTCATAAGAGTGTGTGTGATCATCGTGATTCTGGACTCATTAAGAGAGTGTGTGTGATCATCGTGATTCTGGACTCATAAGAGTGTGTGTGTGATCATCGTGATTCTGGACTCATTAAGAGTGTGTGTGTGATCATCGTGATTCTGGACTCATAAAGAGTGTGTGTGATCATCGTGCTTCTGGACTCATTAAGAGTGTGTGTGATCCATCGTGATTCTGGACTCATAAAGAGTGTGTGTGTGATCATCGTGATTCTGGACTCATAAAGAGTGTGTGTGATCATCGTGATTCTGGACTCATTAAGAGTGTGTCGTGTTGATCATCGTGAATCTGGACTCATAAGAGTGTGTCGTGTGATCATCGTGATTCTGGACTCATTAAGAGTGTGTGTGTGATCAATCGTGATTCTGGACTCATTAAGAGTGTGTGTGTGATCATCGTGATTCTGGACTCATAAAGAGTGTGTGTGATCATCGTGATTCTGGACTCATTAAGAGTGTGTGTGATCATCGTGATCTTGGACTCATTAAGAGTGTGTGTGATCATCGTGATTCTGGACTCATAAAGAGTGTGGTGTGATCATCGTGATTCTGGACTCATAAAGAGTGTGTGTGTGATCATCGTGATTCTGGACTCATTAAGAGTGTGTGTGTGATCATCGTGATTCTGGACTCATTAAGAGTGTGTGTGTGATCATCGTGATTCTGGACTCATAAAGAGTGTGTGTGTGATCATCGTGAGTCTGGACTCATAAAGAGTGTGTGTGTGATCATCGTGATTCTGGGACTCATTAAGAGTGTGTGTGTGATCATCGTGATTCTGGACTCATTAAGAGTGTGTGTGTGATCATCGTGATTCTGGACTCATAAGAGTGGTGTGTGATCATCGTGATTCTGGACTCATAAAGAGTGTGTGTGTGATCATCGTGATTCTGGACTCATAAAGAGTGTGTGTGATCATCGTGATTCTGGACTCATAAGAGTGTGTGTGTGATCATCGTGATTCTGGACTCATAAAGAGTGTGTGGTGATCATCGTGATTCTGGACTCATTAAGAGTGTGTGTGTGATCATCGTGATTCTGGACTCATAAAGAGTGTGTGTGTGATCATCGTGATTCTGGACTCATAAGAGTGTGTGTGTGATCATCGTGATTCTGGACTCATTAAAGTGTGTGTGTGTGATCATCGTGATCTTGGACTCATAAAGAGTGTGTGTGATCATCGTGATTCTGGACTCATAAGAGTGTGTTGTGTGATCATCGTGATTCTGGACTCATTAAGAGTGTGTGTGTGATCATCGTGATTCTGGACTCATTAAGAGTGTGTGTGTGATCATCGTGATTCTGGACTCATAAAGAGTGTGTGTGATCATCGTGATTCTGGACTCATTAAGAGTGTGTGTGTGATCATCGTGATTCTGGACTCATAAAGAGTGTGTGTGATCATCGTGATTCTGGACTCATAAGAGTGTGTGTGTGATCATCGTGATTCTGGACTCATTAAGAGTGTGTGTGTGATCATCGTGATTCTGGACTCATTAAGAGTGTGTGTGTGATCATCGTGATTCTGGACTCATTAAGAGTGTGTGTGTGATCATCGTGATTCTGGACTCATAAAGAGTGTGTGTGTGATCATCGTGATTCTGGACTCATAAGAGTGTGTGTGTGATCATCGTGATTCTGGACTCATTAAGAGTGTGTGTGTGATCATCGTGATTCTGGACTCATTAAGAGTGTGTGTGTGATCATCGTGATTCTGGACTCATTAAGAGTGTGTGTGTGATCATCGTGATTCTGGACTCATAAGAGTGTGTGTGATCATCGTGATTCTGGACTCATAAAGAGTGTGTGTGTGATCATCGTGATTCTGGACTCATAAGAGTGTGTGTGTGATCATCGTGATTCTGGGACTCATTAAGAGTGTGTGTGTGATCATCGTGATTCTGGACTCATTAAGAGTGTGTGTGTGATCATCGTGATTCTGGACTCATTAAGAGTGTGTGTGTGATCATCGTGATTCTGGACTCATTAAGAGTGTGTGTGTGATCATCGTGATTCTGGACTCATAAAGAGTGTGTGTGTGATCATCGTGATTCTGGACTCATAAAGAGTGTGTGTGTGATCATCGTGATTCTGGACTCATTAAGAGTGTGTGTGTGATCATCGTGATTCTGGACTCATTAAGAGTGTGTGTGTGATCATCGTGATTCTGGACTCATTAAGAGTGTGTGTGTGATCATCGTGATTCTGGACTCATAAAGAGTGTGTGTGTGATCATCGTGATTCTGGACTCATTAAGAGTGTGTGTGTGATCATCGTGATTCTGGACTCATTAAGAGTGTGTGTGTGATCATCGTGATTCTGGACTCATTAAGAGTGTGTGTGTGATCATCGGATTCTGGACTCATTAAGAGTGTGTGTGTGATCATCGTGATTCTGGACTCATTAAGAGTGTGGTGTGATCATCTGATTCTGGACTCATTAAGAGTGTGTGTGTGATCATCGTGATTCTGGACTCATTAAGAGTGTGTGTGTGATCATCGTGATTCTGGACTCATAAAGAGTGTGTGTGTGATCATCGTGATTCTGGACTCATTAAGAGTGTGTGTGTGATCATCGTGATTCTGGACTCATAAAGAGTGTGTGTGTGATCATCGTGATTCTGGACTCATTAAGAGTGTGTGTGTGATCATCGTGATTCTGGACTCATTAAGAGTGTGTGTGTGATCATCGTGATTCTGGACTCATTAAGAGTGTGTGTGTGATCAGTGATTCTGGACTCATAAGAGTGTGTGTGTGATCATCCTGATTCTGGACTCATTAAGAGTGTGTGTGTGATCATCGTGATTCTGGACTCATTAAGAGGGTGTGTGTGATCATCGTGATTCTGGACTCATAAAGAGTGTGTGTGTGATCATCGTGATTCTGGACTCATAAAGAGTGTGTGTGTGATCATCGTGATTCTGGACTCATAAGAGTGTGTGTGTGATCATCGTGATTCTGGACTCATTAAGAGTGTGTGTGTGATCATCGTGATTCTGGACTCATTAAGAGTGTGTGTGTGATCATCGTGATTCTGGACTCATTAAGAGTGTGTGTGTGATCATCGTGATTCTGGACTCATTAAGAGTGTGTGTGTGATCATCGTGATTCTGGACTCATTAAGAGTGTGTGTGTGATCATCGTGATTCTGGACTCATTAAGAGTGTGTGTGTGATCATCGTGATTCTGGACTCATAAAGAGTGTGTGTGTGATCATCGTGATTCTGGACTCATTAAGAGTGTGTGTGTGATCATCGTGATTCTGGACTCATAAAGATGTGTGTGTGATCATCGTGATTCTGGACTCATAAAGAGTGTGTGTGTGATCAGTGATTCTGGACTCATTAAGAGTGTGTGTGTGATCATCGTGATTCTGGACTCATAAAGAGTGTGTGTGTGATCATGGATTCTGGACTCATTAAGAGTGTGTGTGTGATCATCGTGATTCTGGACTCATAAGAGTGTGTGTGTGATCATCGTGATTCTGGACTCTTAAGAGTGTGTGTGTGATCATCGTGATTCTGGACTCATTAAGAGTGTGTGTGTGATCATCGTGATTCTGGACTCATTAAGAGTGTGTGTGTGATCATCGTGATTCTGGACTCATAAAGAGTGTGTGTGTGATCATCGTGATTCTGGACTCATAAGAGTGTGTGTGTGATCATCGTGATTCTGGACTCATTAAGAGTGTGTGTGTGATCATCGTGATTCTGGACCTCATAAAGAGTGTGTGTGTGATCATCGTGATTCTGGACTCATTAAGAGTGTGTGTTGTGATCATCGTGATTCTGGACTCATAAGAGTGGTGTGTGATCATCGTGATTCTGGACTCATTAAGAGGTGTGTGTGATCATCGTGATTCTGGACTCATAAAGAGTGTGTGTGTGATCATCGTGATTCTGGACTCATTAAGAGTGTGTGTGTGATCATCGTGATTCTGGACTCATAAAGAGTGTGTGTGTGATCATCGTGATTCTGGACTCATAAGAGTGGGTGTGTGATCATCGTGATTCTGGACTCATTAAGAGTGTGTGTGTGATCATCGTGATCTGGACTCATTAAGAGTGTGTGTGTGATCATCGTGATTCTGGACTCAATTAAGAGATGTGTGTGTGATCATCGTGATTCTGGACTCATTAAGAGTGTGTGTGTGATCATCGTGATTCTGGACTCATTAGAGAGAGTGTGTGTGATCATCGTGATTCTGGACTCATAAAGAGTGTGTGTGTGATCATCGTGATTCTGGACTCATTAAGAGTGTGTGTGTGATCATCGTGATTCTGGACTCATAAGAGAGTGTGTGTGATCATGATACTGGACTCATAAGAGTGTGTGTGTGATCATCGTGATTCTGGACTCATTAGAGTGTGTGTGTGATCATCGTGATTCTGGACTCATAAAGAGTGTGTGTGTGATCATCGTGATTCTGGACTCATAAAGAGTGTGTGTGTGATCATCGTGATTCTGGACTCATAAAGAGTGTGTGTGTGATCATCGTGATTCTGGACTCATAAAGAGTGTGTGTGATCATCGTGATTCTGGACTCATTAAGAGTGTGTGTGATCATCGTGATTCTGGACTCATAAAGAGTGTGTGTGTGATCATCGTGATTCTGGACTCATAAAGAGTGTGTGTGTGATCATCGTGATTCTGGACTCATAAAGAGTGTGTGTGTGATCATCGTGATTCTGGATTCTAAGAGTGTGTGTGTGATCATCGTGATCTGGACTCATAAAGAGTGTGTGTGTGATCATCGTGATTCTGGACTCATTAAGAGTGTGTGTGTGATCATCGTGATTCTGGACTCATAAAGAGTGTGTGTGTGATCATCGTGATTCTGGATTCATAAAGAGTGGTGTGTGATCATCGTGATTCTGGACTCATTAAGAGTGTGTGTGTGATCATCGTGATTCTGGACTCATAAAGAGTGTGTGTGTGATCATCGTGATTCTGGACTCATAAAGAGTGGTGTGTGATCATCGTGATTCTGGACTCATAAAGAGTGTGTGTGATCATCGTGATTCTGGACTCATTAAGAGTGTGTGTGTGATCATCGTGATTCTGGACTCATAAAGAGTGTGTGTGTGATCATCGTGATTCTGGACTCATAAAGAGTGTGTGTGTGATCATCGTGATTCTGGACTCATAAAGAGTGTGTGTGTGATCATCGTGATTCTGGATTCATAAAGAGTGTGTGTGTGATCATCGTGATTCTGGACTCATAAAGAGTGTGTGTGTGATCATCGTGATTCTGGACTCATAAAGAGTGTGTGTGTGATCATCGTGATTCTGGACTCATAAAGAGTGTGTGTGTGATCATCGTGATTCTGGACTCATAAAGAGTGTGTGTGTGATTATCGTGATTCTGGACTCATTAAGAGTGTGTGTGTGATCATCGTGATTCTGGACTCATTAAGAGTGTGTGTGTGTGATCATCGTGATTCTGGACTCATTAAGAGTGTGTGTGTGTGATCATCGTGATTCTGGACTCATTAAGAGTGTGTGTGTGTGATCATCGTGATTCTGGACTCATAAAGAGTGTGTGTGTGATCATCGTGATTCTGGACTCATTAAGAGTGTGTGTGTGATCATCGTGATTCTGGACTCATTAAGAGTGTGTGTGTGATCATCGTGATTCTGGACTCATTAAGAGTGTGTGTGTGATCATCGTGATTCTGGACTCATTAAGAGTGTGTGTGTGATCATCGTGATTCTGGACTCATAAAGAGTGTGTGTGATCATCGTGATTCTGGACTCATTAAGAGTGTGTGTGTGATCATCGTGATTCTGGACTCATAAAGAGTGTGTGTGTGATCATCGTGATTCTGGACTCATAAAGAGAGTGTGTGTGATCATCGTGATTCTGGACTCATAAAGAGTGTGTGTGTGATCATCGTGATTCTGGACTCATAAAGAGTGTGTGTGATCATCGTGATTCTGGACTCATAAAGAGTGTGTGTGATCATCGTGATTCTGGACTCATTAAGAGTGTGTGTGTGATCATCGTGATTCTGGACTCATAAAGAGTGTGTGTGATCATCGTGATTCTGGACTCATTAAGAGTGTGTGTGTGATCATCGTGATTCTGGACTCATAAAGAGTGTGTGTGTGATCATCGTGATTCTGGACTCATAAAGAGAGTGTGTGTGATCATCGTGATTCTGGACTCATAAAGAGTGTGTGTGTGATCATCGTGATTCTGGACTCATAAAGAGTGTGTGTGTGATCATCGTGATTCTGGACTCATAAAGAGTGTGTGTGTGATCATCGTGATTCTGGACTCATAAAGAGTGTGTGTGATCATCGTGATTCTGGACTCATTAAGAGTGTGTGTGTGATCATCGTGATTCTGGACTCATAAAGAGTGTGTGTGTGATCATCGTGATTCTGGACTCATAAAGAGTGTGTGTGTGATCATCGTGATTCTGGACTCATAAAGAGTGTGTGTGTGATCATCGTGATTCTGGATTCATAAAGAGTGTGTGTGTGATCATCGTGATTCTGGACTCATAAAGAGTGTGTGTGTGATCATCGTGATTCTGGACTCATTAAGAGTGTGTGTGTGATCATCGTGATTCTGGACTCATAAAGAGTGTGTGTGTGATCATCGTGATTCTGGATTCATAAAGAGTGTGTGTGTGATCATCGTGATTCTGGACTCATTAAGAGTGTGTGTGTGATCATCGTGATTCTGGACTCATAAAGAGTGTGTGTGTGATCATCGTGATTCTGGACTCATAAAGAGTGTGTGTGTGATCATCGTGATTCTGGACTCATAAAGAGTGTGTGTGATCATCGTGATTCTGGACTCATTAAGAGTGTGTGTGTGATCATCGTGATTCTGGACTCATAAAGAGTGTGTGTGTGATCATCGTGATTCTGGACTCATAAAGAGTGTGTGTGTGATCATCGTGATTCTGGACTCATAAAGAGTGTGTGTGTGATCATCGTGATTCTGGATTCATAAAGAGTGTGTGTGTGATCATCGTGATTCTGGACTCATAAAGAGTGTGTGTGTGATCATCGTGATTCTGGACTCATAAAGAGTGTGTGTGTGATCATCGTGATTCTGGACTCATAAAGAGTGTGTGTGTGATCATCGTGATTCTGGACTCATAAAGAGTGTGTGTGTGATTATCGTGATTCTGGACTCATTAAGAGTGTGTGTGTGATCATCGTGATTCTGGACTCATTAAGAGTGTGTGTGTGTGATCATCGTGATTCTGGACTCATTAAGAGTGTGTGTGTGTGATCATCGTGATTCTGGACTCATTAAGAGTGTGTGTGTGTGATCATCGTGATTCTGGACTCATAAAGAGTGTGTGTGTGATCATCGTGATTCTGGACTCATTAAGAGTGTGTGTGTGATCATCGTGATTCTGGACTCATAAAGAGTGTGTGTGTGATCATCGTGATTCTGGACTCATTAAGAGTGTGTGTGTGATCATCGTGATTCTGGACTCATAAAGAGTGTGTGTGTGATCATCGTGATTCTGGACTCATAAAGAGTCAAGTCAAGTCAAATATATTTATATAGCGCTTTTCACAATACAGATTGTATCAAAGCTGCTTCACAGTATCAATCAAAACAACTTAATGTTTGTTTATTACTGGAAAAAAGACATCCAAGTTTGGTAGAGCTGATCAATGGTATGATTGGTTAATTAATTTGAATATCCCCAACTGAGCAAGCCAAAGGCAACAGTGGCAAGGAACCGAAAAACTCCATCCAGTGACCTAATGGTGTCCTAACACCCCATCAGATGACCCAATGGAGAAAAAAAAAACCTTGGGAGAACCCAGGCTCAGTCGGGGGCCAGTTCTCCTCTGGCGTTTATGAACTAGAGGCCGAATTTACAGTAACTGTAAGATAAAAATTTATATGAATGCCTGGCTAAATAGATGCGTCTTCAGTCTAGTTTTAAACTGGGAGAGCGAGTCTGAGCTACGAACAATATCAGGAAGGCTATTCCAGAGCTTCGGAGCTAAATGTGAAAATGCTCTGCCTCCTTTGGTGGATCTGGATATCCTAGGAATGACCAGAAACCTCGAATCTAGTGATCTTAAAGAGCGCGATGGATTGTAAGGCGATAGAAGATCCGTTAAATAGACTGGAGCTAAACCATTTAGAGCTTTATAGGTCAAAAGCAATACCTTGTAATTAATACGGAACTTTATAGGTAACCAATGAAGTGATGATAAAATCGGTGTTATATGATCATATTTTCTTGATCTAGTAAGAACTCTAGCGGCTGCATTTTGGACTAACTGTAGCTTGTTTATTGAAGATGCAGGACAACCAGCTAATAAAGCATTACAGTAATCTAGTCTCGAGGTCATGAATGCATGAACTAACTTTTCTGCATCAGAGACTGATAGCATATTACGTAGCTTAGCAATGTTTCTAAGGTGGAAAAAGGCTGTTTTTGTAACATATGAAATATGCTTTTCAAAAGACAGGTTGCAGTCTAATGTAACACCCAGGTCTTTTACTGTAGCGGATAGAGTAAAAGGGCATCCTACTGTGTTAAAGTCGTGCTGTGAAAGGTTTTGTGGATGGTTTTTAGAACCGATAAGTATTACCTCTGTCTTGTCTGGATTTAATAAAAGAAAATTATGCGTCATCCAATCTTTTATATCTTTAACACAATCTGTCAATTTGGATAATTTAGCGTATTCATCTGGCCGTCTGGCCGTGAGGAAATATATATTTGAGTGTCATCAGCATAACAATGGAAACTAATTCCATGTTTCCTTAGAATATTACCAAGTGGCAGCATATATATTGAGAATAATAAAGGGCCTAACACAGATCCCTGCGGCACTCCATAGTTTGCCGAAGTTATAATCGATTTTTCTCCATTTAAGTAGACGAAATGGTAGCGGTCAGATAAGTATGACCTGAACCAGCTTGATGCTTGTCCTTTAACACCAATGTAATTTTGTAGTCGATCTAAGAGTATTGTGTGATCTATAGTATCGAACGCAGCACTAAGATCAAGTAAAACTAGTACTGAGATACAGCCTTGGTCCGAAGCTAAAAGTAAATCATTTGTGATTCTAACAAGCGCAGTTTCAGTGCTATGATGTGGCCTGAATCCAGACTGAAACTTTTCATAGATGTCGTTTTCTTGCAAGAAAGAGCCGAGTTGAGCGGACACAACTTTTTCTAATATTTTTGACATAAATGGAAGATTCGAAATGGGTCTGTAATTTGCTAGGTTATTTGGATCTAATTGTGGTTTCTTAATAAGAGGTTTTATAACTGCCAGCTTGAACGTTCTTGGAACATGACCTAAAGATAAAGATGAGTTAATAATATTGAGAAGAGGCTCTTCCACTATAGGTAACACTTCTTTCAGTAGTTCAGTTGGTATAGGATCTAATAAACATGTTGTTGTTTTAGATGAAGTGATAAGTTTATTTAACTCTTTTTGTTCTATGGTTGTAAAGCATTGTAATTGTTCTTGCGGGGTGATAATTGCGGCCGAATTATAAGGCGCGAGCAAAGATCGAACGTTTACGATTTTGATTCTGATGCTTTCAATTTTCTCGGTGAAGAAGTTCATGAAATCATTACTACTAAACTGTAACGAGGTATTTTGTTCAGACGACGTCTGTTTATTTGTTAGTCTAGCCACGGTATTAAATAAAAACCTTGGATTATTTCTGTTGTTTTCTATTAATTTGCTGAGGTGCTCAGCCCTGGCCGTTTTAAGTGCCTTTTTATAAAGTGACATACTGTCTTTCCACGCGATTCTAAAGACCTCTAAATTAGTTTTTTTCCATTTACGCTCTAAATTACGGATTTCTCTCTTTAAAACATACGTAGTATTATTGTACCATGGTGCTATACTTTTTTCTCTGACCTTTTTTAATCTAATGGGTGCAACAATATCCAATGTTCTAGAGAGAATGGTGCTCATAGTGCTAGTTAGTTCGTCTAATTCATCTGTTTGTTTGGGTTCAGACAGCAGCTGAGACAGATCAGATAAGCTATTTGAGAAATGATCTATGGTGGATGGACGAATTGTTCTACCTGGTCGATAACGTGGCGCAGCATGACATATTACAGCAGTGCGTAATATGCAAGTTACCAAGTAGTGGTCAGTGACATCATCACTTTGTGGAACAATATCTATATCGGTTGGATTGGTTCCATATGATATAATTAAATCGAGTGTATGATTAAGACGATGAGTTGGTCCGGTGACGTTTTGCTTGACCCCGAAGGAGTTTAATAAATCTGTAAACGCAGCCCCTAACGCATCATTTAAATTATCTACGTGTATGTTAAAATCTCCAACAATTAATGCTTTATCGACGTTGACCAAAAGATCAGATAGAAAGTCAGCAAACTCTTTTAGGAAATTGGCGTAAGGCCCTGGAGGTCTATATACGGTAGCCAATGCTAGAGATAATAGGGATTTTTTTCTTACATCTAAGAGCGTAACATTTAGCACAAGTACTTCAAACGAATTAAACCTATGACGAGTTTTCTTAGTAACATTCAGGATATCTCTGTAGATTGTTGCAACACCGCCGCCACGACCGATCAGACGGGGCTCATGCTTATAACAGTATCCTGGCGGAGTAGACTCATTTAGACCGAAATAATCGTTTGGTTTAAGCCAGGTTTCAGTAAGGCACAGAACATCGAAATTATTATCTGTGACCATTTCATTTACAATAACCGCCTTAGGTGTGAGCGATCTAATGTTTAGAAGACCTAGCTTTAGAAATTGTTTTTGTTCACTAATAGCGAGATTTTTTGTTTTAATAACAATTAGATTTTTTCTAGATCCTGCAGTAGATTTATTATTTGATCTTAGTAAACGAGGAATAGACACAGTTTCTATGCAATGTTCTACACTAGTATTAATATCAATTAAATTGGTGCAGTAGAGACTGTGATTTGGATTTTTGGTTACTAGTCAAATGGTATTTAACATCTTGGAGATGTTATCCGACAGAAGATCTGCCCCGATTCTACTTGGGTGTAAGCCATCAGCGCGGAAGAGCCTTGGTCGCTCCCAAAACAGATTCCAATTATTTACAAAAATCAATTTCTGCTCATTGCACCATGACAATAACCATTCATTTAGAGCGAATAATCTACTGAACTTTTCATGCCCTCGTCGGTACGTAGGAAGCGGTCCAGACACAATAATCGATGTTTCAGGCGATGTGCTGCGTACCGTATCGATAAGGCTCCTGAAGTCTTTCTTCAGAACCTCCGTCTGTCGCAGCCTAGTGTCGTTAGCTCCCGCATGCAGCACAACAGCTCCGACGCGCTCGTCACCGTTCAAGATCTCAGTTACCCGCGCAGTGATATCGAGAACACGAGCACCAGGAAAGCAGTGACTGTGCACCTTACTTTTACCTAACGTAGCATGGACGTGTCGGACGGTGGAATCGCCGATGATCACAGCATCGCGTTCCGTTTCGCGAAGAGGGGAGAAGCGGTTCTGAGTGGAGATCTCGAAAACCGGGAGGGGCGAAAAGATTCTTGTCCTGGCTCGCGGCTTCCGCGGAACCACCCAGGCTTCGTGGTGGTGTGTTGGAGCCGGAGTGAATGAAATCATGGCTGATCGTGACCTGGACGCTCGGGACCAATGCTGAGAAACGCACGGAGTAGACGAGGTCAGCGTCAGCGGGTTACTAACGTTAATCACTGATCCGTGTGCATCAGCGCGTGATGTTTCAAGAGCTAAACGCCGGTCTCTCAGCTCAGCTTGTCTCTCTAGAAGGTCAAGGATCTGCTTTTCTACAGTTTCTAATTCAGACTGCACCGCAAGCAATTCAGATTTGTTCTCATCTGCACCAAAAGGTAGATAACATACACCTGATATATTCGCCATTTTAACAGATGGACAGTAAGTTAGCAATGATGCAACCAGTGATGCTATTAATATTTATACTAATTTATGACTCAAGTCTTGGGTATAACCGTCTTTTTAGTGGTATGGGTGTAATATAGACGCAGGATAGACGGGAAAACAAACAAACTCACAGCAGGCAACGAGGCTGACAAAAGCAGTCGATCGCAGGGCGAGCAGCAGTGAAGCGGTGTCTCGCTCTACGACCAACAACCAATGTTCAAACCGTATTTGCGCAAACAAACAAACGCAAACAAACAAACTCACAGCGGGTAACGAGGCTGACAAAGCAGTCGATCGCAGGGCAATAGTCAAAGCGAGAAGCGGAAGTTGATACACGTTAAGCAACACTGTGTGCCATTCGCCATGAGTGTGTGTGTGATGTGTGATCATCAAAGAGTGTGTGTGTGATCATCGTGATTCTGGACTCATAAAGAGTGTGTGTGTGATCATCGTGATTCTGGACTCATAAAGAGTGTGTGTGTGATCATCGTGATTCTGGACTCATAAAGAGTGTGTGTGTGATCATCGTGATTCTGGACTCATAAAGAGTGTGTGTGATCATCGTGATTCTGGACTCATAAAGAGTGTGTGTGTGATCATCGTGATTCTGGACTCATAAAGAGTGTGTGTGTGATCATCGTGATTCTGGACTCATTAAGAGTGTGTGTGTGATCATCGTGATTCTGGACTCATAAAGAGTGTGTGTGTGATCATCGTGATTCTGGACTCATTAAGAGTGTGTGTGTGATCATCTTGATTCTGGACTCATAAAGAGAGTGTGTGTGTGATCATCGTGATTCTGGACTCATAAAGAGTGTGTGTGTGATCATCGTGATTCTGGACTCATAAAGAGTGTGTGTGTGATCATCGTGATTCTGGACTCATTAAGAGTGTGTGTGTGATCATCTTGATTCTGGACTCATAAAGAGAGTGTGTGTGTGATCATCTTGATTCTGGACTCATAAAGAGAGTGTGTGTGTGATCATCTTGATTCTGGACTCATAAAGAGTGTGTGTGTGATCATCGTGATTCTGGACTCATTAAGAGTGTGTGTGTGATCATCGTGATTCTGGACTCATAAAGAGTGTGTGTGTGATCATCGTGATTCTGGACTCATAAAGAGTGTGTGTGTGATCATCGTGATTCTGGACTCATAAAGAGTGTGTGTGTGATCATCGTGATTCTGGACTCATTAAGAGTGTGTGTGTGATCATCTTGATTCTGGACTCATAAAGAGAGTGTGTGTGTGATCATCTTGATTCTGGACTCATAAAGAGAGTGTGTGTGTGATCATCTTGATTCTGGACTCATAAAGAGAGTGTGTGTGTGATCATCTTGATTCTGGACTCATAAAGAGTGTGTGTGTGATCATCTGGGCTAGTGTTAGTCTAGTCTGGTCTGGCTGCAATACACTGCAAAAAATGCTTTTCTTTCTCATTATTTTTGTCTTGTTTCCAGTCCAAATATCTGGAAATTCTTAAATCAAGATGCATTTACTAAAAATTACAAATTTCAAATTAAAATTGAGTAAAATTACATCAAACATTATGTCTTGTTTTCTGTGAAAATAAAACAAAATTAAGTGAGTTGTTGCTTAAAACAAGTAAAATTATCTGCCAATGGTGTAACATAAATAATCTTGTTTGTGTTTGAATTAAGATTTTTCAAGACAAAAATCATTTTCAAAAATTTTTTAAACAAAAACTCGCTTAATTTTGACTCATTTCCCCATAAAACGAGATGTTGTTTAAAAAAATTCTTGAAAAATCTTTATTCAAACACAAACAAGATTAGTTTTCTTACATCATTACACCAAACAACAACTTACTTAATTTTGCTTTATTTCCCCAGAAAACAAGACATGATGTTTGATGTAATTTTACTCATCTAGTAAATGCATCTTGATTTAAGACTTTTTCGATATTTGGACAGGAATACTGAGTAAGAGAAGCATGTTTGGCAGTAGAGCTGGAGCTCAGGGAAACTCTGGCTCTGTTCCTGCTTCCACGTGGAGATCTCCGACTCTGTGACTCACTCAGTCTCAGCTTTCAGTCTCAGTGCAGGAGCACAGCACTATCTGTGCCACTTTACCATGCTTTATACACCATTATAGCATTTCTTCATAATTTGAATTAACTTTTAGTTTTCAGTTTTCATTTTAATTGTAGTTTTTAGTATTTTAGCTATTTTTTATTTTTATATAGCTTTAAATTATTGTTAAATTTAGGATATTTTAGTACTTCAACTTATTCCAGTTCTATTCTAGATGGACATAAGTTGAAGCACTAAAATATCCAAAACTTAAAAATAATTTAAAGCTATATAAAAAATGTTTTGCTAAATTACTAAATTGCCCCCTTCATTTAAAGAACAAACGTGTGTTTAGTGGTTGTGAGCGCCAGTGAATGTAGACTTGATGAAAACACACACGTGTGAGAATGAGATTCGTCCTTCAGATCCCATCAACACTTTCAGCTTTTGACTATCAGAGAACCCAAGCCTTCAGAGAAGATGATGTCAATCAAAGACACTGAGCAGGAAGTGACATCAGACATCAGAACATTATCTAATTACAGGTGAAACTCGAAAAATTAGAATATCGTGCAACATGTATTTCAGTAATTCAAATTAAAAGGTGAAACTAATATATTTAGTATATATAACTATATACATATGCATTATTATACTTTTCAGAGGGCCGACATTTCTGTATGTAAAATCATTTTTTTTATTTTATTTCATGTAATATTCTAATTTTCTGAGATTTTTAATTTGGGTTTTTCATAAGCTGTAAGCCATAATCATCAAAATTATAACTTTTGCACGATATTCTAATTTTTCGAGTTTCACTTATATATGCTTTATATTTGTATGTGACACACACATATTCTCTGTGTATTTCATTAATTAATGGCCAAAGTGTCGTACAGTCAACATACAAACACAAAAACAACCACACACACGCTACTGCTAATGCTACTGCTGATGCTAATGCTAATGCTAACCTGTTTTCAGCGCTCAGCCTCTTGGTTTTGCACGTAACTTTAATTTATCAGCCTGTTTTTAATCTTTCTGTAGTTTTCTGTGTGTGTGAGACTTCTCTCAACCTTTTGCCACATATGACTCCAAATCAAATCAACCCGAAACTTCACTTGTAGTTCAAACTACTTTTCCACAAATGTCTGATATATCTGAAACATTAGTTTTTCCGTTTCAGCAAGTTTATTCTGTTACTTTAGGAATAAAATCTCATGACTGTTCTTTAGGGGAGTCTGGAGAATGCCGGTGACCGAGTCCTGTGGGACGCGATACCGAGACGAGAAGAAGAGAGACGCCTGAGAGAAATCCAGCAGGAGCTGCAGATCCTGGAGGAGACCAGCGTGAGTTCAGACCAATCATTCGACTCATTCAGACTCGGACGACTCCGTTCATGAGTTCATACGACTCATTCAGACTCAGACGACTCTGTTCATGAGTTCATACGACTCATTAAGATTCAGGCAACTCAGTTCATGAGTTTATAAGACTCATTCAGACTCAGACGACTCAGTTCTTGAGTTTATACGACTCATTCAGACTCAGGCAACTCAGTTCATGAGTTTATACGACTCATTCAGACTCAGACGACTCAGTTCTTGAGTTTATAAGACTCATTCAGACTCTAGACGACTCAGTTCTTGAGTTTATACGACTCATTCAGACTCAGACAACTCTGTTCATGAGTTCATATGACTCATTCAGACTCAGATGACTCTGTTCATGAGTTCATACGACTCATTAAGACTCAGGCAACTCAGTTCATGAGTTTATAAGACTCATTCAGACTCAGACGACTCAGTTATTGAGTTCATACGACTCATTAAGACTCAGGCAACTCAGTTCATGAGTTTATAAGACTCATTCAGACTCAGACGACTCAGTTTTTGAGTTTATAAGACTCATTTAGACTCAGACGACTCAGTTCTTGAGTTTATACGACTCATTCAGACTCAGACAACTCTGTTCATGAGTTCATACGACTTATTCAGACTCAGACGACTCCGTTCATGAGTTCATAAGACTCATTCAGACTCAGACGACTCCGTTAATGAGTTCATACGACTCATTAAGACTCAGGCAACTCAGTTCATGAGTTTATAAGACTCATTCAGACTCAGACGACTCTGTTCATGAGTTTATAAGACTCATTCAGACTCAGACGACTCAGTTCTTGAGTTTATACGACTCATTCAGACTCCGGCAACTCAGTTCATGAGTTTATACGACTCATTCAGACTCAGACGACTCAGTTCTTGAGTTTATAAAACTCATTCAGACTCAGACGACTCAGTTCATGAGTTTATACGACTCATTCAGACTCAGACAACTTTGTTCATGAGTTCATACGACTCATTCAGACTCAGACGACTCTGTTCATGAGTTCATACGACTCATTAAGACTCAGGCAACTCAGTTCATGAGTTTATAAGACTCATTCAGACTCAGACGACTCAGTTCTTGAGTTCATACGACTCATTAAGACTCAGGCAACTCAGTTCATGAGTTTATAAGACTCATTCAGACTCAGACGACTCAGTTCATGAGTTTATAAGACTCATTCAGACTCAGACGACTCTGTTCTCCAGACTCAGACGACTCATTCAGACTCTTACGACTCATTCAGACTCAGACGACTCATTCAGACTCAGAAGACTCAGACGACTCATTCAGACGACTCTTTTCTTCAGACTCAGACGACTCCGTTCATGAGTTCATACGACTCTTTTAGACTCAGACGACTCCGTTAATGAGTTCATATGACTCATTCAGACTCAGACGACTCCGTTCATGAGTTCATACGACTCTTTTAGACTCAGACGACTCCGTTAATGAGTTCATATGACTCAGACGACTCTGTTCATGAGTTCATACGACTCATTAAGACTCAGGCAACTCAGTTCATGAGTTTATAAGACTCATTCAGACTCAGACGACTCAGTTCATGAGTTTATAAGACTCATTCAGACTCAGACGACTCAGTTCATGAGTTTATACGACTCATTCAGACTCAGACGACTCTGTTCTCCAGACTCAGACGACTCATTCAGACTCTTACGACTCATTCAGACTCAGACGACTCAGTTCTTGAGTTTATACGACTCATTCAGACTCAGACAACTCTGTTCATGAGTTCATACGACTCATTCAGACTCAGACGACTCTGTTCATGAGTTCATACGACTCATTAAGACTCAGGCAACTCAGTTCATGAGTTTATAAGACTCATTCAGACTCAGACGACTCAGTTCTTGAGTTCATACGACTCATTAAGACTCAGGCAACTCAGTTCATGAGTTTATAAGGCTCATTCAGACTCAGACGACTCAGTTCATGAGTTTATACGACTCATTCAGACTCAGACGACTCTGTTCTCCAGACTCAGACGACTCATTCAGACTCATTCAGACTCTTACGACTCATTCAGACTCAGACGACTCATTCAGACTCAGAAGACTCAGAAGACTCATTCAGACGACTCTTTTCTTCAGACTCAGACGACTCCGTTCATGAGTTCATACGACTCTTTTAGACTCATGAGGAACGAATTGTGTGTTCACTACTAATGCACTTCAAGAAAATCTCATATCTATAGCTTTATTCTTTCTCTCTCTGAAGTGCTTGTAAAGGGTTTTTCTGTCTCTCAGATGTTTAGTCTGAAGCGCTGAGTTCTTGTCAACAGTTTGAAGAGACTCGAGACGGTAAAAGCTTTGCTGAGACTGTTTTCTGTAAATGACTGATTTATGATCAGAAGAACTGCAGTATTCACTGCATTTAACTCAAATTCATAATGATGTTGCAACTAAATCTCTCAGCTCAAAAAACTCAAGCTCCAAAATTTGATCTAGATCATAGATGAAGTTGTATTGAAAAATGATCTAAAGGACTGAGACGTTATACTACTGAAACGGTCATGTGATCATTGGGTCATCATTTACTCTCTCTCTCATATCCTTCAATGACCTTCATCTGTGTGTCCTGATGTAAACACTCTATTTCACTAGTTTAAGATTAGAAATGATGATTATGATTGAAACTGCGTGTGATTCTCTGTCGTGATTCATGAATCGGTCACTAGTGAACTCTTGATTCATGAACTGAAGATTCGCTCTGTTTTGCTGTCTAGGACGTTAGAGAAGGTTTATAACGGAGTGTGTGAAGCGGAGTGTGTGAAGGTCTTCACACTGTTCACTGGTATTTCACACGCGTCTGTGAGTGTGTTCAGCCGTCGCTCACCGCTGTAAACACTCCTCACGTGTTCACACACACACACACACACACACACACACACACACACACACACACACACATCTGTCTCCATGAGACTGTCACACTCTTCAAAATACGGAGGTCATAAAAGAACCGTTTGTGATTTTTCTGATTATACAGAGTTAAAGCAGCGTACTGGAGATGTTTGTGCTTAAAACAGGAGCAAATATCTGTCAATAGAGTCAGAAAAAAACACTTAATTTACAGGGAAAGCAAGATTATTTTTCTGACTCCATTGACGGATATTTTTTAAGCATAAGCATCAGTAAAAGCACAAGTTTTAATCATAAACTTGCTTTATTGTGCTCAATTTCTCATCTTGTCATTTTGCATTTAAGAATGTCTTGATATTTGTGCTGGAAAACAAGATCAAGGACAAGAAGCTGTGTGTGTGTGTGTGTGTGTGTGTGGGGGGGGGGGGGGTTAGGGTGTGTGTGTATGTGTGTGTGTGGGTTAGGGGGTGTGTGTGTGGGTTAGGGTGTGTGTGTGTGTGGGGGGGTTAGGGTCAAGTCAAGCCAAGTCACCTTTATTTATATAGTGCTTTTTACAATACAGATTGTTTCAAAGCAGCTTTACAGAGATAACAGGAACATAATGTTGTAATAAATACAAAATTAAATGTCCCCAACTAAACAAGCCAAAAGCCAATGGCGACAAAGGCGACAGTGAAGGAACCAAAGCTCCATCAGTGACAGAATGGAGAAAAACCCTCGGGAGAACCCAGACTCAGTATCAGTCCTCCATACGAACCAACAGTGTGTGATTATGATTCAGAAGCATTATAGGTCAGAGGTCAGATTGGATCAGAACTTTCACAATATTTATCCAGTTCATCTGGTTGGGTCGGAGTCGTCACGCCGGTGTGGAGACGAGTGTGTTGAGGTGTTCATGAGGCTTTCACAGTGTTGATGAGGCTGGCACTTCAGGACTGCGTTGTCGTCGTGTCCAGGCGCAGGTCTTGTGTGTGTGTGTGTGTGTGTGTGTGTGTGTGTGTGTGTGTCCAGGCGCAGGTCCTTCATCAGATCCGGATACGGCCTGGATCCGGCGGACTGCGGTAAACCTCTGGATAAACAGAGAGACTAATATTAGCGTAGACGCCATCCTTCTTATGATGTAACGAGTACATCGGGATTTATGGGAAGTTCCCGGTTCCGGCTGATCTAACTATGCAGCCTAACATTGAATTATAGAAGTCTATAATGTGTTATGTGTATGCTAAACCAAAGAGATGTGTTTTTAGTCTAGATTTGAACTGTGACAGAATGTGTCTGCTTCCCGGACAATGTTAGGAAGATTGTTCCAGAGTTTTGGTGCTAAATAGGAAAAGGATCTACGAACGTCGATTTTGATATTCTAGGTATTATCAACTGGCCAGAATTTGGAGATCGCAATAGACGTGAAGGAGTATAATGCGTTAAGAGCTCGCTCAAGTACTGGGAGCTAAACCATTTAGTGCTTTGTAAGTAAGCAGCAATATTTTAAAATGTATACAATGTTTAATAGGGAGCCAATGCAGTGTTGACAGAACCGGGCTAATATGATCATACTTCCTGGTTCTGGTAAGAACTCTAGCGGCTGCGTTTTGGACCAGCTGTAGTTTGTTTATTAAGCGTGCAGGGCAACCACCCAGTAGAGCATTACAGTAATCTAGCCTTGATGTCATGAACGCATGAACCAATTGTTCTGCATTTTTCAATGAGAGCATATGATGTAATTTAGATATATTTTTAAGATGAAAAAATGCAGTTTTACAGATACTAGACACTTGACTTTCAAATGAAAGATTGGTATCAAAGAGCACACCCACACACACACACACACACACACAGGTTCCTAACCGACGATGAGGGCTTGACAGAGCAGCCATCAAGTATTAGACAGTATTCTAGGTTATTACGTGAGGACGTTTTTTGTCCAATTAGAATCTCTGTTTTTTCAGAGTTAAGTAGTAGGAAATTACTAGTCATCCAGGTTTTTATATCAGCTATGCATTCTGTTAATTTTGTGAATTGGTAAGTTTCGTCGGGAAGAAATATAGAGCTGAGTATCATCAGCATAACAGTGAAAACTAATGCCATGTTTCCTAATAATATCTCCTAAGGGTAGCATGTACGGATTGTGTGTGTGTGTGTGTGTAGCATGTACAGAGTGAACAGCAACGGTCCTAGTACTGAGCCTTGTGGTACGCCATACTGAACTTGTGACCGATAAGACATCTCTTCATTTACTGCTACAAAC